>OZ038496.1:37824897-37999897 GCA_964036315.1 Acanthosepion esculentum | reverse complement strand
CAGTCTCACCTGGAGGGGAAAAAGCACCCATCTGGCCAAGATCAAAATTATACCCCTCACCCCTAAAAAATCCCCAGAAATATCTCGCCCCTACAGGGCTTCGTTGCGATCAAGGATCAAGAATGCACAACGGTCGAGAATGAACGCACAGGCTGCAGCTGTTAAGTTATTTTGGATACATTATATAACTAGTGAGCAAACCTAAATGACTGGACTCACTTTATGGGCCCTCAAATGAAAGTTAACCAATCAGAAGGCGTAAAATATTCAATCCGTCTTATATAACGGCGGCCATTTTGGTTACTCTCTACGAATGTCCAATGCGAACCTGTCAGAACCAAAGATGACCAGAACAGAAGAGAGAACTACGCTCTGCTACCGAAAAGAGATATCCACTGCTAACCTGAACTACGCTTTCCCACTGTCTTCGAAATATTCACTGCCAACCCCTGGATTCTCAAAGACTACAGTCATCATGAACAACAAAAACCGCCTCTGCATCTCGGGCTTCCGAGACTCATCATCAAAGGTTTCTTGGTAACGTAAGAATCTCTGCAGCCACTGCGAAATCAAGGGCAATAGAAACACTTGACCGCAATCCCGCCCATCAATCCAGGGACGCTGCTGCAACAGCGAGCGTTAGGGCTGCTGAGACACCGCTCCGTAGGTCTGTGCGAAATGCTAGAAATACTGCCAGCACTGCCAGGTCGAGGGCAGCTGAAACAATTGACCGCAGGCATGCCTGTCAATCCAGGGACGCTGCTGCAACAGCTAGGTCGAGGGAGTCCGAGACAGAGCTGCAGCGGGTATCCCGCAATGCCCGCAATGCTGTAGCGACTTCTGCTGCCACAAACTCCGAGGGCCCAGAGACAAGGGCAAACCGACTTTCAAGGGCTGCTACAAACATGGCCGCTGTGCGCTTATCTCAAACTCCCCAAGCTCGCCGCATACGCCTCGACGGCGACATTCAGCGCCTTTCAATTACGACCCCGAGATTAACCTAGCTACGCATGACGACATCAATGTAGGGTCAATGACCTGCGTTTGCCAATTCTTCAACGCCCGCAAATGGGTCGGGGAGCCTGCCGGTCTGTGCTGCTCCTCCGGTTCGACAGCCACCTCTACATGGACCACCTACATCGTTGAGGGGACTAATAGCCAGCTCCCATCCCGACTCCAACCACTTCCTTAAGACAATTAGGCAATAAAACAACTACTTTCAAATGACCTCATTTGGGGATCAGGTGTTTCGAGATGAGGGTTGGATGCCCACTTTCAAAGTACAGGGGCAGGTATACCACCGCATTGGGTCTCTGCTGCCTGAGGAGACCTCTACTCTAAAATTCCTTCAACTGTACTTTATTGCAGCCTACAACCTACAGGATGAAAGCTGTATTGGTATTTTTCCGCCGCCGGGAAGAGTTCCTTGCAGGGACGTCATACTACTACTTCAGGCTATGCTTCACGAGGTTAACAGCTACAGTCACAGTTTCAAATATGCTTTGGAAAATGCTCCCTTTCCTTCATTCTGCATTGTAATTGACGCCGACAAACGGCCTCATGATGAACACGAACGCCGCTACAATGCTCCTGCGTGCAACGAAGTGGCCGCTATTATACATGGGGAGCAAGACCGCACTCGCGATATTGTCCTTCGCAGGAATTCAGGGACACATCGATCATATGACACACTGCAGTACTCTTTACTTTTCGGTGACGATGGCTACTACTTCCTCATTCCCCTTCATACTCCGGGTGGCCAAATTACAACGTCTTTCAAAGCATTATCGTACAAGGCCTTCTACTCATACTGGTTCATGGTTAGGGATGGAGACCTCAACCTGCTTCATAGATGCAGGGAGCTTTTCCACCAGTTTGCGGTTGACATGGCTGCTAAGAAGGAATCGGAGAGGCTTTGTTTTATACGGAATCATCAGAAACAGCGGCGCTCAGACTCCTACGAACACTTGCACAGCCTTCGAAATGAAGTCAATCCCCGCGACCTACGGAACCTGTGCATTCTGCCCTCTACCTACACGGGGGTTGGGGCAGCGTTACATGCATGAACGCACGCAGGACGCTATGACATACGTTAGGCAATATGGGAGGCCAGACCTATTTATAACGTTTACCTGCAACCCCAAATGGGTTGAGATAACGCGTGAACTCCTACCCGGACAGGATTACACTCACAGACATGACATTACCGCCCGCGCATTCCGCTTAAAACTGGGAAAACTCATGGATTAATAGTTAAGTGGCGAGTCCTGCAGTGAACACGCAACCACTATCTTACGTTGTCAGAAAAAAAATATTGACAGAGTATAAACGGGTGGCACTCTTTGGGTAAGCACGGAGCAGCAACACAGCAGCCACCTATTGCAACCGGTTGCCCTTGATCTCATTGATTTTGCTAACAGTGAGATTCCCAGCCTATCAGTGACCCCAACAACTGCGGATACATGCGTAAATTCAATAATTCAAACCCCAAAGCAATTTAACTACATAAAACCCAGAGCAACGCCGGGATTTAATGCTAGTATATATATATATATATATATATATATATATATATATATATATATATATATATATATATATATATATATATATATATGCATGCGCACATTTCATTAAAAACGACTGACAAGGTGCTTTTATTTAGATTTTTATATAATTTCTCGTACGGTCTAATAATAATAATAATAATAAGATTTGCACGAGAAGTTATATAACAAAACTTAATAAAAGCACCTTGTCAGTCGTAAATACACAAATATATATATATATATATATATATATATATATATATATATATATATATATATATAGGAATAATTAAATATGAAATATGAATATATATATATATATATATATATATATATATATATATATATATATATATTATATATATATATATATATATATATGCCGGGTGTAACAAAAGAATTGTCCAAATCGTGTTAGAGCATAATTGTTCGTCCCACAAAACAAAATATTTAATATCTAAAAAGAATGCTAAACTGAGATTCTTTTTTCTAGTTTTTCAGATAAGACGTTTAGTCATCTTGATAGCATTTGTCGAAATAATCATTGAAAAACCCTTCGAGTTATTCGGCTAGAAAGAGAACAGGTTAAAATCGTTTTGTGTCAGCCCCATTCTGTCTTCCCAACTGAGCAATGGTGAGAGGGGAAAATCATTTAGTCCTTCAGTAATGGTACTAACTTTCATACTCTGTCTTCCATCTTCGAAGTCCATTCAAGAACCATCAAGAGAACGGTGAATAAATTTAAAAAAAGAGGGAACAGTAGAGAGGAAAACTGGATCATTAGGTCACAACAGGAAGAGGGATCATCATTTCAACTTAGAACTAAAGAGATCAATTAGAAAAGATCCAACTCAATCCATTGAGCACGCGAGAGAAAGGTTTCAGCTATTACAGTATAAAGAGCAGGGAAAAAGACTTGAAAATGAAAGCGTACGTGAAACTTGTGAGGCACCTTGTTACAGGATAGAAAGTTAGAAGGCCAGAGAGGGTGAAGATCATCTTGAATACGTTCAATGTGAAAAGACTATTGCTATTCTATCGTTGCTTCCATGGAACATGTTCAGATAAGCGTTCCATTCATTAATTTCACCAGTTCAGGCCTTTACAAATAGATCACGACATGCTATTTCGTTGGATTCGAATCACTTCCCCCGTATTCTAAATAGTAGGACAGTTAGTTTTTCTTACCAAGAATTACTAATTTTTCGAACAGCATCCTGTGTAGATGCTTCTCTTACCACTAAATTATTAAGCTCTTCAAGTCAAGGATCAATGGTTATCTCTCACACTAATCCTCTTAAATAACATTTTGCTTTCATACCGCCTCCTGTTTCATTGCCATCACTCACTTCATTCATTATAACCATTTTAACTTCAATCCCTTACACGCAGTGGCTCTCAAGATAATAGACTGCAATTTAATTAATGTGGACATTGTGTAAAGCAAGCACTTTCTACAACTGCTGGGCTAAAAAATGCATATTAGAAGATATATAATTGAGTAGATTGTTAATTTATGAGTTGATTTCAATTAAAAAATATGTATCATGGATTCGTATAGATCCCAGTTCTTGTAATACAATGTTCCTTTATTCCTGTAAATCTTTTTTAAATTTCCAGCAATTAATGATTTCACGTCCACCTAACTCGACCAGAATCTTCTCTTGAAATATTCTAGCAAAAGCTAACATTATTTTCTCTTTCCAAGGAGCCTTCATCTTGTTCTTGTCTATTAATTATCGGGGTATCAATTCTCATTTCGTCCTTTTTTTCAGGAAGAAAGTCTCTGAAAAGCATTTTCTATTGTTTTGTTAATCGTCAACACTTTTGGGCTCAACCCCTGCGAACACAATGGTCATTTCCAACCTCTCATCATGCCACTTTTTCCTTAAGTTTCCTTCCCCATACACTAGAGCCTTCATCCTCTTCATCTTGATTCCTTTTCCTGTTCTATCCACCCCCGCTCTATCCCTGTCATATCTTGTCTCCTTCCATTTCAACTCCTTTTCCTTTATCGCTTCTATCCCTTCCCCACCTTCGTTCCTGTACATCTTTACACTCATTATTCCATGATCCCAGCCTTCTTCCCGTTCTTCATCGTCCTCACTGCCGCTCTGGGACTTGCATTTAAATTTCTTAAGCCAATTCGACTCATTACGTTTCACCGACTAGTAGTTTTCTAATAGATCGTCCAGTTGTGACCTATGAGTTCCATAAACTATACAGTTATGCTCAAGCATGCAAATCTATATTATAAACGAAGAATAAATTCTCTGTCCGTCACACTTCTGCTTTGGTTATGGATTAATTGATTTTGTATTTTGCATCATATCAAACTATTGCAGGTTATTTAAAGCCAGTCAGTATTCTTAGATTGTAAGAATTTTTTGAGATACAAAAAGATTATAATACTAGTCTCACTAATTAACCTATATCTCGTGGAGAAGAAGTGGATTCAAGGGTATTTGCGTGTAAGTGAATATAACAAGCCCGACAGGAATTCGAACTCAGCTTTCCGAATTCTAATCCCAGCATCTGGTATTCCTAAGCAGTCACCCATCAAGGTATTGACCAGGCTTGACGTTCCTTAACTTCGGTGTCCGTATGAGAACCAATTTTTCAAGGTGATATGGTCGAAATCAAACGTGCACGTATATATGTTTATATATTGTGCGTGTGATTGTGTGACTTACATGTACTTGTGGCATTTATTATATAAAAAACACACATACATACATACATACATACATACATACATACACCAATTCGGTTGAGTTTAAAATAAGGCATTCGAATAATATAACCTCTACGGTGAGATGAGCAATAAAATCATAAATTTATAGTAAAACGGAAATAAGTTTATTTTTAAACCCCAAAAATGCTGATAATTACAAAATTCTATTGAACTTTTCGGAAATTATTCGCTAATATATTGAATTCTTTTTTAAAATACTTTTAAAAAAATGTTTAAATAATTATTTAGTGCTGTCATTGAATTAAAACATACATGCGCTTAAACTCACATACACAGGCAACTTGAATGAAATTGAAATATATCTGGGAAGCCTTAATTTCTGGGTAACAGGAAAAAAGTATAAGCCGAAATGCGCGGCCATTTTAAGTATTTTTTGTGACTGTTTATTTTGTTTTACGGCTTATCAAACTCAATGGGTTATTTAATGCCGACAAGAGTATGAATAGAAGATGTATTCTTTGGAAGAAATCATTTTGTAGGAGATCAGGTTTCATTGACGTATTTTTGTAATAAAAGCCTGTTTACAAAAATACGTCATTAACAGTACATTGCTGGTAATATTTAAAAAAATGTATTGCTGGTATTTTACTATAAAAATCTATTTTTTTACTTTCATAGAGTTTTGACCCCAGTTTGGGGGTTGACTAGTTGCCTATAGCTGGGAATCTAACAGGTACTACCACTCCGGATTAGGGGGATCTGGGAACAAAAGCAATTAAGATGTTGTTCCACGCTCCTCAAAACCTCCATATCAACGGACTTGCTGCCGGATATAGTTTATTGTTATATCCATGACGTATGAATGTTTAAACCGAATATATTTTCTAATAAAATATAGCATTTTAAATGGACATACAATTTAGGCTTGAAATTTGATGCTCTTGCCGTTAGCGAAACGAAAATACTGAACTAATTAAAAATAAAGGTTGCTATTTCAGGGGATGCACTGGAGTTGTGTAGTACAGTTATCATTAACCTGGCAATAGAGATACGTTTTACAGGTATGAATTATTTCTAAATGCAAAAATAAAGAAACATTCATAAAATCAGAATAAAATAAAGACTAAATTAATTTTGCGAGTTATCCCCACATGGCTCTGCCTGATTCGCCAAGGCGTCGTTAGGTGGCGATGTTAAACAGTTTGGAAAACAAGACTCTTTCTTCTTTCTCTTTTCATTCTCACCTAAAACCGTGCAAATCAGGCCTATGCCTACCTACATGTAAAAGGTACACGTAACGTCAAATTGCATCAGGGTCGAAAACCCTAATGCAATTTGACGTTACGTGTACCTTTTTTATTCTCGTTCCAGGTGAACATATATCCACATTTTTGAGTCAAGTGAAACTACCAACTAAATAGACAGGGATGTGGAAACACGTTTGTAGCTACTTAATATTTGGCATTAAAAAGTGTCGATTTTGTTGCTATTTCAATGTTTACTTATACTTTTTTCTAGCATAATCGTTTAAGCCTTAAATTATCAGATGAACAGTTTTTGAATAGTTTTAGGTCTATAGTTTGATTTGCGAACTTTCGGGTTGGAGATTACTTAGAGTTGACAGCGATCAAAAATATTATCTGGCGGAGTAGAATGGCTGTTACATTTAAGTATTTCTACAGTAAAAGTGTGATTCCTAGATGCCAATCTAGTAGTACGCTTAAATTCATGTAGACAGGTCACCAGGGAAAACAGCCAGTCAGAGTAGTTGTCATGAAAATATTTCTAGAAAAAACAGAGGGAAGCCATTTCATGTCTGTGAGAAAAGTGAATTATGTCGAGATGTTAAGTCAGGATCGATTACATTGCAGATCCTGCTTTGGTTTTCCTCAAGAACCTCGAGATGAATAGCAAGAGCATTAGACCAGATATGGCAACAGTATTCAATGCCCGGACGAATGTTAGATTTGTAGATGTGCAAGATGGACTTTGACGAGAAAAAACCTTTTGGTGCGTTACAATGAACCAAATTTCCTTGCAGTAGAAGCAGCTATTGATTCAATGTAGTGAGGCGAAGAAAGCGCAATAAGACGCTCTTCTGGAGTCGAGCATCAGCCATGCTGATGGCGGGCAGGGAAGTTTCTCTATGGTGGTTAAATGAGAGCAGTTTCGTTTTGAAGATATTAAATTTACAAGCCATTTCCTGTTTCAGTTAACCACTGTGGTTAACTGAAACAGGAAATGGCTTGTAAATTTAATATCTTCAAGATATGTAAATTTAATATCTTCAAGTGCAGCGGCTAAGTTAACTTTGTCAACTCTGATGGATTTTCTCTTGAGAAACGGTAGTGTCATCAGGAAGATCATTGTTGAAGATCAGAAACAGCGTAGGACCAAGTATAGAGCCTTGGGGGCGGGGAGGGCACGCGCGTTTGTGTGAAAGTATCTGGAAGCGAGCTCGTTAAGGGCGACTTTCATTTCATGATTTAATATTAATGATTGGATTAAATCAAACAATCCTCCTGTAATGCCGTATTCCTGAAGATGACGTAAAAGACCTGCATGCCAAAACCCTGTCAGATACATTTTAGATATCTGGAGCCAAAGAACGAGCTTCGCCGTTGTTTTCATGAGTTTGATATACATATTCAGTGGTGGCCGTAAGCACATCAGCGGTAGACCTGGCAAAACGGAAGTCATATTGTTAGTCAGACAGTAGGTCGTGAGAAGTAAGATGCTTAACCCCTCCACATTGATTAAAGCCTCTGATACTCTGCCGAAAATCTCTAGGAGTCTAATAGGGCGATTGTTAGAGGGGTCAGACGGTTCTCCAGACTTCTTAAAAGCAGGAACGACAGAGGAGGACTTCCAAGCTGGAACGCATGAAGCAACGAGGCAATAGTTGTAGAATTTGGAGATAACTGGAGCCAGTTCCTTATGACGATGGCTGGTATCGTATCACCTCCACTTGTATTATGGGAGTCTAATTTAGAAATGATATTGTATCGGGGTTATGTGCATATCATTCACCATAGCCTCAGTTCTAGCATAAAATGGGTACTCCAGATAAGTTGAGAGTTGAGTTGAAAGAGAATTTCCGAGCAAAGCATTCAACCTGTAGACGTCGATTGAATAGAGGAGGGGTTGAGGATATGCTGTTGTTCAGCACACTCTTGCAGAAGATATAACTACTTTTATTGTGGATAAATGGCGAACGATAGCCGAAAGTACTCAGATATTTACATTACGATAGATCGAAGATATCAAAATCAAACTTTAATCAAACTTGTGTAAATAAAACAAACTGCACAAATGGACCATATCTCTCTCTCTCTCTCTCTCTCTCTCTCTCTCTCTCTCCATATATATATATATATATATATATATATATATATATATATATCAATCAGTCAGTTAAGAGCCATACGTGAAAAACGGTAGACAGGTTGTCAACCAATGTTATAGGGCACACACACATACACAAATATATATATATATATATATATATATATATATATATATATATATATATAAGGAGGGATGGATAAATTGTCGTGTAGATTACGCAAAACTGAACATAACACTGATATCTCATTTTAACATATACATTTACAAAAATTTCACAAAAATATCTTGAAATACTAAAGAGTAGAGTTTTCAGTAAAATCACCATTAGCTTCAACCACCGCCTCAAGACGAATTCGGAATCTCCTGCAACTCTTCTGGACGTTCTCTTTGTTTTAGTTAGTAAATGCTGCTATAATCCCAGCCTTCAGTTCATCTTTGGTGTTACAAGTTTTGTTGATTTCTCGATCATAATAATAAAGTGGGGTGCAGTCTGGTGAGTGAGGTGGCCAAATATATTTCATAATTGTCTATTTGGACAGCAATCCCTCTTTTATACACATTTTCTTAAAAGCGACCGACAATGTACTGCAGTTTTCTTTCCTTGTTGGCTGCCGGGTCATATAATGTAATCATTTTATATTTAGGCAGCAATCCCTCTTTTATAAAAGTTGTGTTAAAAACAATTGACAAGGTAGGGCAGTTCATTTTGTTGGTGGTTAATAATTGTGTATTTGTGCAGCAATCCTTCTTTTATACAAGTTTCGTTATATAAGTTTATATATATATATATATATATATACATATATATATATATATATATATATATATATATATATATATATATATATATATATATATATATATATGTTTATATATATATATGCGATATGCGCATGTGTGTGAGTGAAACATAAACTACTTACATATACATTCGCAAAGGGGGAATCATTTAAAATGTTGGATGCAGATTCTATATAAGGAAATATCTGTAGTTATCTACATATAAGGCTTTTAAAATTTAGCGCAACTGATGTCATTCTATTTGGATATGCAAAAATAGGTATACAGTAAAAAATCGTGAGTACGAAAGCTATTTTATTGACCATAGAATCATATCTATAATAACATATCAATAACAAACATATCAATGTTTAGAATGTTTGAGCCCCCGCCCCGCCCATCTACCCGAAATTCCCACACTGCCTTAGTCGAATGTGGACACTCATGCACACTTTGGCACAAAGGTCTTTATCAGCATCAATTTCTTGCCAAGCCTGCCGTATCCACTAGATTTATAAGACCCAGATGAGGCAGAAAATGGAGTACCGTTGCCATATTTGGGCGGGAGATACCCAGTCCTCAATTCTAAGTCTTGATAGAGTTCAAAAGTGTTTCCTCATCCTTGTTGGAGAAGATTATTTTCCACCCTCCAGCATCTCTCTCATTGGCAAGTTTCTCACGGTTCTATTGCTACGTCTATGCAAAATGCTCGAAGAAACTGCATTTCCTAGTTCGGACCCGCCATGCCACTCACATAGTGGCAAAACACCCACATTCCATCTATATTCCATCGTCTCAGACAGCTTCTTCCCGCGAACCACTGCCCTGTGCAACAGACTCCTATCCATATATTCTACACCTTAATGTAACCCTCTACCTCGAGTGGCGCACGGAACTTGTACAGAGTGAACCTTACTGTAAAAAAAATGAAAAAATTAACTGAATCATGGCATCAATACAAGGTGGCTTGCGTGGGAAAAGCATATCTTTTACACATACCCAGAGAAAGAAAAATTAACAGCCATCGTTTAATTACCAATTTATCTGCAAAATATTATTATTATTTATTAAAAAATAGAAATTATAATAAATGTATTATAATAAAAATGATTAAAAATAAAAATATTAAAAATGATCTAAATGAATGAAAGCAATTCGGTTATTAAATGAATCTTAGAACCACTATTTTAATACTGGTAATTTAAATGTCTGGGATGGACAGAGGACGGAAAGTGCGACACTGAGATCCGAAGACGTATTGGGATGGCCAAAGAAGCATTCCAAAAGCTGAGCAGAGTATTAAGAGGCAGGAAAATTTCGTTAGAAGCAAAGAAAAGGAAAAAACTGAACTGTTACATGATATCTGTCCTCCTATATGACAGTGAATGCTGGACAATCTCCTCAAAGATGAAGAGACTCCAAGCAACAGCAATGTGGTTCTACAGAAAGAGGCTGAGGATAGTATGGACCGAACATACGAGCAGCAACGAGGTTTTGGAGAGAATGGAAACAAAAAGAAAACTTATACTTAATATCAGGAAGAGGAAGTTGAAATTTCTGGGGCACGTAATGAGGAAGGAGGGCTTGAAACAGACAGGTTGAGGGGAAGAGGGAATAGAAGAAAGCAGCGCGTAACATACTTGATAGGCTTGAGCAAATGGATTGTAGAACAGGGTTTGAGAGAAATATCAGAAAGACAAAAATTATTAAGAGCTAGGAGAGACAGGAAGAGGTGGAGGACCATGATCGCTGACGTACAGAAGGGACACGGTACATAAAAGAAGAATACTGGTATAATACTGTATACCTACCTTTGCAGCACTGTGTATTGAGCGCTTGTATCGCCCATACGAGCTCTCTTTATATATACATATATATATATATATATATATATATATATATATATATATATATATATATATATATATATATATATATATATATATATATATATACCTAAAGGAAAGGAATTGTATGTTCACTAAAGTTTTCTCTTTAAACGTTGTCGAGAAAGAGAAAAATCGAGAATTACTGAATTCGAGAGAAAAAAGAGGAATTGAATGAAGAGAGAAACGGAGGGTTATTTAGGACAAATTGTTTTGTTTAAATATTTGTCTGAACAAGTTTATGGCTTTTTCTTTTTTGTTTATCACCCTAAGAAGGGAATTTCTTTTTAGTGTCAAAGCCAGTCATGCCTAAAAGCGAACTTCCAGAACTCAAAAGTCTTTTGCTTCTGAAGGTCAAAACTCTGTGGGAATTCTCGTGGAGGAAGCAAAGAACGCGCCTTCAGCTATTTACCATATTTTTAAAAATAATTTACTCAAAGTTTGATAAAAGACAATTTTTGCAGCATATGTTTGATGCTTGCCTGTTGACGACAAATTCTCGATTCTCCCCTCCACGACCTACCTTCATATTTATAAACATTTGTCTGTCTGTCTGTCTGTCTGCCTGCCTGGCTGCCTGCCTGTCAGTCTATCTATCTATCTATCTATCTATCTATCTATCTATCTATCTATGTTCATATCTATTTGTTTATTTTTGTCTTCATATCTATCTATCTATCTATCTATCTATCTATCTATCTCAGTCTGTCCGAAAACAAGGGGTTACTGGAAATTTGCCAAGGAGCGAGAACGAGTGTAATCATGAGGATAGCAGATAGCGATTAACATTGTATTTATTTGTGCAGATTAAAGTTGGCTGGAAAATCAAACAAGTACAACAATTTAAATATATGGGAAATGTTTAACAGAGGACGGAATGTGCGACACTGAAATTCGAAGGCGCATTGTGATTGCCAAAGATGCATTCCAGAAGCTAAGCAGAGTATTAAGAAACATAAAATTTTTGTTAGAGACAAAGAAAAGATTGCTGGTCTCTTACGTAATATATGTCCTCCTTTATTTTTTTTTACCTTATCCTCTGTCACATTATTTATTTCCACTGACCTCATTATTGTTTGAGTGATGGGTTATTGTATTTTGTTTTACATTTAGATTTATCTGATCTATTTGTGCATTTGGTCGTCTTTTATTCCGCACGATGTCCCTGCTGACATTGGAAAGCATGTTTGGGCTGAGATAGAGTCTTATTCCAATTTCTACCATAGTTCTGCATATTTTGTAAGTCTGGTCCGTGTGTTCTTTTCGAGTGCGGTGAAAAAGGGTGATATGACTTGTTGATACTCTTTGTGAATCCATTTCGTTCGCTTTCTTCCTTTAAATCGATTTGGCATTGAGTCACTTCGTCCAAGGTTGACGTTAATTCCGGTTTGGTGATCATGTGTCTCATTGTTGTTGGAAGAGTTTGTTCCAGTGACTGATTTTTGGCCCCAGACTGATTCCTCTCTGAGGAACGTGTCCTTTGTTGACCCGGATGATGGCCAATCAAGTTTGAGTATTTGTTTTTTAGCACTGAGATTGTTGATATTTTTCGATTCATTCTTGACCACCAAGGGGTAATTTTGTTCAAGATACCAGCTCTAGGACGACTGTCGACCAAGACTAAAGAGCTCGTCTTACCCATGAAATAGGGGAGTTTATATTCAGATGTCCAGGGTTCGAGATTCTTCATCAAGTACCTGGATTCAGGGAGATAATATAGGGATACGGAAATGGTATTGGCTAGAATAAATTTTAAGTTAAGTCGCAATAGCCATTACCAGATGAAAGTTTATTGGAGGTCATCACAAAAAGAAAATGATTTAAAGTAAAATAAAGTCAGATAGATTTAAATAAAATAAAAATAAATACAAAAGAAAAATTTAATTTCAAATTAATTGTATAAATATTCACACTACTTACATATAAAAGCCAAACGCATCCAGAGTGACTTCGACAAAAAATTAATATTTAAAGCTCTATGTAATGTGTGAGCTGTACATGTCAGTACAATTTCTGTATTCCTTCAAGGCATGGGCTACAATGGAAACCTTCAATGTGTTTATCGGTACCGTTTCCAATCAATCTGATGTTCCAAATACAACTGGAATTATTGATATCCTCATGTATCACATTTTTGAGATTTCCATGTCACGATCCTTGTATTTTGATAGTTTTCTGAAGAACTTTAAAGACGCATTATAATCTGCAGGGACTGCTATGTTAATAATTATTTAATAATAACGATAATTTATCATTATTATTTTTCGTTGTGATTATTTTTATTTATTATTATTTTTATTTATTATTATTTTTATTTATTATCATCTTATTTATATCATTAATTATTATTAATATTATTATCATTACTTTTATTAGCAATAACGTTATTATAATTAATATTGCTCTAATTTTATTTATCGTTATAGTTTTAGTTGTTAATGCTCAATATTGTAATTACAAAATATCCTTAGCCGAAAAAGTAATCAGAGTTCGGAGATACCGTTTTTGATGACACATATCCACTATTTTATATTTTATATTGAGTGTGTGGGTGCGCTTGTTCGGGCAGCAATGATTTATTTATGCAAGAATGGTTGAAGATTAACATTTCTTTTGGGAAAAATTTGATGTATTCTTTTCCAGGTAATTCTGGCTTCCAGTACGAATTTGAACATAAATTATCCAATATTTACTTAGCGCCTTCGAATTAAAAAAGTTATCATCAAATACGTTCTTGCCTTTATAAGACTGTGTCTATAGGTATATATTGTACGCGGTCTTTCGTGGTATTCGAGTGTCAGTTCTTTCTAAGAATATATATATATATATATATATATATATATATATATATATATATATATATATATATATATATATATATATATATATATGTGTGTGTGTATGTATTGTGTATTTAGGTACAATCCTTCTTTTAAACAGGTTTCATTAACGATGAAAGACAAGCCACTGCGATTAAGCTTTTTATTTAATTTTTCTTGTGATTCAACACGATTTTTTTCTTTTTTTGATACAATGTGTAGTAACTGTACAAATGTCCTGTAATTCTATACAGCTATACTTTTAGCCATTATCAAAGATGACTTTATTTTTGTTTTTTAACTCGGTGTATGGATTGTAAGTAAGTTTCTAGAGTTATAAGGATGTTTTATTTTCCGAATACAACATATTGTGGCTGTGATCGTAGTTAAAATTATTGAATGTTGGCTTTTTAATAAAAAGGTTTCCGTTATTTTTTTTTTTTTTACATGTGGATGAGGTTATTATGTTTGTATTTTCTACTAATATGTTTCGGGTGGAATCTGATAAATTTGTGTGTGTGTTTAAATGGGTTCTAATGGAGCTATGATCTGATAGGTGTAATTTGACCACAGCTTCATGAGAACCCGTTTAAACACACACAATCCAGGCTCTATAAGAAACATACCAGTAGAAAATACAAACATAATAACATCATCCATATGTAAAAAACGATTAGAAATTATGGAAGCCTTATATCTTATAAGTATCAATTATATATTTTATTCACAAATGCTATTAAGAGCTATTATAATCAAGTAATGTTTAATATTAAGTTTTTTAGAACGTATTTTCTATAACAAGGGTTTCTGCTTGACCTCAAGATTTTGATGATTTAGATTCTCCCAGGACTTGTCCTTATAATTAGTATAAGAATTTCTTGAAATTTCATAAAATTAAATTTGTGAATAAGCCCAGAAAATTTATTCGACTTCCAAATCAATGTATTTTTTGAATCGAGTTAACCCCAAGCAATGCAGTAAAGACAAAATGGTTGACTTAGTGAGGAAGAATTAGGAACATAAACATTGCAAATGAGCGATAACAAAAGAAGAGTAATCAGGAAGAGAGTAGATAGCGATTGACATTGCATTTAAATTTTTGGAGGTTAAAGTTGGCCGGAAAGCAGGGAGCCGGAAGAGAGTTCCATAAGCGGATGGTGCGAGAAAAGAAACTATTAGCATAGAATTTACGGTTACATCTAACCATCTTAACTGATAAGATCTCGACGCCAGTGTAGTAATGCTCTTAAATTAAAAAAGTCTAGGTACCATAGCGCAGAGGTAATCAGAATAATTACGATGAAAGTATTTCTAGAAAAGACACAGAGAGGTAACCTTACGGCGCAAAAAATGCAAATTGACTATACAAATTCAGAGTCCACCTCAATGCCGGAAAAAAAAACAAGATTTCTAACAAAAAAATAGAGGGTTCTAAAAAAGGATTAAAAAAAATACATAAAAAATAATTGTTCTTTCCTCTTAATAACACATATTTTAACGATAAATCTTTCTTTTATTAAATTTGGGTCATGTTTACATCATGTATACCCATTTTCTAGGGAATATTTTTAGGTGCCTATATATGCATTTTATCACAAAACATTGCCATAGTTTCTAAATCTTATTTAAAATTCTTCTACGTGGATAATGTGTTATAAAAACCTCGAAGAATTCCAGTAAGATATCATTAATCATTTCTAAGATATAAAGGTTCAGAAGTGCTACACAATTTGGACAGTTGTCATATACTTTCCATTCGTATATGTGTTTTATATATATATATATATATATATTATATATATATATATATATATATATATATATATATATATATATATATATATATATATATATATATATATATATATATATACATGTATGTGTGTGTGTGTCTGTGTCTGTGTCTGTGTGTGTGTGTGTGTGTGATCATCATCATCATCATCATCAGTCACTTGACTGCAGCATAAATTGTCGAGGGACCTAAGGGCAGAAGAAGCAGACAACTTCCTCCAGGATGATCTGTTCGCCGTGGCTCTCTGGAGGTCTGGCATTGTCATGTCCGTCCATTCTTTGATGTTGTCTGACCATCTCTTGCGTTGCCATTCCCGCTTACGCCCGCATTAATGATGCCTTGCATGGTGTGACGTGGCCAAACCATGATATTCTCCGACGCGTATTAGTGATGAGGAGAGATTCCTCTCGACCCACGAGACTTTTGACCTTGCCCCGTACATAGTTATTAGTTTTGTATTCCCAGTAGGAGATGCGGAGGGGATTTCTCAAGCGTTTGTTCTCAAATCCTTGCCTCTGACAGGAGTGTCCAAGTTTCACTGTCGTAGAGGAGTATGGCAAAGGTTATTGTTAAATCATAATATATTAATAATTAAAATATTGTTGGTAAACAATAAATAATCTTACACACACCCAAATCAACATATATATGTATGTAAAATTTTAATTAGAATATATCTGTACAAAGACAAAAAAATATTTTAGCCGAAATTATTATTTTCGCCCACTGAGAGACTATATTAAGAAATGTTGTTGGCTTGATAATGTCCCTCATAGGACGAAACGCGTCGGCTAAGATAAATTTTCCTTTCCACACACACACACACACACACACACACACACACACAAACACACACACACACACAACACACACACACATATATATATATATATCATCAGTTGACTCCGCTGCCTTGGTTTCAACCTTACGGTATCCTTTATCAGTTGACCTCCCAAAGCTTTATTTTAAAAAAAATTAATGAACGCTACATTTTTTTTCTAAAACCATTAACCACGTATGTATTATATATATAGTGCTGGTGTTAATGAAACAGTGATCGATGTATTACAACAGAGCTATTAATATATATTAGCTTGTCTCGCTAAAACAATTACGACGGAGTAGTGAGTTCGATTCTCGCTGAATGCCTCATAGTTTCGGCCATGTGCCACATCTAAGCTACGCTTATAAAATCGCCATATTTTCTCTCACAGCTGAATACGAAGCGACTTATATATATATATATTAGACAACTGTAATTGTTTATTGATAGATTCCGATTTTAGTTCCACATACATACGAGGAAAAAAGAGAAATACTGGATTTTAAAATTAGACAGATATATAAACTAGGGTTAACCAAAGACTTGGGAATTTTAAATCTGTATAAATATTTCAATAGTTAAAAAATTTCTTTAGATATAGTTAAAAAAAACCTTTTTAAACAACATCTAAAATACTATCGTTAGATTTATGTTAGAAATATTCAAGCACAGTTGCATTCCACATCACGTGACGTCCGCGTCTCGCGACGGACGCTACTTGAAAACAAACTTCTGAATTCAGTTATTTAATTAATTTCTGACGAAAGATCGGGGGCGATCTGAAATATCATATATATATATATATATAAAAATATAAATAAATACTTTTACAAAAAAAAACATTCAATTTTTTCTTTTAATTTGCAACTTTTCAGTTGTTTTCTCCATATTATATATATATATATATATATATATATATATATATATATATATATATATATATATATATATATATATATATATATATATATATAAGCTTATTTATTGTTTGCTAACACCGACTACCGGTTACTTCACGCTAAGTATTTTATGTAAGGAAAAAGATATTTTAAACGAAAATTATATTTTTTCTCGTTCTTAGCAAAACAAATAACATAAATTAGGACTAAATGAATCCGAGTTGAAGTCTCTTGATGGAAACCAAGACGGAACATACGTAAGAAATCTTGGAACATGTTGCAAATGAAATGTAAGGATGATTTCCTGTTTGGCCATCCGTACTGGCCACGCACCTATCGTTAGATAACAAATTATATTATGATAGCATTAAGCTGTTTCATTGATTTCGCTCTATTCAACGAATGCTGAACACAGTTACTGCTGTATACCGATACCCGGCTTAGCAACAAACGTAAAACTGTTACTTTTGATTTGTAATGCAATTTAAATTGTTTATGCCTTTGCATGCCTATTTGTACGCGAGTTCACAAGTATGTGTATGTGTTCGCCTGCGTTCATGCGTACATGTATATATGCGTGTCTGCGAAAGAAAATAAAAATGAAAGGAACGCAAAAAGAAAGGGAAATCGGAAATAATGTATGAATAAGAGACATATAAAATATTGTTGTAAATGCATCTGTAAGGAAAACTAAAAGTCAGATTTTAATGTGTGTTTTGGTAAATGGAGAGGAAGAGAGGAAAGAGAATGGAAGAAAGATAGAGGATGTGTATGTATGTGTTTGAAGAGAGTAGGGTGAGAAGGGACGTGAACAATGGAAAGTGAGAAAGAAAGATCGAATAAGAAGAGGAGAGAGGTTGAAGTAACTGGGAAGAGAAAAAGAAAAACTAAGAAAGAGAAAAGAAGAAGAAGAAGAAGAAGAAGAAGAAGAAGAAGAAGAAGAAGGAGAAGAGGAGGACGATAGGAAGAAGAAGAAAAAAGTAAGCGGAGTATGGGAAAAAGAAAAAGGTGGTCAAGGAGGAAAAGTGTAGAAAAAGAAGTCTATGAAGGAGTAGGAGTAGTAGCAGGTAAAGGAAGAGGTGGAAGTTAGAAAGAAGAAGAGGAGTAGGGTGGGATGAAGAAATAGAAGATGAAGGAGTAGGAGTATTAGGAAGGAAAGAAGGAGAAAAAGAAGAAGAACGTCAAGGATGTGAAAATAGAAGAAGAGGATTGGGAGAAGAGAACAAACAAGGAAGGGGATGGGGAGAAGAAAAGAATGACGATGGTAGGACGATGGAGAAAGAGAAGAAGAAGAAGAAAAAGAAGAAGAAGATGAAGATGAGGAGAAGGAGTATGCGAGGAAAAATAAAAAGAAGGAAGAGTAGGACAAGAAGAAGTAGAAGTGGAGGGCGAGAAGAAGAAGAAGAAGAAGAAGAGTGAATGAATGAATGAATGAATGAATAAACTCTATTAAAAAAAGAAAGGCACAAAGAGAGAATAATAAAGAACCATTTACCGCCCTGGTCTGATTAAGACACATAAATACTCTACAGTGTCTGAGTGTCGGTTCGGGCTGCTTTACCAAGCCCGCCAAATCAATGATTTATAGCTAACCTTTGTCAGCGTGTTCGCGCCATTTCCCACCTCAGTCGATTATGGCGCGACCCTTGAAGCCGACACTTTGAGGTGATGTTCGTCGAAGGGTAAACGAGGCGAAAGGAAAGTAAATGACAACCATAAGTCAATACAGTCTGGTAATGACAAAACGGAGAGATCTTTGTTTTAGGTGCAGATTCTGCTGACTTCCGTTGTTTACACTTCTTACAATGATTTAGCTGTTAACGGTTTTCATATCTAGGATGTGCGGTGGCCAATAACAACGCTTGAAAAGCAAGCAGAAGTTATCGTTAAAGTTGCTGTTGGAAAGAGAAATCATTCTAATTTCTTTTCACCAAAGAATCAACATACTTTTAGACTTTTACCACAGAATAAACGTCAGCGTGGAATGATGTTATAAAGACTACTGAAGTTTCCTTTAATGTTTAAGATGTCTTTAAAGAGCGTATTATTTAGGATTGGGATAAAGTCAATTGTAGTTATTGGTCAGTCGACCAATCTTTGAATTGGTATTTAGCGTTCTACGAGCGAGATGGTGCATCTTTACGTTGCCTTACTGGGACAACAAGCATATTGTTCTAGATTTGATATGCTTCAGTACACATAGCTGAGAAACAGGGTTTAGATCTGTATGTCTGTCTGCGTCAATGAGCTTCTAGGTTAACGATTGCAGCGATTATGTACACGTTCATTGATTTAGGATTAAAATTAATTGCGCTTTACGTAACAGCAATCCTGTTCCACGTTTAGATGTGGTTTGTTGCGTGTGAAGGTTGGCTCGGATACGTGAATCAGAACATCGCCACACGTATATGCACACAAATAGTTGGGTGTTAGCAGGATGCAGAAGGATATCCGAACAAAAATGGAGATACCGAGACAAATTTATTAAGTCTACGCATTTCACCTGTTTATAGTAAGTGTTTTCAGTTCGGAATAAGAGACGAACCCGTGTGTATGGAAAGTGGGTTGAAATATGAGGAAGAGGTAATACAGATCCTTATTAAATGCTACGGCCAGAAAGCTTCTACGCCGGACCTCAGACCAAGGCTCGTACACAGTATCACCGATGATCGCAAAAGCAACAGTAGCATAATGCGGTTAAACAGAGAAAAAACTCTACTCGGAGTGGGCTAATTTCGAATCATACAGACGTTAACGGATTCCATGCAATAAGAAAGAGAGAAAGAAAAAGGACTCTCCTCATATTCCAACATACTTTCCTTACATATGGATTTGGCCATCATTCCGGAATGGAGACGCACAGTTTTAATAGATTTTTCTCTTTCTTTGATTATTTACACACTAAGACTTGTATAGAAAATGTATTTAGAATCTGAAGGATGCAACTAACATACTGAAAGGATAAAACTGCCCATAAGAGTAACTTGAAAAATAATACAACATTTGACTTATTGTGGTGACTGATTCTTTCTCAAAGAGCAAATTTTACGAAATTTTAGCCGTACTAGATAGATAGGTAGTAATGATATCGTTGAGGAATTTGGATAACTGGTTACTATTTACCATTTATCATAATTCCTCAATGATGTCATTACTCCATATCTACCTACCAATTATAGCATACTCGTGAATTTTCCCAAATTTTAAAAATAAAACAACCAAATCAAGGCATTTTAGCGTCACTTGACGTAGAATATTTATTTACAAATGTCCCAGTTGATGAAACCATGGATATCATCCTTAACTCAGTGTATAAACATAATTTGTTTTCACTCCATCCATCAAACATAATATTCGCAAGGAATTATTGCATGCCTGCACAAATAAAGTCCTCTTCTCCGACCAATATTTATATAGTTTTAATTCCTATACTCACGCTGTTAGTATGAGAAATCGGTCCGTGTTTCTCCAACTACTACATGGCTCGTGTAGAAAACAAGGTATTTAAAAAGTTATAAACCCCAAAATATATGTCTACTATGAAGATGATATTTTTATTTTAGCTGAAAACAAAAAAGAAAGTGGTAATCCCAAAATTACATTTGAAAAAATTCATCCTTAACTCTACCGAAAACCTCAGTCAAAAATACTATTGTTAGCGGTTCTAGTAGAATGTAGTAATAAGACATTCATTACTTCGTTATACAAAAAAACTACTCATAGAAACTCTTGCCACTTTAATTTTGAGTGAATATCCACATAAATATAATATGGGCGTTATAGAAACCTTCCTCTCGAGAGCGCACGAGAGATTCATCCTCTCGTTCGCTTTTCCTTAAAGAACTCAATAACGTGAAACAGACGCTAGTTAATAACTTTCTTTCGAAGACATAGATCACCAAATTAGACTAATTCTTTCTAGCGTAACCAATGGCAACACTGAACATACAGATAAAAATAATGCCAGATCCATTATAAAGAAATACACAATCTCAGTCAACCAGAACAAGAAACTTAAATGAATTATCGGTGATAAAAATTTAAAACACTTAATGTCAACAACAACTCCTCTGCAAGATCTAAATTACAGAGAGCATTTATTATTTAGGAATTTACATGTACCTTAAGGAACTGAATTCATGATCAAGGTAAATTAATAATGAATAATTATATTGGACATACAACTACATGTCTATCAAAAAGTTTCACGTTACAGCTCTCAGTTCACAGCTCAATTAGGATTCATTTAAACATGTACGGAAACTTACGAACCTCCATCCATATCATACCCGTAGAAAATCCAACTATAATAGCCTCATCGATATGTAAAAAGACTAACAATAATGAAACCACTAATAATAAGAAAGCAAAAGCCAACACTCAGTAACATCAACTAAGGAACACGGCCACAATTTGCTGACCGTTTTTGTAAAATAAAATATATTCCAATCACTCTAGAAACATATATAAAAATCTACATAGTCAGTTTTAAAAAAATCCTTGATAATGGCTAATAGAATAGCCGAAAGTGCTCGGATATATAGAACATTTGTACAATTTTTACAGACTTTGTGTACAGAAAATAAAATACATCCGAACACAAGAAAAATTAAAAAGCTTAATCGCAGTACCTTGACAGTCGTATTCGATATAACTTTCCTGGGCAGAAAGTTAGAAGGTTTTAGAGGACGAAGATCGTCTTGAAGAAGTTGGAAAATGATCCTGGAATATACTTCATGAGTTTCAGATCCTTAGCTATGATTAATTAGTGATGAACATGTTATTTTCGTTTATAATCGATTACATCACGATATTTGTTAAGCTTAGAGATTAATTATACATTCTTATTGCTCTAAGTAGATTTCAATAGTGTTATAAAATCCTCGAAGAATTCCAGTAAGATATCTTTAATCATTTCTAAGATACAACGGTTCAGGGTTAATGTCACAATTAGAAAATTTTGCTGTTACACGAGTTGGAAAATTTTGCATTTACACCCGGTATATATGAACAAATATAGAGAAACAAAGAGAAAACAGCGACTGGCTCTGTAGCAGTAGTTTCTCTTGTCATATGAATTTCATTTCGACTTAATGCGCCCACATTTGTCCAATCTCACCCGAGTTTTTATAAGCTTAGAAATAATATAAATGAATGAAGAATAAAGAATGATTGGTTCTGTTCAAAGCAAAGACAAAGCGTGAATAAATCCCCAGTGTGTTTGCTGTGGAAGATGTCTGATACGTATAGAATTTGACATTTAAACAATAAAGTGAAGTTACTTACACGATGGTCATGAACTGATGAATTGAAAAACGTTTATTCAATCAGGTTGCGAGATTATCTTAATTTACGTTTCCAATTATTTCTCGCTTTCAAGAGTTTATTTACTTGCATATCGATTTGTTTGTTTTTTCATCATTTTCATATTTATTTAGTTTTTCTTTTCTACCTTTTTCTTTTTCTAGCCTGGTTGCATCTTTATTAGTCTATTTGATACCTTTATTATTGAACTCAACCAGACAAAACATAAAAACATTTTCTCGCTATTTCCCCAGTCGTGTCTCACTCTGCGTATCTATCTATCTATCTATCTATCTATCTATCTATCTATCTATCTATCTATCTATCTATCTATCTATCTATTTCGGCTAGTTCTTATCGATCTATGGATCTGACCACCAAACCAGCCACACTTAAGACAAATGGCCATCAATTCATTGCTTCTCTCGTATCCTCAACCAATGTCATCGCAAATTCCTTCGTTTCATATTCATAACACGTTTGCAAAGTTTTTACTCCTGCTTCAAGGCTCCTTGTCCCTTTTTCCCCCTTTGAATGCCTTTTACCTCCAAGCCGCCATCTCCTAGAAAAAATATTTTCTCTCTTTTGATAGTTATTATTACGCATAAATTCGGCCATTTTTCTACTGTTTTCGAACGCTCGTCTTTGTAGTAATTACTTTATTTAATAATAACAATGAAAGAAATAAGGCTATAAAACAACGAAAAAAATTAGGGTAGCGTAAGAATTTGGGGAGAAACGAATGGACTGCGGCATAAGCGTAGTTTGGGTAATGGCCAGAGCTGAGGGGGAATAAAGTGAGGATAGCCAAAATGAAGAGAGTACAAAATAGTTACTGGAAAAATTATCGGAAAAATTACAAGATGAAGAATAGGAATACCAATAATAATAACAACAATAACATACACTACATCTAGAAAAAATATAAGAAGAAAGAGTGGTAAAAGTAGTAGTAGTAGTAATAGTAGTAGTAGAAGAAGAAGAAGAAGAACGGAGGCAAAAAAAGATACAACAAGAAATGGAAGAAGCAGAAGAAAAAAAAGAAGAAGGATGAAGAAGAAGAAGAAGAAGAAGAAGAAGAAGAAGAAGAAGAAAAAGAGGAAGAGGAAGAAGAAGAACGGAGGCAAAAAAAAGATACAAGAAGAAATGGGGCAAAAGAAGAAAAATTGTAAGAAGACAAAGATGAGAGGCAAAAAAAGAAGTGGAAGAAGACAAAGACGAGGAGAAAAAGAAGGCAAAAAAGAAGTCGTAGAAGAAGAGAAAGACGAAAACGATGAAAGGAGTCAAAAGAAAACAAACAAAAACAAAGAAGAGGAGGAGGAAGCGCAGGAGAGGGAAACTATTATCAATGTAAAAAAAAAATAATAAAAAACAAAAAATGATCAATTATTTTTGTTTTGTTTTTGCAAATCTCTTGAAAGGCAATTGTTTTTGGCCATGGTTCTCTGAATATTGTCTATAATGGACTAATTTCATTCCGGCATACGTGATTTGAATATTGAGCAAACGGACCAATCGCAAAACCCACAACGGCTTGCCCACTCGTTCGGCCAAGCGCTCAACTTTTAATCAACAGTTAGGGACGTTAATATTTGAAAGAAGAAAAATGAAACAGTACAAAACGGAAATCACAAACAATAAATACGAAATGAGCAAAGTTTATCTTTGATTTTTGGCTCAGTCGTTCAAACAGAAGACTCACTGGTTGAGGTTCATTTTACGTACTGAGAAAGCCACCGCCATTATTAGGAAACAAAACGAAAACTAATTGTAACGCATGAAAACGATCATTATTTCATTTTCACACATCTCTGTCTAAATTGAAGTGCTGAGTGATGTCTGAAATTGCCTCTTCTAAAAGAAAGTTAACATAAAATTATATATTTTCTTTTATAATCCAATCGAATACTCGTCATACAGACAGAACAGTCAGTTTAGGTGCACCTCCCAAAACCTTGAAGGCCAGACCCTAGCAGCTTATCACGCCTCTGATCTATCCTAAGTAGTTCAATGGAGAAAGGACCGACTTTAAAATTCAATACAGCCAAAACCAAACTAGTGACATTCCACCGCGACGGAATAGCCCCAGAACATTGATCTATCCTCAGGGATGTGTCTTTTCTCAAGGTGGCTCCTTGTCTTGAACCTCTTTTGGGACTCAAACTCTCCCCAAACCTCAAGTCGAACTCATATATACGATCTATTGCTAAAGATGTTGGGAAAAGGGTTAGTTCATTGTACCGCCTCAGTAAGTATCTGACTCCCACTGTTATGTTCTCTCTTTAGAAGAGTATTTTTGCTATATCTGGTCTGGAACTATCCTTTCTTCACTTTTTTTTTACAGTGAGGTTCCCCTTGCATAAGGCCCGCGGGACACTTGGAGTAGAAGGTTACAGTAAAAGGCAGTTTGTGTGGATAGGAGGAGAAGATAACAGTTAACTCTAAATATGAACAGGTTAAGATTGTGGTAACCGGGAGACGGTTCCACATAGCAGTGGTCTGTGAGAAGAAGCTGTTCTTCTCACCACTAAAAATACAAAGGAAATGAGGTCGGTTTGCTATGATGTGAATAGCATGGCCGGTCATGGGCGTGAAGGATAATACTGGCGGAAAAAAGGAATGCAGTTTTTCCGAACTCTTTCCATGGAAGTAGCGATAGAGCAGTGAGAGGCTTGCCACTTACCATCTGTGAGAGAGAGATTAGAGGGTGGCAAAATAATTTGTCACCTACAAGGACTCTGAAACGCTTTTGAACTCCATCGGAACTGGAAAGTGGGGACTGTGCAGTAGTCCATTTTAGACCTTATTTAGTTCTTATAAAGGTAGAGGATAGCACGAGGAGTCAGGTACTTTCTCGAGGGGTACGGGGAACCGACCATATTTCTTGCATCCTTCCTTATGTGATGAATTATTTTCTATCATTTACCTTATATTACCCTTCACACAGACGAAACGTCGCGAGCGTCTCGCTACTCTATAGCTATTTCCATGGCATATGTTCAGAAAAGTTTTATTCCTTAGTCCCATCAACCATAAATTTTCAAATGGGACCCGCTATGCCATGTACACAGGAGAGAATCATGCTCATACCTTTCGTATTCCCTTAGCAAGAAGTAAATTCCACTCGCACAGATTCTTTCTAATAACTGTTGCTTTGTCGAACAGACACTCGCCAGGTCCGGTGCTACTGCTATATATTTAGAAATTCTCGATAAAAATCAGCAATATTATTGATACTGACCTGGCCTCTAGGCTTCAGACAGCTTCCCTTTGCCTTTTCTATAAATACTTTCATGGTAATTGTTCGGATGAGCTCTTCACTATGGTACCTAGACTTCATGAATTTAAGCGCATTACTAGATTCGCAACAAGGTCTCATCAATTTATAGTTAAATTTGCTATATGTTACCGTAAGTTTTATGATAACAGTTTCTTTTATCGCTTGTCGAACTTTCTTCCTGTTCCATGCTTTCCGTGCAACGTTTACTTCAAAAGTTTAAATGCAATGTTAATCGTTATTTACTGTCGCCCTCATTCTTCTTCTATTGTTCTTGCTCCTTCGTAATGTTTCTGTTTTCTAATTCTTTCAAACCCAGTAACCCCGTGTGCCTTATTGGCTTTACTGCCTTTCTTGTGAATTTGGTGAGAACAAGAGAAACAAACAAAGGATGTTTTCTGAATCACTAGAATCTTGATCTCTTGAAGCCTATGGTTATTTTTCCGGCATAAAACCATTAAATTCACTTCTACTCTGAGTGGCACTTTGGATTTTTATTGCACGAACATTAGTATAAAATAACGTCTTTTTAAACTCGCTAAAAATGACAATATTAACAGTTCCAAGAAGACGTCTATTTTCTAAATTTCTTTTTGTTCACTTGAATTTCCAACTTTGGATATACAAGTTCGGATCAAAATATATCGTGGCTGTTGCTATGGTAACATAACCAAAGTACGCAAAGAGAGTCTGCTTGGCACAGATTGGGCTTGAACACTGTCACGTAAGTAATAACGTTCTCACTCACTTCCTTTGTTTATAACAGTACTTGAAAGAAAGATGTGTAGAGTGTGTTCATCTCACAAAATGACAGAGGTTCCCTCAGTAACCCATGGATTGTGCAGCAGTTTTGGGTCAAGAACAACATCCCCCAAGTTTGGCACCTAACCGATTCCCCCAAATCACACCTCTTGCGACTTTTTCCTCTTTCTAAATATCAAATGCCACCTTAAAGAAACAAGATTTCAAAGCGTCTAGTAAATTCAAGAGAATCCGAACAGCTCGCTATCCCGCAAAAAGGGTTTCCAGGACCTCTCCCATCAATGGAAGCGACACTGGATAAAGTGTGTAGCTTCGTAAGTTGACTACCTCCAAGCAGATTAAATGCCGATTTGATTTGTCTTGTAGTTTCCTTTTTATAACACCAGCCTCGATACTTTTTGGTCATATTATATTAGCTAATATATTTTTAATGATAATATTATTAATAAAAATGAATTCAGCAAATTTACTATTCTAATTAAGCAGATTATTTGAATTTATTTCGATAACTCCGTAAAAATCACTTTTCCCCTCGCTCGACTAATTCGTCAGACGAAAGAAATGAACACTGCCGGAAATAAGTTCGTAACTAACGTTGCCGGTCTTGAAATTCTTGGATTCTATAAATATTTTATTATTTTTAAAATGATTACTTTATTATGTACGTTTCTTAAGCAAAGGTTATTTTTACCAAAAACCCTGATTATGCTTATTTTATGTTTTCTTTAAATGTAACCACATTGATATTCTTTTGCTAATTTACGACTGAATTGAGAATTTTGAGAATGCAGTTTTACATTCTTTCAATAAAATCATGCTGAATTAAAAAAAAAAAAAGAAAAAACTTTATCAACAGGTTATTTACTTTTTATGGATTTTACAAAAAATGATAATTAAAAATAAATAAAACAGGAAATATTTATTAAAATTAGATTTTAAAAATTGTTATGGAAATTAAATGTGAACAAATGAAATGTTTGTAATGGGTTTTATTTTTAATCCGAGATTTTGATTGCTGTCGCGGATACACATATTTGAGTAGACACAGTGTTTTTAATGTATGCGTATTAATTCTACCGGCCTGCACACATCAAATAGGTCCATTGCTTGGCTTTGACGCTCTCAGTGGTCAAACGCTCTAAGACATCATGGACTAGACGGTGATTTCTCCTACAATAGGGAACACGGGTTCAAACCAAACAGGAAGGTATACTCTTTCTATTAGCTTTTCTGGGTGACTTGGCTGGTAGACGTAATACATTGTTTAAAAACGGGGTGTCTACTCAAATATGATTATCTACTAAAAATAGCGTTTGGCATAGGAATTGTTATGAATAATCAAGAGTGGTCTCCCCTGGTTTCGTTACTCTCCTCTTTGAGAGAGCTATTTCTGTTTACTGGGACTATAAAAGGACACTGTACGCGAACCTTGTATTCTCAGTTGAATAAAGCTTTCTTAAAGCCTACACCTGCGTACTTTTGCCATCACACACACACACACACACACACACACACACACACACACACACACACACACACACACACACACATGTATACAGTGTGCGATGGGTAAATTGCCGCCATTTTTCATATTTAATTTCGCGCATGCGTGTTGTTCGCTTTTGACTTTGTCGACTGCACACACTATAGTAGGATCAGTTGGGAACCGTCCGTGAGAAAAAGAGCACAATGACGCAATTCACTCTGCCAGAAATCTGGAAACGGCATGCCGTACTCCTTGGAATTCACACCGGAAGCTCTAAGACAAACATTTCAGAGTGTATAGGTGTCAACCTGAAGGCAGTGCAGAGGATTCGGAAGGAGTTGGGTGAATCTAATTGTGATTACGAAGGTACGGCAGCTCGGAAAACTCGCTCCGTTCGTTCTGATAAAAAAAGAACTCCAGAATTTGTTGTCGAGGGCATCAAGCTTAACACAAAGGCCTACATTAAGTGCCTTGAGAAGATAGTGCTGTCCTGGGTAGACCTGATATCTGGCAACAGGACTCTGCACCATGTCACACAAGAAGGAGAACACAGTCATGGCTGTCACACAATTTCTGCGGCCACATCACCCCTTATATCTGGCCACCTAAGTCCCCCGACTTTAACCCCTTGATTAATATGTGTGAGGTGCAGTTGAGCGAGAGACCAGCAAAACTCCTTGTAACACTAAAGATGAACGGAAGTTAAGGATTATGGCAGCATTCACAAACTTAAATAAGGAGACCGTCCAGAAGAAATGCAGGAGATTCCGTAGTCGTTTGTAAGCCGTGGACAAAGCCAATGTCGATTTTATTGAATAAATTTACTTCTTAGTATTTCAAGATACTTTTGTAATTTTGGTAAATATATCTGTTAAAATGAAATGGCAGTGTCATTTACATTGCGTAATTTTGCCGACAATTTACCCATCGCACCTTGTATATATATATATATATATATATGAAAGTGGGGAAACAAACAAAATTTAGCCTGAATAGAATTTATAACAGATACTGAATTTATTCAGTGGAAATATTTCTGAGGATTTTTGTTGTAATGATATTTGTCATAAGAAAGACATTTCCATGGAAATTCAAGATGCAAAATATGAAATGCGATTGCAAAAATCAAGCAGTTACAAAAATTTAAATATCTGAAAAATGTTTTAACAGGGGACGGAAAATGTGATACCAGACACCGAAGGAGCATTGGAATAACGAAAGACGCCTTCAAAAATCTAAAAAAAAAAGTAATAATAAACAGGAAAATATAGTTAGAAACAAAGAAAAGAATAATGAAATGACATGTAATATCGGTCCTCCTATATGTCAGTAAATGCTGGACAGTCAACTCCCAGATGAAGAAGAGACTTGAGCAAGAGAGGTATCGTTTGTATGTTGAGGATAGCGTGGAAAATGTAAGTAACGAAGGAGTTTTAAGGAAATTCGCAGCGCAAATGACACTTACAGCGTAGAGAGATAGTGGATATTTCTGAGACACATCAAGGGGAAAAATGGTTTAGAGAATTTGACACTAACATGATCCTCTGAAGGTAAGAGGGACACATTGAGTCATCTCTCTAACAAGCTTGTGTAGAATTTTAACGGTCAAAGGAAAAAGGGCAATGAGAAAAATAGCATTGCGGAATTTTTGAAGATTGTAGGTGGCAGGGAAGGAAGAAACCAGAAGAGTATTCCACGTATGAGGAAAGAAGCTATTAGAATAGAACTTACGGATAAATCTAGCTATTTCAACAGTAAAGGGTTGAGACCTATTTGCTAATCTAGTAGTATGCTTAAATTCATGCGGTAGAGGCTGCAAGGAGGAAAGCTTAGTAAAAAAATTTGCATAAAAATATTTATAGAAAAGACAGAGTGAAGTCACATCATGACAGTGGGAGGTGAAAATGACGAGATGCCAGGTTTTTAAGTTTTGTACCCGCAAGATATAGATTAGCACGAAATATATATATATATATATATATATATATATATATATATATATATATAAATATATAAATATAACAGGTTTTTATATATATATATATATATATATATATATATATACATATATAACAAGTTTATATATATATATATGTATATATATATGTATATATATATATATACATATATAACAAGTTTATACATACATATATATATATATATATATATATATATATATATATATATATATATATATATATATATATATATATAACAAGTTTTAAAATGGGGATCATAATTCAATATTTAGCGATTAAAATCGAATAAAATACATAGAATGTAAAGCACTTTTCAACCGATAATTCGTCCAAAATCAATCGTCGGTATTAAAATATTACGGAAGGGTTGTTTTATTGTTTTTTTTTGTTTTTTTTTTTTTAATAGGATCTTAAAATTGGAGAGACGTCAATAGGGGTAAAAAGTTATTATTGGCATCCAGATCGATACAATCATTATAATTTGTGTTTGATTTATTGACTCAATCTGGGTGACAATAATTATGTTTCCCCTTTTGTCTTCTCTCCCCCCCCACAAAAAAAAACAAAGAACAAACATTTCGTAGTATTTTAAAGCCCTGATTGACTTCTGAAATTATTTCGGATAAAAAATCATTTCAAAAACTACTGTGGTTTACATTTCGGGGGCACTAAGTTCAGTTTTGTACCCGCAAGATATAGATTAGCACAAGTCTCAACAAAATGTCCAACAAGAATAATTTTAGATTTACAACATTTATAAAACTAATACAACTAAAATTAATGCAATGCAATATTTATCATTTACCAATTTATGAAGAAATAAATATGAAAAAATGTCCATAAATTTATAAACATTTACCAAATTATTGAAATATGCGACCCAACTATAAGGGAATTCTTAGCAATTTGGCAGTTAGCCGATGTTCTCCAACCATTCCAATAAATAGTATAATAAATAACAAGTATAAATAAATAAATAGTGTTTATTATTTTTGTTGTCATTTCTCAAGAACAGAAAACAAATCTACAAATTCACATACATAATTAATTCATAATTCATAAGTTTTATTACATTCTAATGATCGCTTTTTAATGCAATAAACATTGCCGAGGAGCGAAGGTAATTAAAATAAAAGCGGTATCCAAGGGAAAACTGACCTTTTGACACTCCGTGTTTTGCGGCATGGAGTTTCAAGTTTGTTGAATTTGAATTCAATGTTGTACTTCTCTTAGAGTGGTTGCCAACCAAGGCTAGAGAGTTGTTTGACTATTTATCCCATAGCCGGAGGAAGAAGCGATAGATTTACGATTTACACCTTCCCCAAGAGATTTGTGAATACAAAGAACTTGGATTGGAATTCGAAATGTGCTCGTTGGTTTCTCGTTCCAAGCTGCTAACCTGATATATATATATATATATATATATATATATATATATATATATGAAGGGATAGATAAGAGCTAACTGATAGGTAGGTAGGTAGATAGATAGATAAATATGAACAGATTGAGATACATAGATGCGAACACCCTGAGATAGATAGACATATTGATAGATAAATATGAACTGACTGAGATAGATACATAGATCGATATATTACAATAAAAACAAAGAACACTAAGATATAGAATCCGGTGTTCTTATTAATTATTTTTATTTTTACAAAACAGTGTTCAATGCAAATCTACAGAGCATAAATATTATAAATTTATTAATTTAAAAATATGGTACCATCGTTACAGAGGAATTACCATGTTTCAAAAACAGAAACTAAAAATTCAAATACAATTATAGAATAAAATTAAAGTCCCTAGTCCTGTTTCATATTTCAAAATAAGTTATTCCAAAATTCGCTTGAGAATGGAACAGGACAAGGGACTTTAATTAAGTTTTAAGTTTTGTGTTTTTGAAACATAGTAATTCCTGTGTAGCGATAGAAACATTTTTAAATTAGCAAATTTTTAATACATAGATTGATACAGACTAAGATAGATAGATAATAAACAGTCGGAGATAGAAAGTTAGATAGCTAGCTAGCTAGCTAGCTAGCTAGCTAGATAAATAATGAACAGTCTGAGACAGACAGACAGACAGACAGACAGACAGATAGATAGATAGATAGATAGATAGATAGATAGATAGATATGAATAAACTGAGATAGACGGATAGATAATTAGTTTAGGATATGAACGATACTCACTAATTCGCTTTGGTAGGAAGTTTTTTAAAATATATATACGTGGATGTGTGTGTCTTTATATGCACACACACACACACGCGCGCACACACACACACACACGCGCGCGCGCACGCGCACACATACACGCGCGTGCGCGCGCGCACACACACACACACACACACATATATATATATATATATATAAATCACTTCTTTAGAAATAGGTAGATAGATATATAGGAACGGAGTGAGATAGATAGATATGAACAATTTTCACTGATTCACTGCGGTAGGAATTTGTTATATATATATATATATATATATATATATATATATATATATATATATATATATATATATAAGAATCCAGAGATACCGATTTATGCATGTAACCATGAAATATACTTATGTTTGTATATATTTATGTACAGTTGCATGTAATTGCATAGTTGTACACATTTTTTTACGTGAATATGTTTTTAAATATTTATGTATGCCTCTGCGCATGCGCGTATGCAATTATGTTTTTATTCAATGAAAAATGGCTTCCTTTAGTTCGTAACTTGACATCCAAGTCCAAAAAGTTTAGCCATTCCTTTTCCCTGGGGCCCTTTCTCGATGCTATCCACTGGGGCAAGTATTTAACTCCCCATATTCTCTGTTCGACACTTCGACAATTAGGGACAAATGCCATCAATGTTTTTCAATGAAAAGGAATTTCCTTCTTAAAAAAAAGGGAGGGAGAAATTTGATAAAAATTTCTTGAATAAAATTTGTATATGTCTGTAAAGCATCGATAAATAAAATGTTTATGATCATCTAAAATTTTGTATAAATGTGTAATATATATGGGAAGGTGGGAAAAGAAAAAAAAAACTGAAAAATATAATTGCATTCAGTGATGTATTCAATGTATGTTGCTGTTTAAAATGCAAAAAGGTGACGAAGGGAAGTATGTAAAATATGCAATAGATGGTTGAATCCCATCAACAAATAGATAGAGAATGAATTTTTGTTTTGCTGCGTCTGGTAACTAAAAAACAAAAACGAACCAAAATATAATAAAAAATAAATACGAATAAAAGGGAAAAAATCGCGGCAAGACAATGGAAGAAAAAATACCCATCTAAAATTTAAAAAAAAATGGCTAAATCTAAGAAGACAAGAAAAATGAAGAAGAAGTAAAAGAACTATCAGGAGTAGTAAGAGGACGAGACGTGGGATAAATAGACGAAGTAGGAAGGCTGTCGTGGTGGTAGTAGTAGGAGGCCTCGAAAACATAGCAGTAAAGAAAGAGGTAATGATAATAGTATAGAAGTTTCAAAGAGGGGTAAATCATAATGATAAAGAAATAAAGAAAGAATATAGCAATGGCAAAAAAACATTATCTTCGTTGATGCTGAAGAGGACGAAGAAAAATAGGAGGAACTACAATAGAAAAAGACGAAGAAGAAGAAGAAATTATGTTTAGTTCGAGCTATTGATTGTCAAATATATAAAAAGAATGATAGCAAAAAATGAAAAGAATAGTGAAGAATACTTATAAACAAAGAACGTCTAAAAACTTAGACGCTGATAAATTAATATTAGAAATGAATAGGTTTCGTGTCTTTCACTCGGTTTCTCATCCAAGCCTTATTATTTAATGAAAAACAAAATTTGTCACAATGTTAAACACTATATGATAGGAATCTAATATATATATATATATATATAAATTATATATTATATATTATATGTATGAACAACGTGAAAAAATTGAAAACCAAAATGAAAAGAAAGACCTTTATAATTGAATTCAATGTTTTCAGAACGTTGTGTGGGTTAGGGGTAAAAACATAATAATACCTTGACAAGGGTTGTAAATTTGATACGAATGTCAAGTTTAATTTTATTATCTAACGAAGTTTTAAATATAATGATGGAAAAAACATGTAATAACAAAAAAATACATAAAATGAGTACTTTTAAACAGTATGTTTTATGAAATAACTCGCCCGCAGAACATAGCACCATTCTACACACGGATACACGTCAGTACGTGTTTAATAATATATGCACTGCGCATATACACATGCCTATATACTCATATATATATATATATATATATATATATATATATATATATATATATATATATATATATATATATATATACGTGTACGTGCCTTACATATACAAGCATATAATAACAGGAAAACACATGCATCTAGAATATATATATCTAGCTCATATATATGCAAAATATATAAGCAGAGAAATAAAATTGGCGTAAGTGATCACTTTGTGACTTCCATCATCATGGCTGATGCTAACCTCTAGGGAAGTAACGAATTGCACCTTCTCCGGCTAACATTATCGGCTAGAAAGACTATATTGGATACATTGCTAGGTTTGCTGATAAAAAAGTTACTTCATTGTGTCGTGCGAGACAATTTTTTCTCTAGAATCTATCTTACATATCTAAAACTCGTCCATACTTTGTGTATTTTTGCCACATATGGACTGGTGTTCTTGCAATATATTTGGAGATTCTTGATAAAATCCAAAGGAAAATAAGCAATATAAATGGTTCTAAACTCGCATCTCGGCTGCAGTCTCTTTCCTGCAGCCGTTATGTAGTTTCTCTGGGTCTTTTTTTTATAAATATTTCATGGTAATTGTTCAGGTGAGCTCTTCCCTATGGTACCTAGACTTTATAAATTTTAAGCGCAGTACTAGAATGGAAACAAGGTTTCATTTATTTAGAGTTGATGTAACCGTAAGCTCTATGTTAACAGTTTCTTTTGTCGTACTTCTCGCTCGTGGAACACGTTCCCAGCTCCTTGGTTTCCAGCCAATTTTGATCTTCAAAAATGTAAATGTAATGTCAATTGTTAACGGCTGTCTTCATGATTACTCTTCTATTGTTCTTTTGTTTTTCAATTCTTCTGTTTACTGGTTTTACTGCCATGCATGGGGTGAGTTTCATTAAATAAAATAAATAAATAATTTTTTTCCATAAAGGCGTCATCAAATGTACTTCCAAAATCCATCAGATTATGGAGGTATATTTTTAAGTTTTAAGGAGATGGTTAAAAACAAAACTTCTGCTAATGAGTTAGCTGATATTTCTATGAGACATAATGAAGAAAGAATGCTATGAGTATTTGATGCTCACAGAGGATATTGAATGCAAGAGAAGAAGCAATGAGAAACATCGAATAACATATTTGATGTGCCGGAGTAAAAGAACGGAAGAGTAAAAACTATAAAGAAAACGGGTGTAGAGTTACTCATGACAACAACAACAACAACAACAAAAAGGAATTTGTGCGGAGATGTGATTGCGTATGGCTCATAAAAGAAGAGGAGTAAACAAATGATTAGTTGAGTCATCAGAGTGTTGAATATTTGCTTCACTTATCATGGATAAACCGCCATTAGATCTGACGTGCTTTGACTTCCAGGCTACGGAGTGCCCGATAGCCAAGAAAAGCACTAATAGCAATTTTAAACACAGATTTTTCCCGATTCTCGAAATATACATCTCTGTTCAGTTTCAAATCCTAACGTAAACAAAGCAATTTATTAATGGATTTCATTTTTTAATCCGACAGATTTTATATTTAAATGTATTTCCTAAAATAGAGCATACCACGAGGGAAAAAGTCCCCAAACTTAGTAAAGACAGTTTTTATCGTCAAAAGGTTTATATTATTATTAAGATTTTTTTTATTAATTTTTTAAATTTTTGAATCCTTTCTAGCACGTTCGAAATTTGGGCTAAATATCTTGTATTGCATCAATAGTGGGCCCAAGATTACTATAGGTTTTTAGCTTTTTTTTGTTGTTAAAAACACATTGTTTTGGAAATTCTAGCAACAGTCGAATAATTGTCGTTATTAAATTTTCAGGACTTGTTCACAAGTAAATCAAATTATTTTTGATTTTTTTTAGAAAATCTTGGTTAAAATAGTTTTTATCTGTTACCCCTGCACACATATTTAATTTTATTAAATTTTAAGAAATTAAAGTTTCATCGTCTTCATATTTATATAAGTTAAAAGCAGAACTCCTTGGAGAATTTGAATCATCAATTTGTTTTTGTCAAACAGGAACATCATTTACCGAAAATCTGCTCTGAATCGTAAAATAAAAAATAAAATAATATTATGACATTATTTAATTAGAAAATCTTTTAATGGCTTTTATAAATTATTAAATATTAAGGACACTTCTTTCTTAAGAAAACAGATTTTTGGCATAATTTTTACAGTTTAAATAGTTAGATGTAACCGTATGCTAACGATTTCTCCTCTTGCAGTTCATGCTATGCAACTCTCTTCCGGCTTCTTGCTTTCCAGTCAATATTGATCCTCAAAAATGAAATGCAATATAATCGTTATCTTCTGTTTTGCTAATTCTTGTTCTTTTATTGTTCTCTCTTTTAATAATATTTTCTCATACTCTTTCACAGAACATAACCAATTTTGTCTTAGTGGATTTATTGCCTTGTTTAGTAGACTATGCTCTATGCGTTTAAAACCTCCGATGTGATGGGAACTAACCATTTAAGCATTCCATACCCCATGACCAAACGAGACTACCAATATATAACGACAAGCCAGCTTACCCTCCCGATGCCAATGTACTGATAATGTTGAGGGCTATGATGATGATATATGTAGTCATGGGATAAGAATGATCTTGAATAGAATATCAACATCCTTTGTGTTTTCCAAGAAATGGGACTCAAGAAAAACATTTTCAAAACACAAACTATGATCTAGAATTGAAATGAAAGCAGTGCTGGCACGTAACCTGAATCCATCGTAAAAAAATAAGGATATGGAATTAGTAAATACCAAACACTTGAGATACTTCGGCGTATAGATCAGCTATAACAAATTATGTATAGTCGCAAAATCATCTGAACAGAAGATAGGCTGTGCTAGACAGAGGTAGTTTCGCCCAATACCTCAAATTGCTACAAAACCAAAAAGTCAACCTGAAAACTCGAATCAAATCCTTAAATATCCTCGTCAGATCAAGACTTACATATGGATGACATGCATGCCGCCAAACCCCTTCAGAAACATCTGTACTATACACGATAGCTTTCTAAACTCAATGGTTAAAAAGGCTTTGGGGGTGTGAAGCCTGACGTTCTTGGCAAAGCAAATTCCTCATTGAACATTGTGGATTGTCGCTCCAGAACGACAAATAAAGAGATGTACTAAATAATAGGAACAATATCACTTGAGGACTACCAACAGTAGAAACAATTAAAATGAATAGCAGATGTAAATCGAAGCAAAAATAACGACACAATTATGAATTTAAATTTCACACTACCCCAAATAAAAGGTTTGGGGAGGAAACTTCTATCAATACTGGAAAGAGCGATAACAGCTACTGGATTTTAGGAACTGATTTTCCTGAAAAGTTGTTTTAACAGAAATATTTTATAAATTTCAATCGAACGCAGTACTGGCTGCTCGATCAATGGATGCTAAATGTGTCCTTGTAGGGAAACACCTAATTTTACCTTATATATATATATATATATATATATATATATATATATATATATATATATATATATATATATATATATATATGGGGGTTCTGGGTGTTGGTGACTGTGTGAATTTTCTTGATTGCTTAACTAACATATTTTCGATATACTGCTGATGTTTAATTATGAAATCTCTACAAAACTACTTAACCTGATCCTTTAAATAAACTAAAAGATATCTCCCAAATTGAATTTACTTATGATACAGAAACAAACAGTGCATTATCTTTTATTGATATCATATCGAAACTTACGAAGAATAACCTAAAAGTAAACATCTATTAAAAAAATCCACCTACAAAAATGATCATATACTTCATTTCACAGAATAAGAATAAAATAAATCACGAAAATTAACAGGCTTCTCCTTAGCACTTAGTATTTGTAGCCCTCAATATTTACATGATAATGGAAAAAATATTGAAAACATTTTAAATCCCCTCCAACAATATCCTAATTATTTGGTATGTAGCACAAATAGGAAAGCTAAAAAATCTGCAAGAACAAAAATAAAATCAAACACATATCCCTGGTAAAACTAGACAAAAATACAACCAACCAACACAGGTCCGACTACAACGGAAATACTTTATCTACACTTAATATAAATGAAAAATTTAATACGAGACAAAATAGTAACAACCTAAAAAGAGAAGCAGACATTTATACTATAGTCTAGGTATGTCCAATATTTCGCTAAAAAGTGGTATACCTTGACGACAAAAGGTCCCCAAATTGATAAAACAATTTTTAACGTTTAAATATTTATGTTGTTATTAAAGAGGAAAGATCAAAGTATTTTCTGAATATTTTTTCAGATTTTTTAATCTTTCCTATAAATGTTAAAAATTTTATTAAAAATCTTGTTTTTTTTCGAGTCAAAAAATTTCGTAAAATCGAACTTATCGACATTTCTGTCGGAAAGATCATAGTTTGTTAGTTAAAAAATCATGAAAAATCAATTACACCTTTTTCTTTTGTTATCTTAGGAAATTTAGAATGATTAAAGTATACTTAATGTAATTTGAAAGAAACATTACTTACATTTTTAGCAGAAAATTTTTTAAGAGAGATATTTCTCACCAGGGTGGTCTATTTTGACAGGCGTTGATTGATGTACGTCAATATATTCACAACTTACGGTACTGAAATTTATTGTACGGTTGCGCCAAAGTGATATAATTCGTTCTAATTTTAAGTGAATCTGGTTAGATTTTTTTAAAAAAAATTCACTTTCAAATTTTTTTTTTTTTTTTTTACCTTACGTTTGAGGAAGAATTCTGCACTGAAAATAACATTTAAATTATGAAAGAAAATCAAATTTTACAAGTAAAAATAAAACAGTAAAAAAAATACATTTTTTTAAATTGAAGTTTATTATTTCAGTCATGAAATATTTTTCTGAGAATATAAAAATTACATGAAACACCATTAATTGAAACGGGTTAACTTAATGAAATGAGATTTTATTTCTTTTTTATTAAGGCAGATTTTTTTCTATTTATTAATAATTATATGGCAGTAATATGAGTTTTATTTTATTTATTAATAAAATTAACATGCTAATAGCAGCTATGTTGGTTTTGTTTTGACTCGACAAGTATTTTTTAGTTTGAGTAGTAGCGAGCTAACTCCAGAAAATTTAAACTCCAAAAATCGTTTTAATTGATAATTTGTCGTGTGGATAATAATTTCAAAGTAATGTACAATGAATTTATGCATTCGATTTCAAACTTGAAAATTTGGGTGGACTTCCAAGGGCGTTTTTTTTTTTGTAATTGTAAATAGTCGATATTTTCTTTTATCCCACTATTCGATTATATTTGAATAGAAAAAGAAAAAAATTAAAAATAATACGACGATATTCAGAAAACTTGACAAGCGTTGTTTCTTGTTACTGAACGAAGCAAAGCCATTTCTGAAGTAAAAAAAAAACTTGCTTCTATCAAAGGAAACTACTCATGTGACATTATTTCAACAATGTGCATCCGTACTTTCGTTGTAGACGATTTTAAATACAATTTTGGAATATTAAAAATTATTTTTAAAATAATTATGGTTGTCAGATTTTAATAAGCTTTCAAATTTATGATCTTTAAAAAGTAGAGAACATAATATATCATTTCCATAAGGTTGCAGAAAGAACTTAATGTATAAATATATAACAACCTTTTGTCATATTGTGTATTTAAAATTGAAAAAAAAAAGAAAATTAATGTAAAAATTTATTGTTCATCAAAAAATTTTTTTTCTTTCAGATAATAATTACCTTCGTATATATTATTCAGAAAAGCCATTAAAAACTTTCTTAATTAAATATTGTCTTAGTTTTATTGGGTTTTGTATTTTTACAATTGAGGTAAAAGTTTGGACAATTTCGGACATTTTTTTAACAAAAAAATCGATGATTTAGATTTTTCGATGATTTTAGATTTTGTGCATTTAATTAAAAAAAAAATTCAGGTTGCAAATAAATTTTTTTTTGTGTTTTCATAAAATTAAGTTCGAGGGGGGTAACAGATATAAAAAAAAAATATTTATACCATGACTTTCAAAGAGACAAACATTTCTAAAATAAGTTCATTCATTTCTGAATAAGTTCTGAAGTTTTCATTAAAATCCAACAAGTAGTTAATTTTTACAAGAATTTCGAAATTAATGTGTCTTTCAACTGACAAAAAAACAACTAAAAAAAAACGCTAAAAAGGTCAAAATTGGACATACCTACTATACTATAGTCTTTAATAAATTTCATAAAAATATAGGTAAAATATTTAGGAATTTAAATAAAATATTACATGAATGCAAAATGGGTTGTTTTACAACGCAGTTCACTCATGTATTAGTCATTTATCGAGCGTGGTTTGAACACCATTTCGTCTTAAATAAAACAGATTTAATTAAAAGAGAAGGTATTATTAAAAGTATTATTGAAGATGTATTAAACGTGTACTTATTTAGGAATTAATCATAGAGAATTTACGTTCAGGATCTTACAACTTCTTTCTATTGCTAACAAAATTATTGCCATTACAATGTGAGGTATTTAAGAACAATATGCGATGAAAATAATATCCCAAACTATAGAAATTTGAATGAAGTCAACTAGGTTACATCTCTGGATATACATGACGTTAAGATGGCAAAACTTAATCCGTAATCTAGGGTGTATCAAATATACTTTTACAAACTTAGATATATGTCCGTAAATCCTTCGTTTTTGAGTTATTAAGTTTAAAGGTTGTTTACGGTAGATGGCGCCGTGTTGCCATGTAGACTAGGTTAATTTTTGTCATTCGTGGACATCTGTGGCTAGTCTGTCTTTAATGTTTATCGCTTGTAGTAGTGAGTTAATTGAGCTGTGTTCTCTTTAACAATGGCAGAATATTCATATCGTGAGCAGGCAGATGTGATTTTTACATACATGATTTGTTTATATGGACGTTTGTCTTTATTTTGATGTGAGGAATCCACCCCAAAGTTTATAAACATATTTTTATATACCCTATATACAAGGTAACCAAAAAAGTTCTGTCCGATTTTTGATTAGTCATTGAATGAAGTTGAAATATATATGAAATGCGTGTAGCAATTGTTTTCAAATTCGGATAGCCGGAAGTAGGAGCATCAGACGTTATAAAAAACACGCGCACCGTGCCCGGTCATCAGATATAAGCCAGACAGCTGTGAGAAGGATGGAAGTGTCTAGAGATCTCGTTCGGGGCTGTTTGCTTTACGACTTCAAAGTGGGCTTATCAGCAGCTGCATCAAGTCGCCGCATATGTCAAGCGTTTGGGGATAGTGCTGTGGATGAACGTACTGCAAGGCGTTGGTTTCAAAAATTCAAGTCGGGAGATTTGTCTCCTCATGATGAGCCTCGCAGTGGACAACCACAGGTCTTGAATGACGGAGTCCTGAAGTCGGCCATTGAAGAAGACAGTAGTCTAACGTGTGGTGAACTTGCAAGACAGTTCCACGTTTCCGATGAAACAGTTAGACTTCACCTGCACCGCCTCTGTAAGACGTACAAACTGAGCAAGTGGGTTCCGCAAATACTGTTGGAGGTCCACAAGGGACAACGAGCGGCAGCCTGCGTATCGCTGCTTTCTCGCCACCGTACCGCATCCTTATTCAATCGAGTGCTTACCAGTTATGAAAAGTGGGTTCTGTACGAAACTCTCAAGCGTTCTAGACATTGGTTGTCTCCTCAGGATGCTGTTCCTCACACCGCAAGGCCGCCTATGCACCCATGCAAGATTATGCTTTGTGTCTGGTGGACAGGTCGTCAAGTGGTTCATTATGAACTGCTACCAACGGGCCAAACGGTCACTGGAGACCTATAGTCGCAGCAATTGAAACGTGTGCAACAGGTATTGCGCCAGGAGCCAGCACTGGTGAATCGCAAAGGTGTGCTTTTCCTCCATGACAACGCCAGGCCGCATGTTGCGCGAGTGATCAGGGATACCATACAGCAACTTGGGTGGGAGACTTTGTGCCATCCACCTTATTCACCTGAACTTACGCCGTCCGATTACCACCTCTTCCACTCCCTGGATAATCATCTTCGTGGGAAATCCTTCACCAATGAAGCAGACTTGCGCAACGCCCTCACGGACTTCTTTGCGTCAAAGCTCCCCGAGTTCTCCCGCAAGGGCATTGAACAGCTGTAGATACGTTGGCAGAAGTTGCTGGATGCTGATGGCGATTACTTCGAAGATTAAATATAAGTTACACATACTGTGAAGCGTTTTCTTTTTTTCCTTTAAAAACGGAGAGAACTTTTTTGGTTACCTTGTATATATATATATATATATATATATATATATATATATATATATATATATATATATATATATAATGAAATGGACTAAGTCAGACAATTGTCTTAATATATCTTCTGTTTATACGTTATTTTTATAGATAAAATATTTAAGTAAATGCTTTGTTTATAATAAACATTCAGGTCGGTAAATGTTGCTAATACTGTTTATTATAAATAAAGCATTTACTTAAATATTTGTATCTATAAAAATAAAGGTTTATACTTATAAAATATTTATAAACAGAATATATATATATATATATATATATATATATATATATATATATATATATATATATATATATATATATAGTGGGGAAAGAACTACAGCAAACTCCGTTTGCGGAACCTAATCTACGCTTAGAAAAATCCTCATTGGGTTCTTCGACGTGTTGTAATGGTTTGCAAGTTTGTCTCATTAGATCAATTACTTCTGAATACTGAGTTAGATCATCAATGGGTGCTCCATATTTTCCGACTTTCGCCACGGCTAAGTTACACTGAGAAAAGTTATAAAATGCTACATCTTAAACGTATATTATTACAGGTAATAGAGTAAATTGCTCCTTCAAGTTTTAACTTATTATTTTGTTTTGAATTAATTAATTCTTTTATTGCGTTAGTTTTAATAAATGATGTTAAGCATCGATACACTTCTTTTCAACTGTTGGCGATAATAATATATTTTGATTCGTTGAATTTATCACAATGATCCACTCTCCTATTCTTAAATATTTTAAGGGTATTTTCTTTCACGTTGAATATGAAATAATTATGCTATTCTAGGAGTTAAAAATATTTTCAATGTATTTCTTCTCTTCAGGTAAATAGTGAGGGCTACCTATTCTGATTACTCTTAAAAAGAATCAGATGAATATTCTGGATTTTAGTTTGTTGTTATAGTGAACATGATATTTATGCAATCATTATTATTAGTTGATTTGCGATGGACACTTAGTTTTAGGTGATTTTTTACTACGGTATTACATGATAATTAGGAAAGTTAAAGGATAATAAACTCTATCGTATTTTCGACATTCTTTAGTCTATTTACAGGGTCAAGTAATTTGTTTTTGCGGAGATATATTAATAGGCTAAAGAATCAAGGCTAACGAACCCAGTCTGTCCTACTATTCCACCCATAGCTGGGAGGAGATAAAATTTATTTATACCTTTCTCAATGGTATTTCTCAAAAATATCTATAGGTCTACCATTCGTCCATGCTTAGAATATTGCGGTCACATATGATCCGGTGCCACTACTATTTACCTTGAGCTCCTTGATAAGATCCAAAGAAGAATCAGCAATATTACTGGTCCTGATCTGGCGGCTCGGCTTCAGTCACTTTCCAATCGCCGTAAGGCTGCCTCTCTGTGTTTTCTCTAAATACTTTCATGGTAATTTTTCGGATTAGCTCTTCACTATGTTTCCTAGACTTTTTGAATTTATGCGCAGTACTAGACTGGCGTGAAGTTCTCATCAATCTGAGCTGGCTAGATGTAGCCGTAGATTCTATATTAAAATTTTATTTTCTCGCATTTCTCTTTTGTGAAACTCTCTTCCGACTCCATGATTTCCAGTCAACTTTAATATGTAAAAATTTAAATGCAAAGTCAAATGTTGTCTATTGTCCTCCTGATAACTCTTTCCTCTTCCCGCTCATTATTAATGTTTCTGTTCCTAATTCTTCCGCATCCTGTAATCTATTGTGTCTTTGGGGCTTGCATGGTGTAATACCGATAACAAAACTTTTGGGGTTTAGATTTTCTTATTTGTGAAAAAATCGTGAAATAAATTTAAACATATAAACATTTGCCTACTTGTTTTGGTCATGATTTATTTAATCAACTGACATTGAAGGAATATGTAGCCATAATGAATTTACTTGCGACAATTAGGTTTTGATTGATGAAGAAAGCAGGAAATTGGAAATGAGGAAAAAGAGGAGAAAAAAGCCTTCAGAAGGAAAGATAATAGAGGAAAAAAAAAACGGACGACAGTAAAGAGGGAAAACGAATTGATCGGAAATCAGAGTGTTTTTTATATTTCTTAATGTATGGCCACATTCGTTGTTTGATGGATTCTAACTTTGTTTCATTGGGAATCATAAAAATTATGTTGTCGACGAGCAAATTGAATTAGCTTTGAAGAAATTCCAAAATAATCACTCAAGCAACAATTCTGTTAGAACAAAAAAGTATCATTAGCTTCTATTGCAAACTATATGTACCTTAATTAAAAACAAGATAAATAATCTCCGACACAAAAGATAACGAACCCAATCAAAGCATTTTCATTTGTTACATTGGCCGCACAATCACTACACACTCTCGAAGATTAACTTTCATTTTGTACATACAGATAAAAAAAAAAGTAACATGAGAAAGATATTAGTAGATCATTCTAAAATTAGTCGACGCTATCGTTTTATATTAACATACGCCGTATCCGTGATATTAAGCAATATTATTCGTAAATATAGCATACCTTAAAACTATATTTTATTATATATATATATATATATATATATATATATATATATATATATATATATATATATTGTATATATTTTGGCAGTATGTTTTCATTGAGAAATGTTTCACTGAATAATTTAGAGAAGTTTTGTCTATTTATTTTCAGTTGGGTCCTTTCATATTCCCAGACAAGACTTTAATATCTCTATTAAAGGAAGAGAAAAAAATTACCGTGTTGATATATATTATTTATTCCGAGTACTTTCGACATTAGCACAATATCATCATCAGGGTTTTTTATTTCAAGACAAATATTGTAGTGTTATTAATTTTCAAAGACAAAATTGCTGCGTTTATCTGAAAGTTATTTTTTTTTATTTGTGAAGTTAAGAACGTTATGTCTAGTGGTGTGAATATAGGTGAGTAACATTTCAGGGGAGGTGACTCAGTTATGACGTTGTCGAAGGTTGTTTTTTTTAAATAACTATTACGAACTAATGGTACAAACGTCGATATTTTACACTATCTACAGTAAACATTTTAACACAATTGTGCACCTATCTCTATTAAAAAATTGAACCCAAACCTTAATAAAATTAATTATGAATACTGCACAAATGTATTAAAATTTTACAGTAGATAGTTTAAGAATATTGTATTGTGTGTTTTTGGGGTGTATAATAGCATCCGAAACAAAAGTGGAGTTGATGAGACAAGTGTTAAAGCTATAAACAACTCGTTCCGTTGCGCCTGTCAATCTCTTCTTCTTTCGGTCAAAATGGAAAAAAAAAGTGTAATAAATTAAGATGTGTAATAAATTAAGATGTGTAATAAAATAGGTTATCGTATCAGATCCGACGACTAATGATTTTACTTAGTTTTTTCTTGCATTCTGACCTGATATATATATATATATATATATATATATATATATATATATATATATATATATATATATATATATATATCAAGGGTTGATATGAAATATACGAAGAATTTACTTTAGGTAGAATTCAGGAAATCAAGTTGACTCCCTAGCTTTAGTAATCACCTGGTATTTCAAAGTGGTCACCCATCTAGGGACTGACCAGGTTGACGCTGCTTAAATTAGGTTATAGAACGAGAACCTGTGTTTCAACGTGATATGGCTGCAAGCTTATACAAATATGCATATGTACGTTCTACCTTGGATCTGTGTAGCATTTGTACACTCTGATTAAAATGCCTCTCTTCGTTTCCTTGCAATTGCTTGCCTAACTTAATAATTCTATATTAATGTCACCATGTTGTTCACGGAGAAGAACGCTGATTCGTGGTCATGTAGCTTCCCTCTCGTGCGGACGTTCAAATGAAGATATGGGTTGTCATTTTATATATCTGTCTGCGCTATTGTCACAAAATGTTTCACACTAAAATAGGCAAATACAGGTTACATATAATATGTATGACTGTACGCATGTCTGCGTGTTTGCACAGGCATTATAATCTATTTGTTTGTCAATGCATCGATCAATAATCAACGAAAACTAACCGAGAGCCTCTTTCTGTTCGGGCTTTCGTTTCATATTGACATTAATGACAAAGAAAATAAAGAATCAAAATTATAAATAATACAATCCTTAGCAAAAGAAGAGGACAGAAACGTGACTGTGAAAGAAAGTCACTACAATTATATATAAAAAAGGAACAACAGATATCTTGAAAACAAATGTCAGGGGAAAAAAGCAACGTCGTACAAGAAAAACACTTCATTTACAATCGAGGCAGAAGAAGTCTTACAAATATGTGTTATGCTGGGAATTCGGACAATGGCTATTGAAAATACACGACGAAAACTTTAAAATTAAATCATCGTTAAACAAGAAAGTTATTCCTTCCCGAAAGTTCTTTACTTGTCTATTTATTTATTTAGGATACAGCATGCGGTTTTTAAATAAGCCTTTGGCGTTAACTAAACACATCGTGTCATCATCCATCGTGTGATATTCCAGTGTCCGCTTTTACTTCGCAGCGTTCCTACAATCATTCCTTCCACATTTGAACTTCTCTTGTCAGATTTTTCTATTTATTTTTTCATCGTAAATATGCGTCATTAATTATTTTGTAAAAAAGTTCTTCTTCTTCTTCTTCTTCTTCCTCTTCTTCTTCTTCTTCCTCTTCTTCTTCTTCTTCTTCTTCTTCTTCTTCTTCTTCTTCTTCTTCTTCTTCTTCTCATCGTACATTAACATTATCATCCAAAGTATTGTTCTTCTTCACTTTCTTCTCCTCCTATTCATGTTTCTTCTTCTTCTCTTCTTTTTTTTCCCTAAAAAACTCTATATATTCTTTTTCTTCTTCTTCAGATCTCATTATCCGAATCCTCTTCTTATTCTTCTTATTATTATTTCTGTCTTGATATTTTCCTCATACCTCTTTTTTCCTTTCCTTTGTTTTTTCTCTCTTCTCTCCTCCTTTCTTATTAACTTTCCTAGACTCCTTTTATCTCTCTCTAATTTACCTCTTCGTAGTTCGAACCTTGCCCTTTCTTCTTTTCTTCATCATTTTTATTTTCTCTTTCTCTCTCTCTCTCTCTCTCTCTCTCTCTCTCGCTTTATTTGCATTACTTACATTATTCGGACTGTTATCCTCATCTTCATTGCCATATTCACAGCGTTTCGGCCGTTGTACGCTCCGGCCATTTTCAGCTGATTGGAATTTCGAACCGAACCCTTTATCTCGTCCACCCGGGGTAGATTATTTTCTTTTTATTTTGATAATTCTTGATTTTCTTCCAGTTTCGACTCTCTCATGTGAATATTATTCATTTCATTTATGTAATTAAATAAATTTCTTACTTTTTTGCTTTCCTTGATTGTTTATCAAATTGTAATGCAGATGGAGCACGGGGTGTTGCGTACATGCTCCAGGGCGGTGGATGATGGGAAGAGGAAGAGGGAGAAATTTAAATAGGTGGTGGTTGTAATGGCGGTGAAGCGGAAGAAGTGGCTAACAAAATGAATGCAAATTCACAATGACATGATATACATTGTCAATAAAATAATTAAAGTTGAAATTCATTGTCTGTCTGTCTATGTCAATACTTACATTATTTACATTCGGTCTATTTTCCTTATCTTTCTTGTTATTATTAGAACGTTATGGTTGTTGTGCTCATCAGGCCTTTTTCAGGTGCTTACCTCCAGGAATGCCGTCAATCAAGAGTGTCGAGCATCAGTAGCAGTATCAGCAGAGTTGGTTTATGGTTCAAAGTTCTAGACACGGGATTGTCCTATGGGACAATAACCTAGTGGATAAAAGTTTTGGTTCATGAAATTGGTGACAATAATTGTGTGTTCAATCCCTGGGTCTATAAGTGGAAGTAAAGCGAGTAATGAATAGGAGCAAGACGAGATCTTCGTAGACATGAAGAGTGGAACTAGAACAATCTACCTACGATTCTTGCTTCTGTTCAGGCAATACAGCAGCATATCTAGATGGGCTAACTGAACGAGAGAAGCATATTTCCATCAGATTTTGTATATATTCAATGGAGAACAGACCTGTTGCAAGAACAGCAGTTAAACAATGATCTTGATTATTTGTGATAACTACAACAATGATGAGGACTGTAGACCGCATGTAAATAATCATTACGTCTAATACCAGAAATTCAGACAGAAATGATCTTGATATTGTTCGATTTTCCCTCCACAAATCCTAAAGCTGAGCGAGAATTGTAACTTATGGCACTCTACAACACTCCTGACAGAAGAAGCATATAGGTGGATTATAACAAGAGGCGGGATATTTTCGAGATCCTTGATTGCTTACGTCCTGAAGAAAGTGAAGAAGAATAAGAATAAGAATAAGAATGATTCGAATAATAATACTCTTAAAGAAGAGCGCGATTTAAGAAAAAAAAGAAAAGAAAAAAAAAACGCTGTGTTTGACAATGTTAAACAGTATTTCAACAGTATGCCTGTATTGAAGTTATTTTGTTTTAAATTTTCATGTATAAAAACATATAAATGTACAAAAATTATAAGTCTGTGTACGAACTTTTCTTGTCTTGCAGTGTACTTGTAACAAATGAGACAAAACGAACGAAACGCCGTCAGAGTGAAGGCATGAAACTGAAACGTGTTCATCTTAGAATTTTCCGTTAGTTGATCAGTTACTAAAAGGAATTAATCAAACAGCTTAGCGTTAAAGAATGGAGCGTATCCGAACGTCACAATGCTCTGTGACGAGAGCAGGTCAATAAAAATAATAAGAATAAGAATATATTGATTTTTAAAAGAAAATATATCGATACTTAGAAAAGGAGGGGAGAAAGAAGAATATATTGAAGTATTTCGCTGCTCGGATGTGCTTTACACAAGCAAATGAACGTCCTTTGCGTGATTCCAGAACCTGCTTTCATCACGGGGCATTGTGAAGTTCGGACGCGCTCTATTTTTATTGTCATCTATTCAGGCTCTATACCTCCATTCCCTTCGTATTCCATTGGTAAGGAGGAAGTTCCATTCAGATTATTTCCAAGAACCGCTATTTTACTTAACCTCTTCAAGTTCAGGCACAAGTTTTATCTAATCTACATAACCATCGCTTCCTATTTCGTCCCCTTACGTTCATATCACACATCTCATTCGGTAACTCTTTCCCTTGAGTGGCTATTGAGACTTGCATTTGTTGAGCATAAGTAAAAAGGAAAACGAAGTCGACCGTTATTCAATTAACCAGGTGACCGACTATCTTATGACAATAACTTATACCTGGACGATGGAATTCTGGTAAGATGCAAGTGTGCACGTTTTCCTGCTACAAGAAAACGCTTTCGAGCTATCTGCACACTTCTGCTATCACCTATATAGTCAAAAAGTTCAAGTATATAGGGATGTTTATTTGCAGATTGTTATCAACATCGAAGTAGCATCAACACATGAGCCACCACATGCGGAGTAATCATTTGTCAATTTTAAAGAGAAGTCGATACTAATTACTTTTATGTCTTCCTTGAACAGTCGGATGTCAGTTTATCTGGAATAAAACAATGCAGTTATCAATAAGAAGAGTTGAAATTAATGCCTGCAATATTTCACAGCCCTAACATTACTCCTTCTTAGTCAGCCAATGAACTTTTCCCCCACTCTCGTATATGGAGTCTAAAATATTTTCCATCAGTTTCACCGACGAAAACATTGATCGTGTTCATCACATGGTGGTATATGACAGTCGAGTGACTATAAATCAAATATCCAATGCTATTAGCTCATCATGTGAGAGATTTGAGAATATTCTGCACAATGAACTTGCTATGATGATGGTTTCTGCTCAGTGGGTTTTACGTCTTCTGACACCTGAACAAATGGAAAAGGCAGTTATTAAGAAGAAGAGTTGAAATTAATGTTTGCAAGATTTCACATCTCTTACATTACTCTTTCACTGTCAGCCTATGAACGTTTCAGCCCACCGAATTTAAAATAACCGTGGCCTAGTTGTTGAGTCTCTCTGGTAAAACTCTTCTGGCAGAGGAATGACGGTGGTTTCGAATACCGGATTTCTTGGCGTTGATTTCACTATTTGTGCCACTAACTTTTGAAAATTAACCCTGAGTTTTACTGGTGTAATACTTTATATTGTTATCTTAATTAATTTTATGTTTATTAATATTTAAAAAAAATGAACAGGTTCTAATTGATGTGCCTCCTTGAGATGAGAACGTCATTGGAGAGGAGTAATATATAGAATATAAATTCTAACTTAACTGGCACTTTTTGCTTGTAGAACTCTCTTTCGGTCCCTTCCAATTTTCCAGCCAACTTTGATCTTCAAAAATTTAAATGCAATATCAATCGTTATCTACTGTTTTCATGATTACTCTTCTCACTCCTTAATAATATTTATCTTTTTTCTTTATCTTTCAAGCTCTGTAACCTCCTTGTGTCTTAGTGGCTTTACTGCCTTGCATTGGGTGAAATGATTAAAAATATATATTAAAGAGGAATTTGAGAAAAGTATATTTATTGATTGTTTTTCAACCCCCAAAATATAATGGTTGTTTGAGCTGTATGTACCTGATGTGTGCGGGTTTTTAAAATTGATTCCAAATGTAACATTCATCATCATCATCTATGTGACGTTTCAATTTAGAACGTGAACAGGCATGTCTCTCCACAGCATCGTATCCTTTGTAGCTTCTCATAAGTTTTGTCTTTTCAGCATCACTCACAGTCCTGTTCTGCCGTCAATTTTCACAAGATTGTTTTGGTAAACACAACACGTTTCCTTCTATCGTTCTTGTTTTTAATATGTCCTGTGAGTGTCAAATTCCCTAATCCTTCTTTCCTCATGTGTCCTATACATTTCACCTGCCTATTTATGATTCCAAATATAAGCGTCCTTTTCGTTTTCATTTCACTTGAAACTTCCTCATTATTCATGTGTTCAATCCATGGCATTCTCAGCATTCATTTTTCTCCTATTATGTACAGTTTTACTGTCATCATATAAATAAATCGTCCAGAAGTCCAAGAGGTGTAATTATACCATAGGAACTGTCGTATGAAATCCCTACAAGAAAAGAAAAGAAAATAATTTTCAATCAAAATAAGGCATTTAGAATAATCCAGAAGCTTTTCGAAACAACGGCCTACATACAAAATAAATCAAGGAAATGAACAGAAATAGAAAAGGGCGCAAGACAAGGATATGTGTGCTCACCGGACCTATTACACAGCGACGAGGTTTCAAACGAACTAGAAGTCCTTCCAGGATTTATTATTGGTGAGCACAATCTTGACAAAGTAAGTTACGCATTTAGAACCATATTGATGGCAGATAATGAAACTATAGGACAAGACAGTAAAGGAAAGCAAGAAGGAAGGACTAACTATCAATTGTATGGAAATAGAATGTATTGTCCTTTGTAAAAGTGACAGCCTAAGTTGCACGCTATGAAGTGGTGACGGAAGAATCAAAGCAGTACAGAAATTTATTTAAATATCTTGGAAATATTATAATAGAAAATGGAAAATGTGACACAGAAATCCGAAGGCGCACTAGGATAGCGAAATATGCCTTCGAAAAGCTAAACAAATTATTAGGAAACAAGAAATTCTCATTAGAGCAAAGAACATATTGCTGAACTGTTGTGTAATGTCAGTCGTCATTTATGGCAGTGAATACTGGACAATTTCTTTACAAATAAGGAGGAAACATGAGACTACAGAGATGTGGTTCTACAGAAGGATGCTGAGAATATTATGAACGGAGTATCAAGAAACTAGGAAGCTTTAAGGGAAATGGAAACGAAAAGTGTATTTTAATCTAGAGTCAGAAAAAAGACTCTTGGAATTTCTAGCATAATGAGGAAAGAGGGTTTGGAGAAGTTGGCACTCAAAGGACATAATCGAGTAACCTACCTTGTGTAAATGGATGGCAAAATAGGGAGTGGGAGGGGGTAATAACAAGACAAACATTGCTTAGATGTATGAAGGATGAGAAACTGTGGAGAACCATGATTACTCTCGTCCTGAAGAGACACAGCACATAGAGGAAGCATATTTACACTATGCTTACGGATTAAATCAAGGAGATGTCAAGAAAAATAACAAGAATACATTTTCCGCAAGGTAAGTTATTATTATTGTTGTTGTTGTTATTATTATTATTATTATTATTATTATTATTATTATTATTATTATCATTATTATTATTATTATTATTATTATTATTATTATTTATAATAAATTGTGTATGACATTATGGCAATTATTATTGTTTTAAATTTTTATTTGGTTGATCGAGGGTCGGACATTCATAAATCTATCACGCCACGCATCACGGTCCTGCATCAAAGTCGGAAGATCATTACGGTGACACCCTGTGTCGTAACACAGCTGGTCAATATAGATTGTTGTTGGACAACTCACTCGGATTGCGCCATGGCTAAGGTTCTGGTGCAGAAAACCAATTGAAAGTTTCCGTTTTTCTCACCAGCAGTGTCCAGCAAAGCTCATTCTGCGTTCACGTAACATTAGAGAATTATCAGTAATGGGTCCATAGAGGTATTATTTGGTTGCATTTTGTCTCCAAGAGATGTTAACTATAGTCCTCAGTATTCGAGTGTAGGTTCCATCAAGCTCATACTCAAGGATTTCAGTTAATGTCCAAGCAGTGGCATCATACATTAATACCAATTCTACAGTGACTATCTTCCTTTTTCAACTTCCACTCGTCCTCTTACATTCGTATCACGCACACCTCATTGATTAACCCTCTACCATGAGTGGCTCTCAAACCCTGAGTCTTGTATTGGCTGAAACTTAGTATAAAAAAATCACCTAACCTTGCCCCAACTGATTATTACAGATTCCGTCAATCACTTTGATGAATAAAGCATTATCGGATGAAAGCCAGATTCAAGAATTCGTTGAAAGGTTTTTTATATAAAGAAATGCGGGATAAAAATTCATTGAAAATAATAGTCATTATATAAAATCTTTCTTATCATTTCGTGAAATTGAAAGTTTCTTGAACGGCCACTCATCGAGATTTTTGTTTGCATTGATGTAGGTGTCCCCATAATTATATCCTTGGACCTATGTTGTTCCTAATTTCACCAATAACATTAATGGTGGCACCACTTCTCAACACCGAATCTACGCTGATACCAGCGATTTATTCTCGAGTTAATAGTAAATCTGATTGTTTCAATAAAGTCAAATGGGCATCTGAGCTCAAAGATTACCTACAATCATCTGTTAACTGAGGCAAGGAATAGCTTTTTTAATTATAATGCCGCCAAAACAATACTGCTCCCAATTAATTGTCCGATAGAACTCCTCTTTCGCCCTCCGTCAGCATGGCTAATGCTAACCTTCAGGAAAGTGAGACATTGGTTCTTCTTGGGCTAATGTTCTCTGCTGACGTGAAGTGGAAAGATTATATTGAATCAACTGCTAGGTCTGTTGCTAAGAAAGTTGGTTCACTCTGTCGTGCTAGACCATCTGTCTCTCTAGAATCTATCTTACATATTTATAAATCTACCATTCGTCCCTGCTTCGAATATTGCTCTCACATATGTTCTGAAGCTCATGAGATGCATTTAGAGATTGATGATACAAAGAATCGGCAATGTTATTCGTCATGACCTGGCATTTCCGGTTCAGTCACATTCCCACCGCCGTAACCGCGTCTCTTTTAATAACTACTTTCATGGGAATTCTTTTTAACTTTCGTCTATGATACCTACACTTTATGAATTTAAGCGCAGTTCTAGATTGGTAACAATGGCTCATTATTTTACAGTTCAAATGGTTAGATGGAACCGTAAATTCTATGGTAACAATTTCTTTTCTCGCACTTCTCGCCTCGGAAGTAAGAAATAAGTTCCACTCGGACAGCTTCTTCCTAAGAACTGCTGCTTTGTGGAACAGATTCCTGGTAGGTCTCCGGTGCTTCTGGTTTATATCAAGATTCTTGATAAAAATCCAAAGAAGAATCAGTAATATTATTAGTCCTGATGTGGCGTCTCGGCTTCAGTCACTTTCTCACAGTTATAATGTTGCCTCCCTGTGCCTTTTCTATAAATACTTTCATGGCAATTGTTCGGATGAGCTCTTCACTAAGATACCTAGATTTCTATGAATCTAATCGCAGTACTATATTGGCAATAATGCTAACAGTTTTTTTTTGCAATTTCCTGCCTGTGCAACGCTTTTCCGGATTTTGTTTTCCAGCAAACTTTGAACTTCAAAAATCTAAATTCAACGTCAAACATTATCTACTGTCCTCTTGGTTACTCTTCTTTTATGGTTCTCTCTCGTTAATATTTTTTTCTTTTTCTTATATTCTCTCGCACGCAGTAACCCCCTTGTGTCTTTGTGGCTTTATTACTTTGCTTGCGGAGAAATTATTTTTTAAAAAATGAATAAAATGCAACTGTACTAGTTTTTTAAGAATAAATGTCATAATCTAAAACGAAATTTATGAATCAGCCATTGACGTTACTGTCAGTTGAAATTTATAAACTCTTTCTCTTAAAACATTTCTGCTATCGGTTTTCTAGCATGAATGGGGGTTTCCTTCCTAACATTTTTAAGGCAGTGTGGAAAGTTAACGTCTTTATTATGTCATTATTTTCTCTTCGAGTTACATGTGCTATCCATTTTAGTAGTTGCTGCTGTTGGGAGTCCTCAAGAAAAGTGGTATTTATTATTTGGTTTGGTTTGCTTTGTTTTACGGCATGTCAACCTCAATAGGTTATTTAAGGCTGACAAGATTTTTATTGCTAGTAATATTTTTTTTTCAAAAATGTATTGGTGGTAATATTTAAAAAAAAATGTATTGTTGTTAATAAAACCTATTTTCATAGTGTTTTGACCCCAGTTTGGAGGTTAACTATTTGCTCATAGCTGGGACCCTAACAGGTGCTATCACCCGGTGTCAGTATGCACCTGCAATTAAGAGGTTATTCTACGCTTCTCAAAACCTCCTGATCAGAGGCTTTGCTGTTGGATGTAGTTTATCGTCTTACCCAGGACGCGAAGCACATTCATTCACTTTGTATTCTATTGGTGAGCAGCTTCTTTCAACGATCCGCAACCAAGGGGACACTTTCTCGATCACTACAATCTTAAGCTGTTTCACTCTAGGGTTAACCGTTATCTTTCCTTCCTATCTGCATAAATTCTGCCTCTTGCTCTGTAACTATCTACCTCGAGTGGCTCTTGGGTCTTGTACAGACTGAGCAACATTGTTAAATAAAAATATAGTTTCTGTCAATTCGGACCAAAGAAGTATTAAAATAAAGACAGTTACTAAAATAAATCATTCTTACTAAGACCTTTATCCAGCATTCTACTTAGATTTGAAACTAGAATTTTTATTATTGCCGGTATATCACTGGAGTGAGTTTCAGAGCTTCCTAAGCCGCAAATTCTACAGTATATAGGCGAGTGTCTGAGGGCGACGAAGTTGATACTCAAAATGACACTAAGTACATGATGGATACGACCGTCCACGCCTGACACTGACAAGCGATTAATAATTATATGGAAATTGATGACAAGAGCATGAAGATGAGTCTCTGATTAACCAGGGCTCTGTAAGGCTATACATCAAAATTAGGGAAAGTGTTGATGGCAACAAAATGAATTTGAAGTGACAAGTGAAAGGGAAAACTGTGATGATCATTTTGATCGTTGAACTGTCGTTTCAACTACCGATAGCAATGATAATAATACTAAAGATACGACGTAATATCGGAACGTTCTCGGACTAGCATTTACTGGCAGACTCCAAAATTGCACACTCCAATCATGTGAGAGAACGCTAAGGAATGTTCGGTGACGACATTCATGGAGAAATTCACGAATTCATTTTTCCATAGTTACCGGTGACTAGTCGACCTAAACGCTCATCATATTGAACTGACACTCGACCGGCCTTGAAACGCGTTTACCAATCAAAAACCTATGTTCTAGTTCTATCTAAAAAATATATTCGGCAGCAGGCTGATAAAGAATTTAGGAGATCTCGATAGCAGTGTTTTCGAGTTTCATGCAAAATTTAACGCTGACATGTTTTACCTCAATTTGTCAGCATTGTAAATATTGCAGGATCATTCCAACATAAAATTACAAAAATCTCGTATCGTAATTAAACGTAGATAGGTAGAATGGTAGTTCTTGGATGAGAGAATAACCATGGTAAGGTTGAAGTTTAGTTGCAAATACCTTTCCGCTGAAGTTTACAATCATCGATCTTACAGTTCAGGAAATTTCCGATACGACAGGCAATTATTCGAAGATTTTTTTCTTTAAATGTTTCATGGCTTTTTGGGAATTTAACACCCCTTAGTTTCAAAACATTTCATCAAGCCTATAGTCTTAAAAACGAAACAACTGAATAATACGTGTAGTCTATCAACGAAGAGTAACGGATTGCAGTTCGGATAGAAGTATCAGAGAACTGAGTTCGAATTCCAGTTTACATTCACTTACATACTATACCCTTGGGAAAAGCATTACTCCATCTCTTCTCCCCCCAGTTATGGGTAAATAGCAGGAAGGATTGGATTCTATAGCCTTGAGTGTGAGTGGAAACCGGTCTCGGAGAAGGCAAACTCTGAATTCAAAACTGTATGTGGCCCTGGTGAAGCACAAACTATGCAACTGAGATGATCGTTTGCATTGACTCGGTGATCCCGAAGACAGTCAACTTCTTTTTATATTTGGACTATTGTCCTCATCTTCGTTGGTTTTGTTGCTTTGTGTCCCCCGTCCTTCCTCAGGTGTGTATCGATCTGCGTAACCTACAGGGAATTTCGAACTGAATCCTTTATTTAATCTACAGGAGAAGACTCTGTTCTCGTTCCACTGCTCATCTCTTGGGATATCATCGAGTATTGTTCTGTTATCGCTCGTCTGATTCCACTGAGTGCAAGTATACACTACTCTACCTCTAACCAGGAATTGAACTCACAACCACTATCTCACTAAATTCACAAATCAACATTATACCTTCTAGGCAATTGCCTTGTAGGATTTCCCTGTAGCTTATCCAGATCGATATACAACTGAGAAAGCCCGAAGGCCACAATGGCCGAAACGGTGTGATGAAAACAACAAAGATGAGTACAATAGTCCACTTGTAAAAAGTGTAAATAATGATAACTCCTCATCCTAGAAATTCAGACAGAAAGCGATCAGGTGATAATAACAACAAAGATGGCGACAATAATCCGGATATAAATAGTGAAAACTGATAACTCTGCATCGCAGAAATTAAGACAAAATTAACTTGTAATTTATCGATATTTACTAAGCACTCATAACTGTGCGGCACTTAGTGAGGACCGGACTCGGTTCAGTTTTCAAAACAAGTTTACTAACCACTGCGCTGTGACAAGTTTATTATTTAAAAGCACGTGGCGGCTTCTTCAGGCTTTTCTTAAAAAATTTATGAACCTTCACAATACCACCATTATTGAAATATCTCCAAGAATTTAGTAACGGATGTAAGAAAATCCAGACTTTTTTTTCAAGAGCATTAAAGATGTTTGTGCTAACGAAAAAATAATCAAAATCTTCGTGATGTGTATGAAATATTTAGAAATATTCATATAGCATTTTGGCAATGAAGAGATATTTTACTTAATTAATGTCCACCTTCCAATATTTAGAGGCGGTGGTTATTGTGTTTGTTTATAGAGAGAAATCTATCATTTTTAATAAATATTGTTTTTTTCTAAATCTATAATCAACATCAGATTTTTTAGAAACCTATAATTAATAACAGTAATGAGAGGGTGGTGTTTGAAAGAGAGGATATTTCCAGTTTTCAGTTATATACCCCTGATATACTAACATCTAAATACAACGGAAGGAGGGACTAGAATAGCTGAAAGAAAAGAATAATACATGTGCATTGTTCTCAGAGATTTTATATACCGCTATGTTATACAAGATATTATATACAAATATATATATACTTGTTACTATTTATCTCACACAGAAAGTATAACGCATATGAATACAACAAGCAGTGTGAACAGTGAAAACCCCGAGGGTCATGTAATATTTCCTGAAAGAAGAAAACGACCAGAGCAGTGGTACCTCTTGTTTTAATTGCTGGGACCATATGGATTACCCTGTTCGCTCAACTACTGCGGGCTTATGATGTCAGTCCTCCTAGCGGGATACATAGAAACTGGAAACTGATGACGACAATCACTGGCTCTCACATGATACTCCATCTTAAACAAAGACATTGTATCACCGTTCCAATCACTACAACCGATTTTTAATTGATTTTTTATAATACCGAATTTTATAGTAGTAACTCCTAGAGAATGTTTAAGAAAGCAATAAAAAACATTGATGTAATCTCAGAGTTAGATGTAATATCCATTTTAGTTGTTGCTGCTGTTGAATGTACTCAGGTGGTGATGTTTCTGTTATTTGGTACAGTTCTTTGTGATTCTGTAGCGTCAGTCCACAAGCTTTGAAGTAGGTAGCGTCATCGCTAAGATGCACAGGCTTCACTCGCTCAAAGACATTTTAATCGTTGACCTTAGAAATCGGTTGTAACGAACTGATAGTTTAGATATTTCTGAACAGGTTTGTTGGTATCTGTTATAGTGGAACAACCTGGCGCACCCCGACATGGATTGGTCAGTCTATAAAAGACTGGCGAGCCATTGAAGGAGGAGGAAAGTGAGGCAGACATAGAGAGCGAAGGCGACCCTAACGAACCTCCGTGACTTTTCTCCTGTTTTCCTTAGTATTATGAACTCTTGCTCATTTGTACTTTACGTACAATAAACCATTGTTATTTGTTACCTGATTTCTTGTGTTATTGTAATCTTTCCACTCGGGATTACTTTGTTGTTTATATCGTATATTCCACGATAAAACAGTGGCGACGAGGATTCGAAAAGAACTCACGACACGATATAACAGTGACGACGAGGATTCGAAAAGGACTCACGACACAACATAACAGTGGGCCACGAGGATTTGAAACGAACTCCCGACACAACATAACAGTGACGACGTGGATTTGAAAAGAACTCACAAGACCATATAATAGCGGCGAACGTAAATTCAAAATAAACACACAAGGTAATTTAACAGTATCGAACGAGGAGTGAAAAAAGACACCCCTCGAAAGATAACAGCGACGACCAAGTCAAACGTCAAATAATACGTTTTTATCAGTCGGTGGGCTAGTTTATCGACTAAAAGTACAGTGATTTTTATTTTTTATTTTTGTTGTGCCTTAAAAAAGTAATATGGAAGAGTTCTTGAAATTTTCGAAAACCATGTGTTCTGCTATGCAGCAGCAACAGCCACATTGGGAAGAAGAAAATAAATCGATTCAAAAACAAATCGAATTATTGCAAGTACAACAATTCCAGTATCGACAACAACAACAGATACAACTGCAGGAACAGCAGAAACAGCAGTTAGACTTACAAAAGCAAACTTTAAAGCAGCAAGAAGTCTTGGAAAAGATATTAACAAAACAAGTCGATCAAAAGGAAGGATCAAGATTTTTCTCTGCTGAAGTGATTACTAATTCACTTTCAGAATTCCATTACAAACCGATGGAAGTTGTAACTTTTCCAGCGTACTTCAGACGGTACGAAACAATTTTTTCAAAAAGATGTCAGTTATGGTCTGACGAAGAAAAAATTATATTACTATTACAAAAATTAGGTGCTCAGGAAAACACCAAGTACACTAATTTCATTCTACCAAAGAAGCCGGAAGATATATCGTTCAAAGAAACGATTGAAATATTGTCTAAAATATTTGGTGAACGTGAAAGTTTATTTCTTACACGTTATAAATGTTTAAATATGGTTAAACAGGAAGAAGACGACTTTATTTCATACGCAGGAAAAGTGAATTCTCAGTATGAATTATTCAAGATCAAAGAAATTAAAGAAGACATGTTTAAATGTTTAATTTTTGCTCAAGGGTTAACTGCAAGAAAGGATACAGAAATTCGTTCAAGAATACTGGAAATTATGGAACAAGATACAGAAGTAACGTTGCAGAAAGTTACGGAGGAATGTCAGAAATTACTCAATATAAAACGGGACAATATAAGTATAGAGGAGAAAAATATTGCCCAAGTAAAAAGAGTTAAACAACGAGTCTACAAGGAAGTAAAAAACTACTGCAAAGCAAGTGGTGGAATAAACCATGCTACAAGTAAGTGTTATTTTAGAAATAAAATATGTTATGAATGCGATCGAAAAGGTCATAAAGCTATTGTTTGCAAAAAGAAAAAACATCAGAAGTCCAAAAAGATAAATACAGTGGTATCTAATAGAGATACAAATAATGAAGGAAGAGAGTATGTAGACGTTAAAATAAATGGTCGAACTTTAATCTATCTGCTTGATACCGGAAGTGACATATCTATAATCGACGAAGTTACATGGAAGAAAATTGAACAACCAAAACTACAAAACACTCAGAAAAGGGCTAGGGGTGTGTCTGGAAGAAAGCTAAAATTCAAAGGAGAATTTTACGCGAAAGTGTCATTTGACGATAAAACGTACAAGGCAAAAATCTACGTCATATCTGGAAGAAATTCACATTTATTTGGTATTGACTGGATTGTGTTATTCAATTTATGGGAAAAACCAATTAACACGTTTTGTAGAAACTTAAATGTGTCGAATATAGAAAATAGCAAACAAACAGAAAAATCGTTGAAGACTTAAAAGATGAATTTAAGGAAGTATTTGCTGACGGACTACGTTGCTGTACTAAGACTGAAGTAAAGTTCGAGTTAAAGGATAATGCAAAACCAGTGTTTAAGCAGAAAGAAAGGTACCATTTTCGTCATTGGAAATGATAGACAAAGAATTACAAAGACTAGAAGAGATTGGAGAAATTAAAAAAGTAGATTACTCTGAGTGCGCGTCACCCACGGTGTACGTAAAATAGAAAAATAAGAAAATAAGAGTATGCGCTGATTTTTCAACGGGGTTGAATGAATGTCTAAAGGACCACAGCTATCCTCTTCCTACGCCTGAAGAAATTTTATCGAGGTTGAATGGAGGAAAACTTGTCTCGAAAATTGATCTGTCCGAAGCTTATTTATAAGTCAAAGACGAGGAAGAATGTAAAAAGTATCTATCTATCAATACACATAGAGGGTTATACAACTTAAAACGTTTGCCGTTCGGGTTGAAGTTATCCCCAAGTGTGTTTCAACAAATTATGGATACGATGGTGGTTGGTCTTAAATTCGCAATGCCATACTTAGATGACATATTGATAAAGAGCCAAAATTTGGAAGAGTACAAAAATCATGTACGAGAAGTATTCAAGAGAATACAGAATTACGGATTTAAAGTGGGCCTTGACAAATGCGATTTCTGCATGAACAAAATTGAATATTTGGGTCAGATAATTGATCATAAAGGAAGAAAGCCTAACCCAAATAGAACAGAAGCTATTAGAAATATGCCTATACCGGATAATATAACAAAATTACAATCATTCCTGGGTTTAGCAAATTATTATAGTTTATATATTCCTAAAATGCACGAGATGAGAGCTTCGTTTATCGAGTTATTAAGGAAAGGTAAGAAATGGTGCTGGATAAAAGAATGTGAAGAAGTATTTAAAAAAATAAAAACAGTGCTTATCATCGGATTTAGCATTAGCACATTACGATCCGAAAAAGGAATTAATTGTAGCATCAGATGCAAGCGAATATGGTGTAGGTGCAGTACACAAATTCGAGGACGGATCAACGAAACCGATTGCACACGCACCAAGAACCTTAAAACCTGCGGAATAAATTATAGTCAGATAGAAAAAGAAGCTCTGGCAATAATTTACGCCATTAAGAAATTTAACAGGTTTATTCATGGTAGATCGTTCGTTTTGCAAACGAACCATAAACCACTACTGTCGATTTTTGGTTCGAAAAAAGGCGTACCAGCCCATACTGCAAATAGATTACAGAGATGGAGTATTATTTTACTCAACTACAATTTCAAAACGCAATACTTGCCATCAAGTAAAATCGCACGCGCAGATGGTCTATCTAGATTAATCCCCAAAAACTCTGAATTGCAGGAAGAAACGGTTATAACAGCACTAAAAGAGGAAAAAGAACTAGCGGAAGTACTTGTTAACACCGTTAGAGAGCTACCAGTGGCACTGGAGGAAATAAAAAAAGCAGCGAAAATGGATGTATATATTACTAACATGAAGAAACATGCAAGGTGGAACGAAAAGAAGAAAAAAGATTTAAGGGTGTCTCCCTTTTCGATATGCGACGAAACGCTGATGTATGCGGATAGAGTCGTAATATCGCGTGTCCTACAAAAAAGAGTTTTGAAAGAGTTTCATATGGGCCATCCTGGAACCTCCAGAACGAAGTCGCTAATGAGAAGTTAAATCTATTGGCCTAGAATGGACCAAAGTATAGAAGATATGATAAAACAATGTAAATGTTGTCAGTTAACAGCCAAAGCTCCACCGATAAGTACTCAACCCTGGCCAAAAACGGACGTTCCGTGGACACATATTCATATTAACTATGCAGGACCATTAAAGGGATACTATCATTGTTGTGGATTCCGAGATGAATCCGATATCAATGAATAACAAACGCCAGGAATGGATAAGGAAAGTAAATGTATTAACGTAATAATACAAAATGGTAATACGGGTTAGTAGATCCAGGAATGCGGTTAGTAGCACTAATATATATACAGTCTTGGTATTGAAGTATCGCGGATGACTCGTTACTGAGTCTATGTGCACGCTAACTGTGACGCTTGCCACCGTCTCTGTGTGTGACTTACTCTACTACTACTGAACACTACTACTCTTCTGTCGTTCCGTCTCGACTCCTTGACTATTCGGGTATTCACTGGTAGTAGTATATGTATACCTTGGGTGAGTCCAATTGTGTGAAAAAGGAGGGCCACTTAACAATTATCTAGTAATCGTAGATAGTTTTTCCAAATGGCCTGAGGTTTATAGGTATAAACACCTGACATCTTCAAACACCATAAAAGCGTTAGACGAAGTATTTAGTCGCTCTGGAGTAGTAAATACAATTGTAAGCGACAATGCTACTATGTTTACCGGGAAGGAATTCAAAGATTACTGTGATTCGTTGGCAATTGAACACGTAACAACGACGACGTACAATCCTAGATCAAACGGACAGGCAGAAAGGTTTGTCGACACATTCAAGAGTGCATTAAGAAAAGATAACGGAATCGACACTGAAGAAAAAAGCTTACAAAAGTTTTTAGCGGTATATGAGAAAACACCAAATCAGAATACAAACGCTAATCTATCACCCGCAGAAATTATGTTTGCAAGTAAAATACGTTCAGTGTTCGATAGGATGTTACCAAATAAGAAAAAGAAAAATTATACGAAAGTAAACACAAAATTTACAACGTATAAAGAGGGCGATAAAGTCTTCTTTACGAACTATCGGCCAGGAAAGTGTTTTTGGGAGGACGGTATAGTGTCAAAAAGAATCGGTAGAGTGATATATATTGTAAAAGGAACAACATTTTTTGCAAAAGACATATTAACCAAATGAGATACCGATACATTGAAATCGTGGAAAATGACAGCGAAATACCGATGGAAGTGTTATACGATACTTTCCAAATCCAAACCCCCATAAATAGTGAAGTACCGTTGGAGGTGACATCAACTCCAAAAATCACTGATTTTCAAAAATCAAAAAATACACCAACTCGGAATGGGAGGAGAAAAAGTGATAGAAAAAGGAAGAGGACTACACGTCTATGTCCAAATCCAAAGAGAAAAAAAAATTGAAAGCAAAATTCTAGGGAAGAATTTAGCTCAGGGGATGGTGTTATAGTGGAACAACCTGGCACACCCCGACATGGATTGGTCAGTCTATAAAAGACTGGCGAGCTATTGAAGGAGGAGGAAAGTGAGACAGACATAGAGAGCGAAGGCGACCCTAACGAACCTCCGTGACTTATCTCCTGTTTTCCTTAGTATTACGAACTCTTGCTCATTTGTACTTTACGTATAATAAACCATTGTTATTTTTTACCTGATTTCTTGTGTTATTGTAATCTTTCCACTCGGGATTACTTTGTTGTTTATATCGTATAATCCACGATATAACAGTGTCCATGAAAAAGGGCTACTTGATACCACTTAGAATATATCAACACTTCCTCATTTATATTTTAAAAGATATCGCTATAATAGTATGCTATGGTTTATCTAAGTAAAATGCCGCTTACGATTTGTAGTATTTTAATTTATTTATCACTTAGTTTAATTTGTATTTGATTCGTTTTAATATATGCTCGATTTATATTTAAATTTATTCGAATTTAATTTATTAATTAAAAAGAAATTAAATCTATTCTGATTGATAAACGTAAAATTAAAAAATATAATTATATTAATCGTATTTTTCGTATTTTCAGTTCAAATTGCTGTAAAAATATCCCCAAAAGCAAGGGTAAGTAATCTATGATTTTTTTTAAAATTAAAAGCAAAGTATGTTCAATAATTCGCCAAAAAAACAGAATAGCATGATGAAAAAAAACAAAAACTTAAAAACAAAGTTTTATCGTGAAAAAGTTTATGTTATTAATAAGAGGAAAAGCCAAAGTATTTTTTGAATATTTAAAAAAAAAAAATTCTTTCTTAGCACATTTGAGATTTTGGTTAAGAATTTACCGATAAATCCGTTTTGCCAAAAAGTGAAAAGTTTATCGACCGAGGCAGATAAATTAAAGGAGAAATTAAAAGAGAGTTTCCCCGAAGTATTTTCAGTCGGCCTCAGGAGGTGTAAAAAATAGCGGCAAACATAGAACTAAAAGAAAATGTTCAACCCATTTTCAAGAAGAAAAGGAATGTACCTTTTGCAGCATTAGAAAAAATAGACCAAGCGTTGGATAGACTCGTGAAAACCGGTATATTGACAAAGGTAGAATATAGTCAATGGGCCGCACTTACGGTTTACGTGAAAAAGAAATCGGGTGAGATACGAGTATGCGCTGATTTCTCGACGGGATTGAATGCAGGGATTAAGGATTATCACTATCCTCTCCCTAGTCCAGAGGAAGTTTTCACAAAGTTGAACGGAGGAAAATTTTTCTCAAAGATAGACTTGAGCGAAGCATACCTACAAGTACCAGTAGATGAGGAAAGCTCGAAATTGTTGTGCATAAACACACATAAAGGATTATATAAGTTCCAAAGAATACCATTTGGAACCAAGGTCACTCCGGCAATATTTCAGCAAATAATGGATACTATGCTAGGCGGACTGGATTTCACGATTGCATACCTTGAAGATATCTTAATAAATAGCAAAAATATTGAACAACACGTTCAAGAGGTTTTCAGGAGAATACAAAACTACGGTTTTAAGGTAAAAGAAAACAAATGTGATTTCTTTATGAAGGAAATAAAATATCTGGGCCATATTATTGACGAAGAAGGAAGAAGGCCAGACCCAGAAAGAGCCACGGCAATAAAAAAAATGCCGACTCCAAAAGATTTAGCAGAATTACAAAGCTTCTTTGGCTTTGTAAATTGTTACCAAGAATTTATTCCAAACATACACAAATTACGCGCACCCCTAAACGAACTGTTGAAGAAGGAAACAGTTTGCGAGTGGACAGATGAATGTCAGAAAACGTTTGACAAAATCATTAAGACTCTAACAGCAGATTTATTTTTAGCGCATTATGACCAAAAATTGGAAATAATAGTTGCGAGTGATGCGAGTGCCTATGGTGTTGGGGCATGTATACTTCATAAAATGCCGGATGGGACACTAAAACCTATCGCGCATGCTTCAAGAACGTTGCTACCAGCGAACAAAATTACTCGCAAATCGAAAAAGAAGTGCTGGGGATTATTTTTGCGGTTACGAGATTCCATAGATATATTTACGGTAGACTTTTCACCTTACAGACGCGCACTTTCCATGGAGGTAGCGATAAACCAGTTGGATGCCTGCCACTGACCGGTCGTAACAGAGTAGTTGGTGGATGGAAAATAATTTGTAACCTACAAGAACTCTGAAATAATTTTGGACTCTATCAAGACTGGAATGTGAGGACTGGGCAGCTCCTGCCCATATATAGCAGCAGTTCTCCATTTTCGGGCTGACCTGTCTCTTGTAAAGGTAGAGGATGGCGCGGTGAGTCAGGTACTTAATGGAACTGTACATGAAACCGACCATATTCTTGCATCTTTAGCGATGGATCGCATATGCGAGTTCCACTTGAGATCTGGGATGATTTTAAGGCCCAATAGTCGCTTAGGGCACAGGGCCTCCCTGAAGGGACATTCATTCATCGTAACTGGTGGCAATTCGGTGACCGATCGATGATGATGAAATGCAACTAACTTGATTTTCGAGTCATTGAATGTAACCAGTCAGTGTTCCTCCAACTGAGATATTAGAGTTAGATCGGATGAGAAATTAGCTGACAATTTCTGGTCATCACGAGTTTTATAGGTGCACTCATATATTGTTGTATCATCGGCATAGATATTAACAAATGATCTGAGTATGCTCGTAGGCAGATTATTTATGCCTAAGTGCATACTCAGGTGATTCCATGACTTTGTGCCACACCTTGTCAAAGGCCTTTAAAATATCTAATATTATGGTCCTTCGGGCGTATTTGTTGTCTAGTGTCTCATTTTACTCTGTGAGTAATGATAGGGCATTAGCAGTGAATTGGGCTAAAAGAATCCTATACTGGTTGTCGCTCAAGAGGCTGTTATTATCAAGGTGCTCAACAACATTCTGATTGATTATATCATCAAAAAGCTTACACATGATCTGTGGGAAGGGGTTGCAGTGTGGAAGACAGTACATCACTCATAAAGCGGTGTAGGCGCTTTTGAACTCTACGAAGACTGGAAAGTGAAGGTTGATTAATTCCAACCCAGGTATGACAGTAGTACTCCATTCGGTCTGATCTGGCTCTTGTAAAAGTAGAGCATACCACGAGTAGTCTGGTCAGAGACCATTTACCCCCGATCTATTTTTACACTGGATCTTATTTACGAGTTCAACGAGATCTGGAGTGAGCTTAAGTCCCAATAGACTTTCAAGGTAAAGGGCCTCCTTGAGAGAACCACCCCTTCCTTGTGGTAGAATTTCGATGATACTGGAACGTTAATTTTTTTTAAAGATTATTGATAACCACGTTTCCCTTCCTAGTAGTAAGCGCTATAAGATAGTCATTAGATTAAACTGACATTTTATTGCATGTATAATGTTACGTTAGTAAACGTCCAATAAGAATACGAGATTAAAATTTACATATTCAAAATAATGTTTTGTTCAATTCCCAGATTCCGTCAAATTAATTTAATCTGTGTAGTGCCTGTGGTTTTCGGCTCTCTTCGAACGCCAAAATCTTCTTACGTAGGCCGGACGTTTTTATAAATTTCTTTGTATCCCGTTGCCTTCTACTTGGGTGTGTATGATAAAATCGGTCAATAATTATTTATAACTATACTGGGACTCATACAGGCAATTGCAAGTAATCCATAATAATATTTTAAATTTTGAAATTATATTTATTTTTGGCATATGAATTTTTTGAAACTGTTTCTAAATCTTTGATTGTCTTTCAATCATTCCGCCTCACCTGCTATCCTCTTCCGCCGCACCTATGAGACGCGCCGCACCGTTTGGGAACCAATGTTCAAGCTAAACTCTCCAGGCACCTATGTATTTTAAAATTCTGAGGTGAGACCGAGTATAAAATGTCTTTACTTTCTCTTAGGGTGAACCTAATATACATCGAGATCACCAGATAAACTGCTTTGAGATCAAAGATTCCTGATGGACAGTAAATTCCATCCGATGCTCTGGTATTTCCCGGCCTGAATCACCTACTGTAACAGTCTAAAAAAAATTACATTGTCCAACAATGATTTTCGATTCTGAAAATATGATGCTATATTTTTAGTCAAATAAACCATTTGTTGAAATTTGTCACCTTCGAAAATCATTCCATTTCTGTTCTGCAACCATGAAACTAATGAACGGAAAAATGCATCCGTGAAGTTACAACTCGCCCCGTAACTGCGCATGTGTGAAATGTGTGTTCACTGTGCGAAATCGGCTTGTGCTTAATTTGCTGATTCATCAAATAAGACTTTTGCTGAATAGATAAGGTTGTAGCATTGCTAATGGAAATAGTGTCAAGTAATTAATCTGATAATGACAAAGCTAATCTGCAACGGATTAATTTGTTTAATCTCGTACGGCTTGAAATCCCTTGAACAGAATACATTGTCGAAAATGCTGACCGGCAAATGTAGACTAAATTTAAGAGATTGCTCAAATGGTTGATTAATATAGATTAACAGACAGACACACGCACACACACGCACACACACTCCCTCTCACGCATGCACGCACAAGTACACAAACGCAAGCACACATAGATCATATATATGTCTAATAAAATGAATAGAAAATGAAATAAAAAATGTCGTCTTTAATCCGGTACCCTTGGAAGTAGGTCACAGTCGGACCGCCATAAAATGCCGGATAAAATAACCCTACAGGAATCACAATGTAAACAGTTTTGCTAGCTCATTACACACACACACACACACACACACACACACACACACACACACACACACACACACACACACACACACACATATATATATATATATATATATATATATATATATATATATATATTGCCGTGTTATCATTATTGCTTCCAAACAAGTTGTTTTTTTTATTGTTCCATGGAATATAAAGATATAATATATGCTTGCTAGCAGGAATGAGTAAATATCCACCTATATGAAATAAATGAGCAAGTCTGTAACATCAAAACGCTCTGATGCTGCCGGCTGCTGCAGAAAGATGCGAAAACTTGTGGCGCTGCCCTCGTAACCATTTATGTACCGGACCATGGAAGTTGTCGAACCAAAATTGCCGGATTAAAGAGTTCGGATTGTAAATATAATTAAATACAGAACAATATAACAAATAAATAAAAATAAATGGTAAATATAATTTTATAAATAATTATATGACGAATATTTTAAACTGCATATTTTGATTTTCACAATAATGAATGTGTCTTATTGAAGCGTGAAACTGGCAGTCAGCTTGCAATATTTATTTCCATGTCTACACTTTATCTATCTATCTATCTATCTATCTATCTATCTATCTATCTATCTATGGTTTAGACACACACACATATTATGGTTTAGACAAATAAAATTTCAGTTGCTTGATGTTATATTCAGCATTTTGACTTTAGAATTTCGTAGATTAATTTATTTATAATTGGTCAGACCACTCATCAGGAGGTTTCAGGAACTGACTGCCGTTTTTCTCAGTTTTCGTTATCTTTATACTACGTTTGATGTAATTAATTTATGCGCTAGTTGGGATGCTCTCACTATTGATGTTAGGCTGCTTTTTTCGTCTTTTTTGTGGGGGTGTGTGTATTTGTGCGCGTGTGTGTATGTGCGTATGTATCAAATGCCGTGATTACTTCACCTTTACATGGTTACTTTCTCCTTACACTCACTCCTAATTCGTTTTCCCTCCTGTTCTCTTAAAAAGTTTTTATTAAATATCACCAACAAGGTCTGTCTATTAAACTTTTTAGAATCTCTTTCCAATTCCCGACATTGGCGATTTCTATCGGCATTACAGTTATTAATAAACTGTTCAATTTTCGTTATATTCTTACATTCCAATACTTTCAAAGGCACCTCGGCGTGGTGTAATGCTTAGCAAACTTGTCTCGCTAGTTCAGTTACCATTGAAAAGTGAGTTCGATCCTCGTTAGGTGCTCCAAACTTTCGCCTTTGTGTCGCATCTAACCTACGCTTAGAAAATAACCATTCCAGTCCTTTTGGCTGTCGACACCATTATCAAGAATTGTCAGTATGTAAGATGTATTTGAGGCTCTTCCGGCTTTTTTCGATTGTTGGAATTCGAATTTATCAGACGAAGATGACGTCAAGGCTAGGATTAACTATTATCTTCGACTTCTTTACACACAAATGGCCTGCTACCTAACGTTGTAAAGAGTGAACCTTAAAAAAATGAATATTTATATATTTATTGTATTAAAATTAGTCTTATGTTATTAATATTTTAGTTGTTTGTGATGTATGTATGTATGGATGGATGGATCTATCTATCTATCTGTCTATCTATCTATCTATCTCATATATATATATATATATATATATATATATATATATATATATATATATATATATATATCTATTATGGATTTCGTTAATCGGACTGACTTCCTCATCTTGGTTGCTTTCCTCACGACGTTTCGGCCGTCTGATCCTCCGGCCTTCTTCAGGTGCATCTCGAACTCGGGAACCGTCGGTCTGGAATTTCGAACCCAACCCTTTATTGTTACGGGGGTACCATGTTCTCGTTCCATTAAGGCCATCGCTGCTGCTACTACTGCTTGACGCCATCGTTGCTGCTGCTGTGCTTCTATTATCGTTGTCACCGCTCTTGTTTGTCGCTGCCACTGCCTTTGCTCGGGATTGAACTCAGAACATCGGGAGAACTTGCAATCACTGTTTCAACGTCCTAGTCGCCTCGGCCATGTCTGGCCGAGGCGACTAGGACGTTGAAACAGTGATTGCAAGTTCTCCCGATGTTCTGAGTTCAATCCCGAGCAAAGGCAGTGGCAGCGACAAACAAGAGCGGTGACAACGATAATAGAAGCACAGCAGCAGCAACGATGGCGTCAAGCAGTAGTAGCAGCAGCGATGGCCTTAATGGAACGAGAACATGGTACCCCCGTAACAATAAAGGGTTGGGTTCGAAATTCCAGACCGACGGTTCCCGAGTTCGAGATGCACCTGAAGAAGGCCGGAGGATCAGACGGCCGAAACGTCGTGAGGAAAGCAACCAAGATGAGGAAGTCAGTCCGATTAACGAAATCCATAGTGAAAACCCCTCATCCCAAAAATATAGACAATATATATCTATATATATATATATTGAGTAGGTAGTGAAGAGATAAGAAACAGCAAAAGAATAATATACATGATACTTCTGTATGGCCTGCTAATAGACATATTGTCTTATTATCAATATAATATTTATGTTATCTTATAAGGAGCACAATCTTTCTTTGCGTATATATATATATATATATATATATATATATATATATATATATATATATATATATAGGGAGGGGAGAAGTGCAAGAAGTCCCGGTTATCATTTACATTAAAATCGTTAAATATACAGACTAAACTAAACCGAACATCCCTGATTTTCTTTAACATTTTCGATGTAAAATAATAAATGCTATTATTTTTCGTCTCTGACTCATCAAATATTCTTAAAACAACTGAGATATGTCTATGAAGTATGTGTACCAAATATATGTACCGTGTATAATAGTGAGAATTATATATAAAATAGATTAGATTAAATTTGATTCCTGTGTTTTCTTCAAGACTGAACTGTGAAGACCGAGACAAAATAGCTCTTTTGGTGACTCTTGTTTTTTTTGCTATATTTTAATTTGACGCCCCATTCTACTATCAACGATATATTCATCTTTTATCTTCTCGTCGTCCTTCTTCTCATGTGTATATCTCTGTACATTATGTAATATATCCTTTTAAATTATTCTTATTTAAACCCATAATGATCGCGCGCGCACGCACACGCACACGCACACGCGCACGCACACGCGCACGCACGCACAGATATATATATATATATAGGGTGCGATGTGTAAATTGTCGCCATATTATATTTTTAATTTCGCTCATGCGCGTTGTTTGTTTTCTATTTTCTCGGCTGCATAGTATAGTAGGCTCATTTGGACACTGTCTGTGCAAAAAAGAGCACCATGACACAATTCACTCCGCCAGAAATTTGGAAACGGCATGCTGTACTGCTTAGCATTCGCTCCGGAAGATCTTATACGAATATTTCAGAGTGATTGGGTGTCAATCAGAGGACATTCCAGAGGATTCGGAAAGAGTTGGATGAGTCTAATGGTGATTACGAAGGTACGGTAGCTCGGAAAACCCACTCTAGCCGTTCTAATAAGAAAAGATCTCCAGAATTTGTTGGTGAAAGGCTAATACTCAACACACCAAGGCCTACGTCAAGTTCGTTGATATGGTAATGCTACCCTGAGTCCAGAGGGTAGCTATTAGAAGACCCTATCTGCCTCATTCCACACAAGCAGGAGAACCCAGTTAGCTGTCAGATAATTTCTGCGAACATATCGTTCCTTACGTCTAGCCACCTAACTCTCCAGCCTGCAATCACATTGCATATGTGTGGGGCGCTGCTGAGCTCGAGACAAACAAAACATCTCCTTGTAATACTAAAGACGAACTGAAAGCATGGATTATGGCAGCATTCACCAACTTAAACAATTGGAGCATTCAGAAGAGTTGCAGCCAATTTACTCTTTAGTATTTCAAATTGTGTAATTTTGGTAATTATGTCTGTTAAAATGAGATGTCAGTGTTATTTACATGTGTTGCAGAATTTAGACGACAATTTATACATTGCATCCGATATGTTAAGCGTGTGTATGTATGTGTGTGTGTCTGTGTGTGTGACTGTCTATATTTCTGCGATGAGGTATTGTAATTATTTAAAGTATTTACACTGTTCGGACTGTTGTCTTCATATTTATCGTCAAATTCACGCTCAGGCCTTCTTCACATGAGCAAGTAGATAAAAGCATTGGTTGAAGTAATCCAGTGACTTCACCTAAAAGAGACGTGGGTTCAATACCTGGCCACAGTGGAGGTAAAGAAAACTTGAAGAGATCAGTTACTGATGGAAAATACCTGAAAAGGAGAAATCCAGAAAAGGCATGGCACGTATGGAACAATCTATCACACTGGATGGAATAAAGGGTTCAGTTCGAAACTCCAACGTATATCACCTGAATAAGGCCCCAGCATACAACGTCGGATAATGTCGTTAATATGAAAATGAAGATGAGGGCAACAGTTCGAACAATGTAAGTTGAAAATATATATATATATATATATATATATATATATATATATATATATATATATATATATATATATATATATTAGGCAGATCGTCAGGGCCAGCTGACCCTGACGATCTGCATAAGTGAAACCATGGTAGGTTTGTCTGGCTCATTATGTTTGACTAGGTTTGCTCTACGTTTGCATTGAGCTCTTTAGTTAGTTGTTTACTCGTATCGGGGTTTTTTCTTTGGGCCTTGAACCTGTATCTGTGCGATTATCTTCGACAGACTTTCATGTTCCTGGCTCTTTCTTTTTTAAAATCTTTTTTCCCTTCGAGATTGATTTGGCTATTGTTAAATCAAGAATTCGAAGGTTTTTCGAACGAGTATAGTTACCTATATATATATATATATATATATATATATATATATATATATATATATATATATATATATGAATAAATATATATATATATGAATAAATATATATATTTCCTCAACGTTAACACGACTCGGAGTTTCACGCACAACGTAATTTTCAGGTGCTGAATTGAGATTGACCATTATATATATATGAGTCTTTGCGTGTGTGTATATAAAGGTTTCATCTTCTCAAACGTCGTTACTAAAATTGCATTGTTAGTCTCAATTGAGCACCTGAGGAAATAAATGCATATTTATTTATATATACTTAAATATCTGTTATATTACATCCAGCAATATTTTATTAACACCAGCACGCAATGTGAGACACTATATATATATATATATATATATATATATATATATATATATATATATATATATATATATATATATATATATATGTATATATATATATATATATATACGTCTTTCTCTGTGTGTGTGTCTATGTGTCTATATCTGTGTGTAGATCTTTCATCTTCTCAAGCGTAATGTTCCTAAAACTGCGAGCAATGTTCAAACTGAACGTCTTTAAAGAGAGATTTTTGTCTGTGTAATTATTTCTAAATAGTGAAAAACATGAAGCCATCAAATAATCAGCTGCAACAACACAGTTATACACAATTAGAGTTATTAATCTCTTAATCAAATTTTCCAGCACGAGATCAAAACCTCTAAGAATTAATCTACTGATGTTATCCTTATATAAACATAGCTTGAGGCCTCCGTAGGTTTCAGACTGGCTTTTTCCCCTCTCTTTTTGCTTATGTTCGTAATTTTTATTTTTATTTTTATGAATACGATTATTTCTTGCTTTTCTATTACGCCTTGTTTTTTGGCTCACAGCAATTTTGCTTTTCAAAATATCAATAGCCCAAAGCTAGCAGTTTCCGCCGTCATAATCTTTTTTTTCATATCATATTTTCCCCATTAGAGATGCTATACAACTTCTGTATGAGTATCGTTCTTCTGAATGCCTTATAAAGGATATGAAGATCTTTTGTTTGTAGATAGGTAGGGTATCAATGTGATCCTCGCCAGAGGGGAAGAATCTTTCTGGGTAGAGTTTCCGTGACGATGTGCTTATGTTATGTAAATTTTCCTCTAGACATTTAAGTGTATTCAATTACATGCAAATGTGATAAAATATACGTGAGTTTACGCTGCTTCTCCAGAGCGTAGGTGATCATAGCCCTCCGCATGTTCCTCTCCCTCGTAGTTTTATCTTTTTGTTAGTTTTCTCAAACCCTGTTCTACCGTGCATTTGCACAAACCCATCAGTTATGTTAGGCGCTGCGTCCCTCTTCCCCTCAATCTGTCCTGTGGGTATCAAAATTTCCACGCCTACCTCCCTGATTACAAGACCCAGAAATTACAAATTCCTCTTCCTGATGTTAAGTATAAGTTTCCTTTTTGTTTCCTTTTTATCCAAAACCTCGTCGTTGCTCACATGATCGGTCCATGGTATCCTCAGCATTTTTCTGTAGAACCACAATTCTCTTGCTTCAAGTCTCTTCTTCATCTTCGAGGAGATTATCCAGAACAGAATTAATTTTTTTGTCAGGATGTGTCTTCCATTCTTAATGCGCGTATTAAAAATGGAGAAACTAAACACATAAAACGCATGGCGACCTCACTGTATAATGCCCGTGCATATAACAATGCAATGATGTGTATTTATTAACCTATGCAGCCGATGAATAAATATAGTGATTTACTAAGCATAACTTGGCACAAAGATAAAAATATGGGGAACCAAGTGAAGATCGAACTCACAACTCAGTCGTCATTGATCTATGTCGAAGTGCCTCAATGGACAAATGTACTAAGCGTACGTGGCAAGAAGCCGAAAGTATAAAGCACACAATGAGGATAGAAAATCTAACATTGTTTGATGCAGATCAAGCTGATTTCCTTGCACGATTCTTAATCTAAGATGAGTATTGGGTAAATTGCTTTGAGCCAGACAAAGAGATTATCCATGCAAACTGCTGCTCCAAAGAAGCCAGGGTCGATTCATCTGCCAAGAAGTGATGCCTAAGTTTTTAGGGATGCAAAAGGCATTATATTTATTGCCTATCTTCAAAAGTTCCTGAACTTTCCGAGGGAGTTACGAATGCTATCAAGACAAATCTCCCAGGAAAACTGACGAAAGTTGTCTTGTTTCATCAGTTCAATGCTCCAGCAAACAAGTCATTTGTTTCAAAGTCTGCTGTGCGTGACTGTGGATGTGATCGCCCTCCCTATTCTCCTGATTTGACTATTCCCTAAAAGCGTAGATATAGCTGAGATCCAAGAGACACACTTTGTTTGCGATGTTGATGTTATTTAATTCAGCATACGGAGACTAGCTGTCCGGAGATGTTTCCTTCGTAATTAAACGTTCCCTGGGTGAGAGCATAGACCTTGTCCATGTCGACGCAGATGTGGAGCAGTTGACTGTTTACGGATATTGCCGTGAGCAGTGTTTCGTTTCGGGTCGTTGCGGTTTATGCGCCCAACGATCACACGTAGCGTGCCGAGGTTTTCCGTCGGTTGGGACCGTTCCTGATGGATTTGTCTCCTTTAGTCTTAATGGGGGAATGGGTTGTTATCCTAGACCCAAAAGTAGACAATAGGCGAGAAGCTAGTGGGAGGTCACCTGGTTGATCTGAGTTTGGACTCGTCGATAGATACCGGTTCGATTATCCGGGCCGCGAGATATGGACGTGCACACTTAAGTGGCCGTCACCCCAGGTAGACAGCTACCTGGATAGAATGTTAGAAGTGTCGATCTAGATTTGCTAGATTGTTTTACGTTCCAGCGTTTAGACTATTCGGACCATAGACTCGTCTGTGCCCGGATGGTGTTAGGCATTAGGCCTAGAATGGCTGGACACTGGAAGTTCAATTCGTTTTTACTGGGACTTCTGGCAAAGCTGACTAGATTAGTGCAGCGGGAATTAGTGGGGCGGTTATAGTTAATAAGTGTGAGAGGCTTAAGTATAGGATTAGGTGTTTCACCATCGAATATCGTCAACGACGCGCTCTAAAGGCTAAAAAGGTGAAGATTCTAGATGATAATCTGTCGCAGGCGGAGGCTGGGTGGGATTCCCTAGAGATAGCAGTGGCTAGACAGGCTTTGCAGCCTGAGGCTAGGAAGCGTTATCAGGGTCAGGTAATTAGACATAGGTTAAACAAGATGTCTAATGAAGCTGTGAATATGGGTGCAGAATTGCGCAAGGAAAAAATCCGTAGAGGTTCCGATCGATAAATTTGCGAGGTCAGTACTCCGGCGAGGCGTACTCTGAAGTCGCCTAAGAAATTGTGAGAGGCGTTTCGGCGGAGACGAGATTCGCAACTACTTGGCTGACTTTCGTCGGCTTGAATCGACTGAAGTGGGTAGCTGATAGGGAGAGATCACAGGGCGAAGTTCACTTGGCATTGAAGAGGGTCGGCACTGGCAAGACTTCGGGAGTTGATCGTCTGCCCTATATATTGTACTTGAGGCTGTCGCACATCTTTGTTCCGATTTTGGCAATTGTGTTCAACAATTGGTTCCGGCAGGTGTCCACCCCTGATCGAAACTCCAGAGTTGAGATCACGCTGTTGAAAAAGGGCAGGGGTGTTTGGCGGGATTTAGACGATCATAGGCGCTCGTAACTCTGTTAAACGCAGAGTTAAAGATTTGGGCCAAGATCCTGAAGGAGCGTTTGCAGTCAGTTGTCGCGAGTTTGTTGGGGCCTGAGCAGACTTGTGATATGAAGGAACAAGCAGTACAAAGCAACCTGCATCTGATTCGCACGCTCGTAGATGTTGCGACAATGAAGCAGCGTTGACCAATTTGGATGAATCTAAGGCATTCGACAATCGACCGTGAAATAACTGGCTGCCGGATTCGAACCCGACTTCTGCAAGTGGATCAGCCTCCTGCATCGCTCCTCCAGTGATGTGGTAACGGTAAACGGAAAACGGTCGAGCGCATTTTGCTGTCTCGGTCGGTTCATCAGGGTTGTCCGCTGTTGACCTTTACGGTTCGGCGTTGGAACCCCACCTTCGACGGCTAAGGGACAGGCCTGCATCCGGCCTTACAGGGAGTCGCTGTCCCTGGAGATGATTGAACCAGGGTTTCTGCGTACGCCAATGACGGAATGTGTTTCTCACGTTGCTAGCCGTGGCAAGAATGGTGATGTTGACGTCGCGAATGGAGGGAATCTTGCGATATGAACGTTGTTCTTATCAAGATCTGGTTGGATTTTGTGCATCAGCTCAGGATGAAGATCAAGTCTGATAGAAAGCGTTTGATATCGACGGATTTAAGCGAACGGTTTTTTTTAATCTTCCCACCCCGTCATATAATTTTATTTCCTGTTCCATTAGTGACTGTGCTACTTGATTCTGTCAAACGGCAGAATACAGCGGCTGATCTTATTATTTTGAGGGCTGAACGGGTCCATTAACCTCTATTTTGTTTTTCTTTTTTCGTTTTTTGTTGCATTCTTTAGTTTTGATTTTGGGTTTATTCCCTCCCCATCATTTTCATTATTATATAAATTTTTATATATCTTTGTAAAAAAAAGAAAACAAAAAGAGTCATTTGAACATTTATGAATATTTATTTCATGATTGTTGTGAATATGTGGTATTGTAGGACTGAGAGTTGATGGATAACTTCTTGTGGTGATTGAGTATATAGCAAAGAATGAATGGGTTGTGATTAACTAGGTCTAGAATAATCAGTGAATACCAGCCTTTCCTCACTTCCCCTTCGGCCTTCTGTTACAATTTTTGTATTTTTTATAAAAATAAATATACATTCCTAGACATATTGTTTTTCTTTCTGGCCATAGCACATGTTTTGGGTGAAGCCTTGTTTCCATAAGTTAAATGTTTGTCTGTTTGTGACCGTGTTTTTGTCCTGTATTGTAATATTTTTTGTTAACTCTTGAGTCATTTTTTGAACTTCTTTTTCGTGTTGGTGTGCTGTGGTGAGGCCACGACCAAATACCCGAGTCTCTCCATGCAATTGTTACCCAGTCGGAGACGTCGTCTCCAAGTCCATCTGTTTGGAATTCAAATAGGCCAAAAAGGAATGCGGCCTATTATGACCTAATTAACGAGCAGTGCCACGAGTTTATCAATGGAAATGAGTTGCTCACTATTCCGAAACAACAAGGACCATCTCCCTGCTGACGACGGAGGTGAAAAGCCGTAAATTAGTCGGTGTCAGCAGGAAGGCAGTTGAGGAGGTATTGAAATGTCACAAGATAGTTCCGAAAACTTTGGCAAAGCGCTCAAATGCAATGTGGGACATATTACTGGATTCATAGGAGGAAGGAAGCATACTAATGGCGAAAACAATACGGTTGCAGATCAATAAACAGAGTGCTCTTGGAAATTACCGAGGATCACGTAGGAGCTTTCTTTGCCTCATATGGGCAGGTTGAGGATGTCTCCCGTGCATTGACCCAGGCTGCTGTGCCATCAGGTGACTTTTCCATCCAAGTAAAGCTGGACAAGAATAAGTTCCAAGAAATCCCCAACACTGGTGTGCAGGGGCAAAATAATTTTTGTTGCAGTGACGGGCAGAAGACCCCAATGTTGGTTGTGTGGTGCCGCTCGTCATTTGGCAAAAATGTGAACCGGCTGCAATACGAAGCCTCAGCAGATCTAAGCAAGGTTCCAGATGGTCTCGGGTGTTGGTGAAAAAGGACAACCTCAGGAGCAGCAACCGCAGCTGGATCTCTATATGGAGGCGGAGGAGATTGCCACCACCTCGGTCCTCCTTAGTGAAAAAGATGAGGGATGAGGAAGAAGATGAAGAGAAGAAAGTTACCAAGAAAGAAAATAAGTCTGATCGAAGCAGGGCGGAGAAAGCCGTGGACATAACCAATACTCAATCTGCTTTTGCTTCGCCAGGAAAAGTCAATGCACAAGATGCCAAAGGTAAGATAAGGAGCCTCTCCTCTTCCCGAGTTCCAAATTCTTCTCACTCTCTCAACCAATCCCCGAAAAGTAATAATTCCCCAAGACAGGCAGACCCTCTAGAGAGACTTTTCTGCACAAAGAAATGTCATTTTAGATCCCTTTTAAGCGTACCTCCGTGGATGCGGAGTTGACGGAGATTTCAGTGAAAGCTGGGTAACTGTGGCGAGCCTGTTTCCTGTGAACACTGCTAACCTTGATTTTCTTTTTTAAGCCCCCTTTAACGCCAAGAGGTGGTTTCCTGTGAAACGTCAGCTACTTAAGTTAGACACTGTTTATTTTTCTATTTAATATGAGTAAGTGTTGCCCCGGACTGTTACCAGCATTCTCTTTTGATATGATCCATCTAGAGATCCCAACCGCTCCAGTTTGTTTTTGTCCCGTTTTTATCCCGGTTTGTTCAGACTTTTCCCACATTTAATTTTTTCTTCCTGCTCCATTACAGAGTGTGCTTCTTGAGTCTGTCAAACGACAGAATACAGCGGCCATTCTTATTATTTTGACGGATGGATGGGTCGTACTAACATATGTTTTGTTTTAGTTTGAATATTTTGTTGTATTTTTAGTTTCGATTTTGTGTCCATCCCTTCCCTCTCATTTTATAAATCATCAAATTTTTATATATTAAAAAGAAATACAATAGAGAGACTTTGAACATTTATGAAACTTTTACATCATGGGGTGTTTTGTAGGTAACCCAGTGAATTTGTGGTATTATGGTATATGTAGGATTGAGAGGTGATGTATGTATTCTTGTGGTGATTGAATATATTGTAATGATTGAATGGATCGTGATTGTGATTAACTAGGACTAGGATATACTATTTACATTATTCGGACTATTGTCCTCATTTTTGTTGCCATAATTATTACGACGTTTCGGCCGTTGTACGCTCCGGCCTTCTTCAGGTGTTTGGATTGTCGAAATGAACCCTTTATTTCACTCGCTGGGGCAGATTGTTCTAGTTCCACGTGCCATGTCTAATGAATGTCAGTTATCAGTTATCTCCTGTTAATTCACCTCTCCAAGTTCTCCACTGCCTTAACCATGTATTGAACTCCCAACTCTTTGGGTCCTGTCACTGGATCTAACCAACGCCTTTATCCAGTGTGCCATGTCTCCTTAAGGACACATGGCACACTGGACACATGGCACAGTGTTCATCATTCCAACCACCTGAAGAAGGCTGTAGCGTACAACGGCCGAAACGTTGTGATAAATATGGCAACAAAGATGAGGACAATAAGAATGATGTAACCTTTAAATATTCTAAAATCATGTCCTGCGGCTGAAAAATAATCATCGAACAAGACAATTAAAACCAGTTAGACGATTCTTAGTTTATACATCTATCATTCTTCAGTGCATCGAATATCGCTGCCATATCTGGTCTGGTGCTGCTGTTTTATATCTATAGGTGTCTTGACAAAATATTAAAAAAAAGAATCGGCAACGTTATCAATAACTACCTGACATTTCGTCTTTTTTTGTTTTCCCTTCGCCCTAACGTAGGGTCACTTTGCTTCTTCTGTAAATATTTTTAAGGTATTTGTTCGGATTGGTAATATATAGTTACGAAGGCAAAATTAAAGTGTATTCTAATAAAGTATATCCGAAGAGCAAAGATATACAGCAAAATAGTGTATTTGAGCACGAAATTAAATCTGTTGACAAGGAAATAGAATTTGTTGTGAAATAAATTTTAATTTTGAAAATAAAAGTTGTTTACATCATGAGGTTTCATGCATATTGACGCACCTGTGAATATATATAAATGACCCGACGATTGCGTTTATGCATGAGACAGACTGTCGCCGCTGGGTGTACATTTTATATATAGATTCGTTCTATCCCTGACATTGCACTTTAACCCATAAATATGGCACACTTTAAAACTATATTTTTATCATATATATATATATATATATATATATATATATATATATATATATATATATATATCTATATATATGCAAATATATATATGCATATATATATATATATAATATATATATATATATATTTATATATGTATATATATAGAGAGAGAGAGAGACAGACAGATAGATCATCAAGTTAAGTATGTAGCTGAATTTATTCCTATCCACATCTTCCCAATATAATAGACACATTTACTCCACGCAACGAACCAGTTTCGTAATGAAATCTTCAGTACGCGCCTGCTTGTCCTTTCCGATAGCTACGCTGGATGCTCTGTCTGTTGATAGCAATGCTCAATGCAGGTGATGATCGTCTAATGGGCCGTGTTTCAGCTTTTGTTTGTGAGCAAAACAAGTGGGATTTTGACGCTCCTTTGCCTGAGTAATCATTCATGCAGCAACGGCTGCTATTCACCGTTGTCACCTGAGCACATTTTAACTCTTGCCTCTTCTTTTTGTCTTTCTTTCTTTCCTTCGTAGTGTGTGGAATCGTTCAGCTGTGTAATAATGAACAGGAAACACCTTTCCTTCTGTCGAATCTGAATTGGAAAGATGTAGGGTCTGAGGTAACAAAAGGATTTTTGCAGGTCTCCTAATAGCACGACGTAGCAGTGTAAGAAAGAGGACAGTATCAGGGAAGATTTTAATAGTCTTTCAATAGCCAGTTTCTTCCGAGAGACTGGTCGTGTCAATTGATTAAATGTCTGCTAATTGCATTAGCACTGAGAATAATAAAACAACTGTTTCACGTGTTATTCGTCCTTCTAAAATTTATTTATATATATATATATATATATATATAAATATATATATATATATATATATATATATATATATATATATATATATATTATGTGTATCCCCTCAAATATTTTGCTCCTATTATTCACATTCAGTACATGTCCCTCTAGCTGAGTTTTCCGATATACTACGTTGAACCCAAACTAGAAATGTCCGCAAATATATGACATCCAGTGAGGACCGAACTCACAGCATTTTTATCTCTGAAGCCTGATTAGTATCTGAAATACTAACATATGTCTCTAGTCTTTATTAAATTTTAAGAAACATCTGTTTTGTAATGCTGCCTTCACAGGGTAACAAGTAACGAAAAATTCCCATCAAGATTTTGACACTTCAGGACTATTAATGTCCATATTAATTTTAACTTTCCAAACTGTATAAACAAAAAGTATATTTAATCTTAGAATCCGAAAGAGACAATTAAAATTACTTATAAAGAGAAAAGATGTCTTGGATAATTTGACACTTACCAAACATACTGAAGGCGAAAGGTATAGTAAAATGCAGAAAATAATCTACCTAACAAGAGTTTGTAAATGGTTGGCAGAACAGGGATTAGAGTATAGGTAGAGTGAAAAGACTAAACTCACTATGAGCCATGATCTACCTCATTCTATTTCTTTCTTTCTTTCTTTCTTTCTTTCTTTCTTTCTTTCTATCTATCTATCTATCTATCTATCTATCTATCTCAGTCTGTTTCTATCTATCTATCTATCTATCAATTCAATAGTCTGAACAAATCTCTCTCAGTCTGACTGAGACATAAGAAACAACTACATCAGTAATATAAAAACCAAAAACCAGACAAGAAGCAAACAAGAATATCATATGTAATAATGCAACTCCGTCTATAATTGGGCAGATAAGCACTGCCAGCGAACATATATTTTTTGGTCATCATTATTTCGATGGGCCAAAGGGAATAAAAAAAGACATCTATATTCTTTTGCAGAAGGAATGAAGAGAGATCAGCAAAGGAATGGTGAAAAGGTCACAAGAAATTTAAAAGAAAAAGAAAAAAAAGGAAGAACACCTATTTATTCTATGGAGGAATCTAACAATTCAAACAACGGAACACGCAACACACGCACCACACACACACACACACCCACAGACACACACACACACACATATATATATATATAATTATGAATAGATATTACTTGCATATATACATAAAAGGAGTACTGATAAGTTTTCCTCCAATCACGTAGGGATGGAATCAAAAAGAGATTCTTATGTTTGGCCATTTAGATAGATTTTTGGAACTGACAGAGAATGTTTCAGTAATCACTCGTCTCTCCCCCTCTCTCTCTCGCTCTCTCTCTCTCTCTCTCTCTCTCTCTCTATATATATATATATATATATATATATATATATATATATATATAGCGCACAGGGAGTGCTCGTCCGAATAAGACAGTGGTCGATGGAAACTAACAGAGTTAAAATTTATACGACTAATAAATATACATTTGTTACTCATACAAGTCTGAGTTTCATGCACGTGGCAATCGTCTGGAACAAATAGAAAATTATATATATATATATATATATATATATATATATATGTATATATATATATATTGATATAATATTCAGTACTCCATCGCTAGAATTTCGGAGAATAACCTTTTTTGTAAACAAGATGTATTACCAAATATCAGCCGATTTTCTGGTTTTAGTTATTACTATATTAAGTTAAACATAATTTATGCGCTTTTTATTAGTGTTAGGTTGATTTTTTTTGTATGTGTGTATATGTGTGTATGTCTATGTATGTATGCTTGTGCATGCGTGTATGCGAATGTATGTGTATGTATGTACACATGTGTAGAATATATATATATATATATATATATATATATATATATATATATATATATATATATATATATATATATATATATTCAACTACCAACCTAAATATTCGTGAAATTACAAATATTCCAACAGATATCTTTGGATGATTTGAATAGTCACTGTCATAGTTGTATTGAAAAGCCAGACCAGACAGTCTAAAGAAAGAGGCTACGCTCCTTTTAGCATGATTGTGATTATCACTAACCTGTCTGGCATGCCTTTCATCGGGTCTTTCCAAAGATCTTAGTCTTCTACAGGTTGTAACATCTGTTTCTCACCATGATAAAATCTCACTGTCATCCACTACAACATTTAATCTTCTCTTCCTTGCTGTATCTGTGCTGTAGCATACATACGGACGATAATGGGTATGTCCCCATTCACATAAATACAGTCGTAAATACTGTATGTTGGTCTGCAGCTGGAAATTCGTCTCAAACTGTGCTGGTCAAACTCTCTGCCTCCGAACAGAGAGGATCCCCAGACGAGCCTGTGTTGAAGGGCAGAGTCTCGTCTCGGGAAACAGCTACCCAACAGCTACGAGGAATTTTTGGCCGAGTGTACGGGCTCGGATACTCCATATTAAATTCGGCCTTGTGCCACATCTGACCGCGTGGGTCGGTTGGTAGATATCCTGCAGATGGAGATTCATTGTGGAATTCACTTAACTTCTAGCAGTTGACTACTTTTTCTACGCGCTGCTGGCGAATCTTATATGTGTTGTTCTTGTCCTAAGTATTATCGTTCATTACCAACCTTCTTTGAATTATTCTATTCAGTAACCTTCCCTAGGTTTTAACAATCTGCTTCTCTCCTTGATGAAGTTTCACTGTCATCTGAAACGATAAAATATGAAGAAAGTAATGTTAAATTTTAAACGGTAGTTCACAAAATCAATGAATGAAAGACCGACGAAGGTTATCGAATGTGGAGAAGAAAATATTAGCATATATATATATATATATATATATATATATATATATATATATATAAGGCTCGAGAAACACTGAAGATAGAGGGTCACTGAATTAAACTGGGGTATAGATGTAGGCAGAAGAAGCACAGATTATGAGGATATGTAGAATATATAACTCATATCACTAGACTTGAAGAGGTCAAGATTTTAGTGATCGGGGAAGCATCCTCTCGGGAAAGCATCCTCTCGGGAAAAAAATCCCGCAAAGTAACTTCCTTCTAACCAGTGGAATATGAAGAGAACAAAGATGGTTGTACCTTGCGTAGGTGACATGGAGGGTTCTAGCTGTAAAGGTCTGAACTGGTGGAACAAATAAATGGGGCTCGTCTGATCATTTGCCATGGATATATTGATAAAGTAACAATAGGCTTGTCACGTTTCGTCTGTGGAGAAATGAGTAGTGGGCTGGAATATAATGGCTTGTAAACGTTTTTGAACTTCTCAAATGTGTAAAGTAAGGAGTGAACATCTCCAGATGTGGCAGCAATATTCCGTTTTTGGTTTGATCTGATTTTTGTAAATATAAAGTATAGCAAAACAATGCAGGTAATTTCAGCATTTTAGCGATGGATCGTATATATTCTATAAATACTTTGATAATAATTGTTCATATGAGCTCTTCGCTATGGTAGCGAAACTTTATGAATTTAAGCGCTGTTCTAGATTGGCAACAAGGTCTCTTTAATTTACAGTTGAATTGTAACCGGAATAGAGTGTATATAAAGACAGGTTGCGGCAGAAATACCTCCCTTAAATTATATCCCACGCACTGGAAAGACACGAGATAAAACACCATTGGCATTAATGTCTTACATGGGATTATTTCTGGGAGGTTTATGTAAGAGGTATTTCTGCCGCCACAAGTATAACATGTGTGAACATTGAAGTCAAGTAGAGACAGTCCTTTTCATGCTTGAATGCTATCTTTATGGCCTGAACTTTGCTTCCAAGCATGAAACAGAGTGTCGCCACTCATTGTTGACCAGTATATATATAAATATATATCTTCCTATATATATATATATATATATATATATATATATATATATATATATATGTATATAGTGAAAGAGAGAGAGAGAGAGAGAGAGAGAGAGAGGAAGGAGAGGAGGTAGCGGCACAGTGGAATAGGTGATAGCGGCTGGCATTGAGGAATCGGAGAGTCGAGTTCGAATCCATTACATTCACTTACATTTCTTCTCCCTCCAGCTATGGGCAAATACCAGGACAGCCTGGATTCTACAGCCTTGGGTAGTAACTGGTCTAGGAGAAGGATAAATGTGAACTCAAAACCTGCGTACACCAGGTCTCTGTATTCAGCCCTTCAAAAAGTGTGGTTGGTTCTCCACTATAAAAACTGTCCCAATGTTCTTTTTATCCGAGCGCTTTCGGCTATACATTTAGCCATTTTCAAGGATTATATTTCAACTGTTAGAATTAGAAATAGAAATAGTTTGTTATATGTATGTTTTATAAAGTGATTCATTTTTTTGTTTCAAAACACGGTCAAGATATTATGTCCATGTTCAAAGTTCGGACAGTTTTTATATAATTTATCCTCTGAAAAGAAATACTTTATTAGATCGCACGAGAAATTATATAAAAAAACTAAATAAAAGCACCTTGTCAGTCGTTTTTAATTAAATGTGCATGAAAGAAGGATTACTGCCTAAATACACAAATATATATATATATATATATATATATATATATATATATATATATATATATATATATATATATATATATATATGGTGCGGATATATAGTGTGGATAAATTGTCGTCTAAATTACTCAAAAGAAAAATAACACTGACAATTTGGCCAGTGCAACTTCCACTTCCGTTTTTAATATTTCCGGTCCGTCTGTATTTCTGTGTATTGTCGGTTGTTCTTTTTCGTTCTGGAAGAGTTCTCCGATATATTCGTTACATTCCTGAAATATTTTTTCTTTCTCTAATATCAGCGTTCCGTCTTTTGATTCTATGCATCCTGTTGATGAGCATGTTTTTGTCCTGTTAGTCTTTTTATTTTTTATACATATCTGCTTTATCTGTTATACTCATTGTTTCTATTTCTGCGCGCATTTTTCATTGAGCCATCGCCATTTAGCCAGTCTGCATTTGTTCCTCATTCCTGTGTACAGTGTTCTATATTCTATTCCGTATCTTGCCATTGGTTTCTGTCTCCTTTTCATCATACCAAGAATTTCATCTCTCATCCTTTCGTTTTTTCTTCTTTGTCCATTTTCCATAGCGATCAGCAATTTCACACGTGGCATTGAGTAATATCCTTCGTCATCCAATTCTGACAGTGCCGTCTATATCACACCGTTATTACTTTTGTTGCGAGCGTTGTTAGAAGTTATATTTATTTCGCCATTATTATTCCAAATCAGAATTGCCACCAATCCTGCTGGTCTTTTTTGTTACTATTTTATTTCTTCATATTACTCTATGCCTTCACCTTTCTTATGAACTCTTTTTCATTATCGTCTTATATTTGCACCCCCACCCCCTTGTTTTATAAAGAAGCATTTTATAACATATACTTTTTTCTTTAGACAACCTCACAGCTCTGTCTCTATGGTAATTTTCCAAGCGAAACTTAGATCTGGCACAAATCCGAAAGCATGGGGCACCTATTGATGATCGAACTCACAATTCAGTCGTAATTAATCTAGCGAGACAGGCTCGCTAACCATTACACGACCTCGAAATCCCCCCAATACTCTCTGTATGATGGCTTTATTTTTTAACCATTTGAATTCGTGTAAAGTTAAATCCTTTGAAACGACCTCTTATCGCTTTTTTAACGAATGCCTATTTTTAAATTTAGCATTTTTGTTTTCAATTTTTTTTCGCTTCTATTTTCAGATTTTTATAAAGTTTATTTCATCATATTCTTTCATTGACTTCTTCACCATTAACATTCATTAATTCTTGTTTGCATTTTTCTTCCCTCTAAATTTTTCACACAGTCATTTTCCTTCCGTCATTCTTCCATCAGCCTAGGATTATCATCCCCACTTTCATCCCTGCGACATTATTTCATTCGTGATCCATTTTATTCCCAACACATTTTCTGATTTTTCCTTTATGAATCTTTCTCTCTGTTTCTTGAACCGCCACACCAATTATTAATAATAGATTTTGTCTGTTTCTTTTACTAATCGATCGCTTATTTGAGATCAATATACTTTCTATTGATCTTTGTTTTCCGTTTGTATAAGTGTGTCTCATCGTGGAGTATGGGTTAGTACTCCGGAGTCTGTAGTCTGCCTTATGACTTAGACCAGTTCTGTAAAAACCAATGTTATATTTTTTATATACTTATAGTTTTTTTTATTATTATTAATTAAGTTCATTTTAAAAAAAAACATTAATTCAATTATTTCCTTTAAATTCAACTCATTTTCTGCTTTCATACTATCGGCGTTTTCCTCTTGCTGATAAGCCGGATTTTACAAGAAATTAAGTTACAGTAAACTTGGACAGAACTCCAGCACTCTACTCAGTATCCAAGCGGATGTTAATTTGAAAGGTTTCCATTCTTCCTTGTATTTGTTGTTGTAATTTTTGTTGTTGTTGTTGTTGTGGCTTTTGATGTCATTGTTTTTTTTGTTGTCTTCTTTTACTTCTGGTTCTTCATCTTGTATTTTTGTTGTTTTTTCTTCTTTTTAGTTCAAGATTTAGTTCTTGTCTTCTTGTATTTCATGCCCATTTTGTGTTTCTTCTGCTATTTTTCTTCAGCTCCTCCCATTCTTCTTCTACATCTTCTTCATCGTCTAGACCGCCTCGTCTCATATTTTTCTTCTTCTTCTTTTTCTAGTCCCATTCTTCTTCATCATCATCTAGCCCTCCTCTCTTCCTCCTCCCATTCTTCTTCTTCTAGCCCTCCTCCTCCTCTTCTTCTTCATCTTCTAAGCCACCTCCCTCCATTCTTCTTTTTCTTCTTAATGATCTAGCCTTCCTCCTCCCATTTTTCTTCTTCATATTCTGGGCGTCCTCTTCCCATTCTTCTTCTTCATCTTCTAAGCCACCTCCCTCCATTCTTCTTTTTCTTCTTAATGATCTAGCCTTCCTCCTCCCATTTTTCTTCTTCATATTCTGGGCGTCCTCTTCCCATTCTTCTTCTTCATCTTCTAGACTCCTCCTCCCATTCTTTTTCTTCTTCATCTTCTTTTAGCGCGCGTTCATATTCTAGGATTTTTCTTCTTGTTCTTCTAGTTTTTCTTCTTTAATTCCATTTCTTTTGTGTCATTTTTTCCTATCCCTTCTTTTTGTTCTTCGTTTCCTTCTAATTCTTTTTCTTCTATTTTTTTCTAGTCCTTCTTCTTTTAGGGCCTCCTTTGTTTCTAGGCCTCCCCCTTTGCTCTTTTATTCCATTCAGTTGTTTTTCCATCTTTTTGCCCATGTTTTTTTTTCAAATTCTTGGTTTCGTTTTTCTTTTTGCTGTTGTTCTTTTTCTTCTGCTACACTTGACCCTTTATTTTTATTTATATTCTTCGTGTCTTTCTTCTTCTTGTCATTGTAACCATTTATTTATTTCTACACTAGCGGATATACCAGACGTTGCTCGCAAGATCTCTGAATAATAGTTTATTATTGACGATTTATTTATATTTTTCAGTCCTCTTTTTTTTTTTCATTCTTTAAAAAATAAATTCTATTGTTTCTTGGCTTGTTAAAAAATAACTATATTTAGGAAAATATCACACGACCAATACCGCACTCGGGTTGGGGGCATGGGGGACTGAGCATCCCCATATTTTTATTAAAAAAGACATTTTACTTTTTCTAATTAAATATTAACATAAATACCTCCGTAATGTTGTTTTCAAACAAATCAAATCAATTTTTTAAAAATTATTATTTATATAAGAGTAAATAAACTTAAATTAAGATATATTTAGACATATTAATTTAATCATTTTTCAAGCAAAAACTATGGCGAGCCTTACTTCCGCGAAAAATAATTATTTACTATTTATTTTGGAGGGTAATTTAGATTTCTTAAGTAAATAAAGTTTTTGTGATTACTTTCTTCTTAAAGAAAGTGAAAGAAGCAAACATTTTTCTGTAAAATTAAGATACATTGAGGATTTAGTCTTGAAAATCGATTATGTTTAAATTTCAAGTTATATTTATATTTGAAAAAAAAAAACAACTTTAGTTGAATAAAAATTAGGAGTGACAGATATGAGTTAGGGTCAACATTAATCGTGTTGAATATTTGTTTTATAAATTTAACTATATTTAAATTAATTTTCTGGAAAATAAGTCTTGCTATAATTCTTTGCTTTAATAAAACTTAATTTAAAATTATTTATCTTTTATGTTAGTTACAAACCAAACAATGAAAAATTATTTTCTATAAGATGGCCAGAAATATTAATAAGTCAATAAAACACACACACCTACACACACACACATACATAACACACACACACACACACAGACACACACGCACATATACAGACAACTGCTCTTTATATATGTATATAGACAGATCGATAATAGTATTCCTACAACATAAACATAAAAACAAAATGCGTGTATTTAAAGAAATCCTGCTATTAAAAATAGGCAATTAAAAATTTCCCGATTAAAAATATCGAAAAAGATGATTTATATGTTCTTGGAATATTTTACCTTCTGAAAATTTTCCATTAAAAATATTTACGGGAATTTATTCTGTTGTGTTTTTACAATTTTTGTTTCGAATATTTGTATAAATAAATAATAAACTTTTTTCAAATAATTGTATTTAATATTCTTCTTTTAAATTGACTTTGTTTTGTAATATTCATTTTTTAAGTTACGCTTTTATTTACTAAACATATGGAAATAAATGTAAGAAAATAGAAATTTTAAAAATACACATAGCGTTTCCATATTAGCAGCAGAAGTAAAAAGTAAAAACGAACGGAATAAGAATTATTTTCGTTCGTTTTCACTTTTTAATTCTGAGAATTTCGAATGCATTTTGATGCAATTATTACGCATTTTTAATTTTAAAATATCTTCGTAAATATAAATCATACGATGATAATTTTTTTTTTTACTAAAAGGTGGGTTGGGTGATACTGAGTCTGTATATATACTTATTTTGTTGTTAATTATGATAGTCTTTTATTTTTAGCCGGCCACACAGACACACATACAAACAACTGCCCCTTATATATGTATAGATGATCCTTATTATTGTCAACTTTCTGTTGTATTTTCCTTTCAGATTCCCATTTTAAATCTCCACCATATTCACCAGATAATACAGACCGATAGACACAGAAAAGCCGAGGTTGGTGAGGACGACCTAACACCACATGTTCTAACTGGGCGCCACAAATAACATTCCCTCGAAGTATTATCGCAACAGCGATCGAGCTAGCATATATACTAAGTCGTAACTGATCTAGCAAGACAAGATTGCTAACCGTTACATCATTTCACAGTGCAACAAGCTAGCATATGAAGAATAAAAATAATGGTCCCTAAACGCTGGAGATGATCAATTATCAAACGATAAACATGTAGTCGGATATCAATTACTGGCTGCGATTGGTAAATTGTCGCCATTTTATATTTTTAATTTCGCGCGTGCGCATTGTTAATTTTAATTTTATTTTGTCGACTGCACAGTAAATAAGGTCAGCTGATCACCGGCTGTGAGAAAAACACCAATATGAAGCAATTCAATTCTGCCAGAAATTTGGAAATGGCATGCAGTAATACTTAGCATTTGCGCTTTAATATAAATATTTCAGAGTGTTTGGCAGTCAATCTGAGGACAATGCAGATGATTCAGAAAGATTTCAATAAATAATGGTGATTACAAAGGTGTTTGGAATGATCACTACTGATGGCGACATTATGCCTTCATTCATATTCAAGAGGGCCTCAGACTCATCACGGAGGCCTATATCAAGTGATTCGAGAAGGTAATGCTGCCCTGGGTCAAGAACGTGGCTGCTGGAAGGCCCTAAGTCTGGTAACAGGACACTGCACCATCCCACACAAACAGGAGAACACAGTCATATCTGTCAGACAATATCTGCGACTACATCACTCTTTACATCTGGTCACCTAACTCCCGAGACTGCAACTCCCTTGATTATTATCTCCGGGGTGCAGTTGAGTGAGAGACCAACAAAACTCCTAACTCCAAAGACGAACTAAAGGCAAGGATTATGGCAGAACGACCACGTTAACAGCCCTTAGACAAGAAATTGAAAATACATTTGCAACAATCACACTGGACAATTTGACCAACGTTAACCAAGCAGAAGTTTATCATACTAATGATTACCTGTAAGTTAACGGCCACCATTTTGACCATCTCTTGTGAATGTAGAGTCCAAAATGTAATTATATTAATCTCTGAATATACGAATCTCTGAATTAATGTTTAAATAATTTATGTATTACAATATCTATACAGTTCTTTCTTTTGCTTTAGTGGGTATAAATTTATTTGGTGGATGCAAAATCAGTTGAGATTTAGAAACATTAAAGGAGCTGGATCTTTGAGGGGAGCAGTTCAGACTGCACCAACCTTATCTAATGGAGTTCACTTCTCAAAGGTGTCAGCGAGCAGAGATCAGCATATTTTAGCCGAGAGTAACTTTAGAATGAACAGACTGATACCTGAACGTGTCTGGATGGATTCGTTTTCTCTCCACCATATCATATCCTTTGTGGCTCTTAGTGAGTCCGGCTTTTTCACTATCACTATCCATCTTCGTCTGCCATCTATTTATACAAGCTCGTTATGCAGATTAGTCACTCCTGATGATAGTGTAAATTCGGCACTGAAGTATTTTGAAAACAGGGTGCATTTCTTATTTACATGCAGACTACTGTCCACATCTGTGTTGTTGTTGTTATCAGAACGGTCATCTGGTGCACACCCATAAGGAGTTTCGAACTGACAACATTTATTTATTCCAATCCCGTCCAACTGCCCATATTTAGCGATATCTCGTCTGGCTCTTATTTAGTAACGTGAGTCACTAGTGGAATAGTTGGTTCTTGAATTTGGTAATACAGTAATTGTGAGTTCAGTCCTTGGGCCGGGCACTGCGTACTTCTTGAACTCAGTGGAACTGAGGCGAACAATGATTGAGCAGTACTAAAATAATAATGAGACGAGATATGCATAGACATGCGTAGTGGAACGAGAACAATCTAATCCCATTGATTAAATAGAAGGTTTAGAATCTGCAAAAATAACAAATAATATTCCGGGTCTGGCAAATATAACGCCCTTTTTATTAACTTTCATTGAACAAAAATAAATTACAATAGTTTAAAATGGCTTAGGATTAACCATGGCTGAGGCGTTCGGGAATGGATCAATCTTAATTTGGAGTTGAGATGGCTGGGACTCCGTGAAGTGGCCATCACGATCACCACCACACTTTTTTTTGTTGGGTGTACTGAAAGATCTTATTTACAGGCTTACATTGAAAATAGTTCCTGATTTAAAACTGGAAATGTCTGGTAATTTTTCTGAAATTCATGTGTTGAATGGTTTGTAGAAATGTTGCTGATACTGTTCAGCGTGAATGTGAAGGGGGAGCATTTTGAACATTTTAAATAGTTTGTTAATCATACCAAATCATGTTGTTTTAATATGATAATACTTATAAATATTCTTAAATTTATTTTTGTCCAATAAAAGTTTTTTAAATAAGAAGGTGTTACTTTTGCCGCAGCCTGTATTAGAAATAATATATGAATTTACCTGAAATAACCAAAAATATTCATAAAATATTACATAAGCTATAAATAATTCGTGCGCTTAAATATATTAACTATTTATACAAGTTTAGATTTTGAACAGTAATGTTTTGCTATATATATGTCACCCCAAATATTATGCGGATGGATCGGAAATTATCAAGTTAAAGTTAAAATTTAATTTAATGAAGGAGACTAAAAGATATCTATCGCTATTCCATTAACATTTAACATTTTATAAGACAGGTTATACTTAATTAATTAATTATAATTAAAATTAATATAACTGAATTATACATTTTACCTAACACATCTATTTTATTCTATTAAAAATAATATTTTAAACTATTTACGTCATCATAAAAATTTTGAAGTTAAACATTTTAAATTTAAATTTAAATTTTAAACAATTTACATCATCATAAAAATAATCTGTTTATTTTATATACAGTCAAGAAAACACGATCTATATAAAGCAAAGTTTTTTCAAATTTTCACTGACGAATTTATGCATCTCCACGTTATATCATAAATTTAATACAACTTTTTTCCCAGTCAATGCGGAATTGCTTTTTGGCATCTCGACGTGGTGTAATGGTTAGCAAACTTGTCGCTCTGATTTCGATACACATTGGGGGCCGATGGTTTCGGCTTTGTACCGCATCTGAGCTATGATTACAAAATTTCCATTACTGAATTCTTTATTCTTTGTTTTCATTTAGAACATGTAAACATTAATAATTTTATAGATTTGATCTTGAGTGGTGTAAAATTGCAATTAGAACCATTTTACACAATCTGTGGAAAAAAAGGGCAGCGGCAAAAGAAATGAATAATGTGTAAGTCTCAGGACCTGTCAACCTAGGTGTGGAACGAAACTGGTTCAGAAGTTTCAAGAAAAGGGGCATCAGACACGAAGACAAAGGAGACCAAGGAGGCCTGAGGTCTTGCTTTTAATAGTTGAACAAAAGTCAAGCACAACTCAGCAGAACTTAGTCCTTCACAACGCCACATCAACTGATAAACTTAGCCTTATGAACACACGCTGTCGAAAAGTTTCTTGTGAATTGACCAAAACCAGACGCAACGATGTGTGAATATTTGCCAACAACTGCTGGTAAATCTTCAAGATTGCTGTTTTTTACATCTTATTGTAACGGGGCATGGGAAATGGAACTACTTTCGTAATCCTAATTAGAGAAAATCAGTCGCTTCGCTCCTTTCTGAGTTCAGGACCTGTTGTTAAACAAAGGCTGATTGAAAAGAAGGTCATGTATTCTTGGTGGAAAATAGAGGGGTTGTTGCACTTTGAGTTTGTCCCAGAGGTCATGCTATGAACTCTAACCTTTATACCCAACAATTGCAGCGAGTATATGATGCTTTGACAACCGGCATTGGTCAATCAAAGGCACACACCTCTGCAGCATGTCAGTGCCACATAGCGAATATGAGCAAGTGAAATATTTGAGGATCTGGAAATACTGCCCCGACCTTCCTACAGTGCAGACATTGCACCATCACATTACCACATTTTCCGATCCATGGCTCATTTCTTGCGAAGACGGTGGTTCAACAATATGGACGAGATAGTAAACTGGTGCAGAGATATTTTGTGTCTAAAGCATCCAAATGCTGTAAGCATGGAATTGATCACATATCACAACAGTGGCAATAAATAATAGAACAATTATGGAAAATATATTATGATGAATAAACACTTTTCGTATGTAATTTGTTTGAACTATTAATTAAAGCTTGAAATAAGAAAAAAAATTTTGGCTCAACTTATTATATATATATATATATATATATATATATATATATATATATATATGAACTTTATTCAAACATTGCACATAAGATGCATGAAAAATGTTAATAATTTAATACTATTATTTGGATACCTTCATCATTGAGCACGAATTATGCCTTTAATTCATTGACTGATGAACAAGTTTAACTCGTAGGTAGCAGTTTTTATTATGAAGCCAACAACGAGTTATAACATTTTTGTGGTCTTGCCATCAAGGCTACAACCAAATAATTGGTACTTGGCGTCTGAGGTAGGAACGAAAAATCATACTGGCAATAAAACCAAAGTCACTATGAGAAAATATATTGAAATTAAAGTGTTTGAAAAAAAATATTGCTTAAGTCGGCTATTATAAAGATGGTGTTTGAAGTCAGATTTCTTAATTGACCTCTCGCTAACAACGTGCTAAATATCTTCCATTTTCTGCAGTCGTTAGTGTAATAATTAAGCATGCACATAAATTATTTATCAACCTAATTTATTTAAAAGAGGAAGCCATGTTGGGAGCCATAAATATATTATTCTTGTGTCTGCTTTTATGATTTATTAAAAAAGTATCTTCAGTTAATGCAAAGGTAACACGTGAGCTTTTACTATAAAGAAATATGATTTCCAAAGGCAAAGCAATGTGTCAAGAAACAGGAAAATTCCGGTAGAATCAAAGAATAGGTGGCTGAACTTTTGTGTAATATGAATCGTTTCATATGTTAGTGAATGCTGGATAAATTCCTCACAGACAAGGAGCAGACTTGATGCAACATATATAGTTCTACAGAATGATGATGAGAATACAATAGGCGGAGTATGTGAGCAAAGAGAAAGTTTTGGTGAAAATGGAAACACTAGTGTAAAATATCTGGAACACATGGGAAAGTTGACATGGGGAATGAGAAACACAGAGAAAATATGGAAATAAAGGAGAGCTGAGGTAATGATTGATTAACCTACCGAACGGCAGAACAAAGACTAGGGGATATAAATGTGAAAGACAGTGTTTAGAGATACAGCAGAAAGGGAATTGAGGAGATCCATGAGCACCCATTTCATGAATGAACACGGCACATATGTTTTAATGATGTTCAACTTGTGCAACATACGAGAGCCACTCGTGGTAGAGTGTTACAGAATAAGAGGTACAATGTGCTGGAAGATAAATGCTAACCTTAGATTTGAACTGATTAAGTCGTAGTGATCGGGAAAGTATGCTCTTGGAAGTCGGTTCCACAAGGTAGCGGTTCGTGGGAGGTAGCTTCTCGAGTGGAAATTACATCTCACCAAGGGAATACAAAGGGAATGTGGGTGGTTTGCTACAATATGCGTGGCGTAGCGGATCTTAACCGCGAATATTAGAACTGATGGAACTAAGGACTGTATTTCGGCTGAGCACTTTCTATGGGGATAGGCACAGAGCAATGGATAACTCGCAGCGTCTCGTCTGTGAGAAAAGGGTTGTAGGGTGGAAAATAATTCATCATCCATAAGGATTCGGAGATGCCTTTAAACTGAAAAAACTAGAAATTGAAGACTGGGTAGCTCCTTCTCATTTATGGTGACAGTATCTCATTTTTGGTCTGATCAGCCTCTTTTAAAGATAGAGGATAGCAGGCGGAGTCGGGTACTTACAGGGAAATGACCATTTTTCCAGCATCTTTAGCAATGGATCGTATGTACAAGTTCTACTTGAGATATGGTTTGAGTTTAAGGCCCAATAGGCGCTCAAGGCACGCGGCCACCGTAGGGAACACCTGTTCATCGTAATTGATTAAATGTCTAGGTCCGATTCGCGTTGATTGAATGTAACTAGTTTGGTTGAGACATAGGATGTAATCATCCAGTTTTCCCCCTACTGAGCTGTTTCAGCTAGGTCAGAGGTGAGATCAGCTGCCAGTTACTGGTCATGTAACGTGTTGGAATTCGGCATTTAATATCCTTCGAAGTAGTCCCCTACTGAAGCTGCCAACTTTATTCAGTGTTGTTTCCATTGATGGAAGCATTCCTGAAACTCCTTTTTGGGGATAGCTAGCAGCTGCCCCATCGCATTTACTTGGATTTCGTCCGTCTTGAAATCTTGTACCTTTTAAGTGCGATTTAATTCGTGAAGAGGAAAAAGTCGCAAGGCGTGAGATCTGGGGGCTACGGTGGTTGTCGGAACTGGGGAATATTGCGCTTACCCCCATACTACTGCACAAGCCATGATCATTGATGTAACCTCTGTGGTGTGGTGAATCGATCACACACTGGACACTTTCCTTCAAAACACTACTATAAACAATGGAAGTGATTGTAAATGTTATAACTTAATGTGTATATGAGACAGAGTTCAAGGTTAATTTGTACTAAGCAGTTTTACTCTGCGTACGTTAGTTTAGTTACCATAGCAACAGTCGCAGTACTATTTGATCAGACGCCGTACATTCGGCAGGCTCGAGAAACATAATGGGTGATTTTGAAATTAATCTTTAAGTATCATTTTCAATATATCATATTCTTAATTTGAGGTTCATATAAATTACATAACATCATATCGGTAATATACGTTTATAATACTATCAGCGATGATCATCTTGTGTCATCTAACGATATGTTTGTTTTTTTGTCAGTCATTGGAATTATTACTCAGTTGGTTAATCAAAAGAAAAGGACTGAACCCAATCTATCAAATGTACCAGTTTTAATCTGCTGAAACTGCAGTGATCTACATCATCTTAAGATGGCACCGAGTAGTAGCATTTTATGAGGGCGATGTTGTCTTACGATCAATAGCAAGAAAATGTTTACGGCTTCCTTAATATTTTCTATATTTATTTGTTCTAAAACGAGATTACGCAGTAGTCGACTTATTGTTAATCCGTGCTTCGAGTGATCCGGCATAGTTATATTTTGCTTCTCTTGCAGAAACAGAGAGAAGGATAAAAGCGTTTGAGAACAAATGCATGAGAAAACTTCTTGGGGTCTTTATTGGGATCATAAAACCAATGAGTTTGTGCAGAAAAGTGTTGAAAGTTTTGTGGACCTCTTCTCGCCACTGTCAAACGGAGAAAAATGGCATGGTTTGGAGATATTACAAGGCACGACAGCCTGTGCAAGACCATCATGCAACGCACGGTTGAAGGTAAACGTAGGAAAGGACGCCAATGCAAAAACTGGTTGGACAATGTCAAACAATGGATGGTATGACTATATCAAAATTGCTGATGGCTGCCGTTGATAGACCATTGTGGAGAAGATTCAATGTGCCTTTTGCATTCGGATCCCCTCCCCATAAATTACAAAGGTCAAGGGCATGATGATGATGAGGAGGATGATGATGATGATGATGATGATATTTATTTGATAAGAGAATGAATTATAGAAGATGATGATGCAAAAGACGAAAAGGAGAAGATGACCACTGGGTAAGAAGAAGGCAGTTTGAAAGAAAAAAAACAAAACAAAAAAACAAACAAAAAAACGGGTAACTACAAGTGAATCTCTTGAAACACAAACTCTCGTACAGTCAACGAAGCAATGTCGAGGCTAGTCAGTATGTAAATGGGTGACACAGAATTCCTAATCAACGAGCCGAGTTCGAATTCCGGTCATATTCACTTTCGTGCTAATTTTGGGAAAAGTACGAATCATCGCCCCCCCCCCACCAAGCTATACGTTAAATAGAATCGTAGACTGGACTTTCTACCCTTAGTTAAGTATCAGTCAACTCGCTAAAAGTGTACGATCCTTCAACAACCTGGGCTACTCGTGGGAATGTGACTTTCCGTAAAAACGAGCAGTGCGTAATATTGTAGAGTTGCGCAATCTGCCGCAAGTGGAGATAGCGTCTACTTTTCTTTTATTTGAGCAGACGAAGAGAATAAAAGTGGCACAGGAGAAAGCATAAAAAAGGCGAAGGGAAAAATTAAAGAAAATTAAAAAAAAACAGAGTAATAATGTTTATAAGTCCGACAAAAAGTGAACAATGTCTGTGCGATGAACAAGAAAAAAAAACTTGTTTAAAATTGCTATTTGATTTATTAGCTGTCTTTAACAGAGAATCTGGCAAACTGTTATTGGATGATAGTGAGAAGGGTACATTCTTTTCGATTCGAATACCAAAACTAATTTGACAGTTTATTCGCTGCTTGTATTAATTCTTTCCTTGTACATGCTCTGATAAACATCTGAATCAGGGGCAAGAGTTTTCTTTTAAGTCAGTGGACGCCCGAACGCCGAGGAACAAAGGTTATTGGCTATTTGTTTTCATACAAGTGCTTTAAGGGCAAACGACTGGCAATACACGCCTTCGTATGAAAGGACACAAGTATAAATTACAGAGTCTGTTAATCAAACACTCACGCACATATTTCTTAAAGTGTACAACAAAACAAAATTCACTTTTAGTTTCCTTAAACGCCATTCATTTCCCTGGAAACTGAGGGTGTCATGAAAAATATTATTCATCGGAGATTGACGCAAAAGGGCGTCTTTGATTGTAATCGTTTTCTAGAATTGACTAAAGAAACGAAATATTTGTAAAAACCATTATACGAATAAATGCTTTAAAAGTTGACCTGTATATTTTGATGAATTTTGATTTGAAGATATAATAACGCTTTATCACAGCGAACAATACAAGTGAAGAGATTTATATATATTTATTTCCTAAATCGCACAAGTCTTTTGAGAGTGTTCGGCCAGATGATCTACTTGATATATTAGAAAAGCTTGCTTTAAACCGAAAATATTCGAGTAATACTTAACCTCCACTGGGAACAAATAGCTAGCATACAGACAGGGAAAAGTGTTTTTAAGCAAAAAATACCAGAAAGGGGATTATATCAGTAATGCATTTTCGCAGCATCCTGTAAAGCGAGACGATCTTAAAAGAGCTAGAAAATCTACTAGTAATTTATTGATGGACGTAGTCTTAGCATAAGATACGTAGATGATAGTATGTTGATGTCAGAGTACGAAAAAAACAAAACAAAAAACAAACAAAAAACAAAACTGAAGAACCTATACAGTAAGACAATCAGAAGAAAACATATCAATAATTTAATGGTGGACATGGTATTAACATAAGATGCATTGTAAGTTGATGGCAGACTCACAAGAGAATCTGAAAGAACTCTTAGACAATATAGGGAAGAAGAAAAAAACTAACCATTAACTTTAAGAAACAGAATATGCGACCACCATCAACATCGAGTGGTCTTACCGCCATATAACGTTGAAAATCCGGTTCCCATACCATCAGCGAAGTCGAGCCTGATCAGTACCTAGATGGGTAACCGCTTTCGAATACCAGGTGTATTAAACTTATATATGCGGCTGGCGTAATGGATAACGGCTTGTAATTGTTATTCGCAGAGCCGAATTCAAGTTCTAGTACGGTTCGGTATATTCACTTACGCGTAAATATCCTTAGAGTATATATGAATCTACTTCTTCTCCGTCCAACTAAGGGTTAATTAGTAAGACTTGCATCAGTTAATAATCATTATCCCCCTAAAATTATTTGCTAGCTTTAAATAACCTGTACAGGGTTGATAAGCCATAAAAGACAAATCAATCAACCAGGAAAGAGAGAGTTCAAGATGATATCCTCGTTTTGGGATCTTCAAAGTCACTGAAGTAAAGGAATTGAATTATTTGGGTAATGTTTTGTAGCGAAGATAAAATATAAAGGTAGATGATTGCCTGCAAGATGAACAGTCCAAGGTAAGAGCTACGAATCGGAGATGCGAAAATTCATCAAGTACAGAAATTTAGATATCTGAGTTTTTTTAACAGAGAAGAGAAAATATGACACCGAAATCCGAAGGGATATTGGGATAGCAAAATATGCTTTAAAAAAAGAAAAAAAAAAGAAAGAAAAAGTGTTGTAATATAAAGAGAGTTTTAATATCAATGCTTATCGAGCAGTGAATGCTAGAAAAGTTCCACACAGGTGAAGAGGAAACCCACGGGAACAAGAATGTGTTCTACAGATGGATATTGAGAATATCATGGACGAAATATATGAGCAACAAGGACGTTTTAAGGATAATAGAAAGAAAAATTACAATTATATTTAGAATCAAAAAGATGTAGGACGCATAAAATAGCACGTAAAAAGACCGCGATTGTCGCGTCTTTATTACAACAGTCGACGGAAATAGATGACAAGCATACTGCTGCTGGTGAAATTTTCGACACACATAATGAAGAAAGATAGCTTGAAAAATTTGACACTCAACGGTCATATTGAAATTAAGTGAAAAACATGTGTAACCAAACAAGTGTAAATGAATGGCAGAACACGGATAGGGACGGATAATAAAAAGATGAATATATAAGAAGAAGAATGATTACTCACGTACTGAAGGGACATGGCACATAGAAGAAGAAAGGAGTTTAGGAACAGACGAAGAAAATCGTGGCAGAAGTCTTTCAGTATCTAAATAACGAATTAAAGGAGGTGCAAAATGTTCTTTTTTAGAAATTAATACATAATTACTAAAATGCTATATAATACCCATGGTAACTTAACATTTAATAACTTTTTTGTTTATAGACATTTTTTTGTTTTCTTTCAGGTATTTTATAGAAAGGTCATTGGAAATTAATCCTGTAAAAATACACGACTGAAAACTAGTTAAGTTTTTCTACCAAAACCAAGAATCAATAATTCAAAATCAACTAGCACATCGTCGCCATTACGTTGTGAGAGATTCTCCAAGTTTTGAGAATAATGGTTTAGTAAGTAACCTTTCACGAATTTGCGTACCTCGTTCGGTTAGGAACGAAGTAATATTTGAGTGAGTAAGGGAGAGTATCGAAGAAGATCCGAGCCCATCAACTCGAAGGCGGTCTCGACAGGTTTGGATCTCTCGGACGTCTCTCCGATGAATTCGTAAATGCGTCAACCTGTTTCCGATGAAGGCAACAGATCATACGACAAGGGCTAAACTCCAGCTTCTCAAACAAATTTTAGGAAAAGGAATAATTTCACAGGGTTGCGCCATAAACTAACCACTATGTTCTCCAAATCTGACAAGCACTGAATTCTACCCATGCGACTACCCCACACCCGCGCCTAAAATGATTTACGCTAACAAATCCCAGACTCTCCAGCGACTAAAGGACAACATTCAGACGGAAATCAAAACCCTCCAGCCTGAAACAATGAGAGCATTGATGGAAAATGCCTTGGAAAGGGCACGTTTGTGTGAAGCTGAAAGTTGATTTCACTTAAAGTATAAATTTATTTACCTTATCTGCTCTATGTAATACAATGATATTGGGAATTAAAGTTAAAAAATAAAGGAGTTACTAAATTTTGAAATGCCTTGGTAACTTTTGGTCCAGCCGGTATATAATTTCGTATATAACCGTGTATGCTGGACATTTATGACGAAGAGACTTGAAGTTACAACGACGAGGTTTTGCTGATGGATATGTGGACGATTTTAGAACTGAAAGGAAACTTAATCGAATAAGCAAAAATTATTTAAAATTTTATTTGAAATAAAATCAGAAATGAATTTATCACCCACAGAACATATTAAGGTAAGTGAAAAAGTAAGGTGAAATAAGTAACCTAGTAAAAGGAATTTAGTGCATGGAAGAACAAAGTGAGAAATTAGAATAACAAAAACAGATAGTTTTGGAGAGTACTGTCGACATGTTATTAAAAGTCTTATAGAGTTTGATCTTGAAAACTTTGGCATTTATTAAAATATCAAACCAACTAACAGGCTCAGAAAGGAAAAAAAAGATTCAATAAAGAGTTAAGCGTTGCTTAGTGCTACAAGGGACAGAAAGTTGTGGCGAGCCGTGAACCCCCTTGTACTGAATTCACATGGCACATAAATGGTAAGAGTCCATTTATTTATTATCTTTAAAACAATTATGTCGTAAAATAATTCACCTTGCTAGCTCTTCTTTTCTTTTTATGTGCCGTGTCCTTTCAAGAGGTAGGCGATCATGGCTCTCCACTTTCCCCTATCCCTTGTGGCTCCCAATATGTTTCCTGCATCTGCCAACATGCCCAGACCACGTTCTGCCATTCATTTGCTTAAGCCCGCCAGGTGTCTTGCTTTGCTTTCCCTTGTCTCTTTTTCCTTCTATTCGGCCTGTGGGTATCAAATTCTCCAGGCCCTTGTTTCTCATCACGTGTCCCAGAAATTTCATCTGCCTTTTCCTTATGTTAAGTATAAGCTTCCTCCTTGTTTGCATCCTCTCCAGGACCTCATCGTTGCTCACACACTCGCTCCATGATATCTTTAGCATCCTTTAATGTTAAACACCACCGCATTGCAAATATCATCAGCGGATTCAACAAGTGACGTTTGCAGTATCATTTAATGAATGACACTCCTTTTCTTTCGGAATGTCCTTCATTTCATTTTCTTTCTTTCATCTTGTTTTCTTTTTTCTTTCGTTCTTTTTTTTTCTATTCTGTCTTTCTTAGTTATTCTTTCTTTCTTTTTTCTATTCTGTGTTTTTTGCTTATTCTTTTTTTCTTTCTTTCTTTCTTTCTTTCTTTATAGCACGTTCTTTCGTATTCTGCCCTCCTCGCTTATTCTTTACTGCTTTCTTTCCTATTTTTCCTTCCTATTCTGTCTTTTTTATTTATTCTTTATTTCCTTTCTTCATTCTTGTTTCTCCCTCTTATTTTTCTTTCTCTCTTGCCTTTTCTTTCTTTCTTTAGTTTTTTTCCCTACTTATTCTTTCTTCCTCACTTTCTTTCTGTCTTTCTCGCTTATGCTTTCATTCTTGCATGTTTTTCATTTTTTAATTCTTCTTTTTTCATTCTGTCATCCTTGCTTATTATTTCCTTCTTTGTTTCCTATTCTTTCCTTCCTATTTTGCTTTTTTTGCTTATTTTTCATTCTTTCTTTCCTTCCTTCTTTTCCCTTATTATTCTTTCTTTGTTATTGTTTCCTTCTTCCAATTTTTATTATTTCTTCTTTCTTTTCCATGTTTTCTCTTTTCTCTTATTCTTCTTTCTTTCCCTTTTTCCCTTTCTTTCTTTTCTCCTTTCTTTCTTTTTTATTATCTCCGTGTATCTTTTCTATTTTCGTTCCCAGTACTAACTAAATTATAAAAACATGGATTTTGTAAAAAGAGTCAGATTTCAACCCCTTCAAAATATAAGCAAAATGGGTGAAAAAAAGTGTCCAAGAACAAAACTTGGACAAAAAGAATTTTATTTTTGTATTAACGAAAGTAAACTTGAAAACCTGTAATTTGCTTAAAACGTAAAATTACTACAAGCAGTAGCTCGCAATTATCTGAAGATTTTGTGTAACTGTAGAATTTTCATGAGATGCTCGTAAAAAATCCAATGCTGATATTGCAGTTGCGATGATATTTTTGTTGGTATTTGAGCCCGCTGCACGACTCCAGATAATTTTCGTTTTTTTTTCAACATATGTACTCATGTCTTTTGACCTGTATTGCGCCAGTGTCTTCGATTAACCATCTCCGCCGTATATAAAGAGCATTCCATAGTAGTTTAAACCTTTACCCTATAACAACAAAGTTTATTTCACAGCATTCATGGTTTAAAGGTGAACATTAGATGTACACATAAACATTCAATGATTATATATATATATATATATATATATATATATATATAGATATGTATATATCTATATATATATGTGCACCTATTTCTGCACAGACAACTAAGCATCAAATATATAATACATATTACTTAATATATTAACTCATGTCATTCTTATAAATATATTAATTTTCATATGCACGCAAACATATTCACATGAACCATATACATACGTTCATACGGACACGCATATATACATATATATATATATATATATATATATATATATATATATATATATATATATATATATATATACAAGTGTGTGACTGCATATGTGTAATGAATACAATATAATGAAAGCAGAAACTCATATTTGTGGAAGTCCGAGAGTATGTATGCGTGTGTATGATTGTGTGTGTGTGTGTGTGTGAGAGAGAGAGAGCGAGAGAGAGATGATGTAAGAATGAAAAATAGTATTACGGAGAGAAAGAGATATGGCGTAAAGGTAGAGAGAGAGGGAGAGAAAGAGAGAGGGAAATGGAATAAGAGTGAATGAGAGAGGTAATTGGGTAAGAGAGAGAGAGAGAGAGAGAGAGAGAGAGAGAGAGAGAGAGAGAGAGAGAGAGAGAGAGAGAGAGAGTGATAACAGATGTAAATAATGGGAAAGAAGACGCTGAAGAATCAATTTAGATATTGGCCACCGTCTCAATGCCTTTAATATCATCGTTTGAGGAAATAACATTTGGCCGAGGATCGAATACAGAATGCATCAAGAATAAGACGAACTCGCACAGACGTGCACATTTTCTCTCTTTCACACGCAGACGCGTGAAACATACATAACGCACACAGATAACTATTATTACAGACATACATCCCTCTAAAAATAACTGGAAAAACACCAATGGCGAATATAACTTATCATGCACACATACGGATATAGAGTTGAGAAATTTACGTGTAAATTTCTAAAACAAGCTATGAATGATCATATGTAGATATATAATATATAAGTAGTTATATTCGACTATCGTCCCGTTCACACTCCTCCTCTGTCTTTTAAACTGAAGTAGAGGTTTATTTATCCCTTATTTCATGTTCAGGATTGGGTTTCCTCTTATTTTAAAGAACTTAACTTCTTACCTTTTATGATCATACGACACCACACAGTAATCATCTACCACGTGTGGCTCTTGGGCCTTGTAATGAGTGAACATTAGTAAATATATATATATATATATATATATATATATATATATATATATATATATATATATATATATATCATAACCAGCTCCTAATGGACTCTGCTACAGGAGTACTCTGGAGAAAGAGACCTCAGTGGCATATTAACTACTCAGCGCTTGATGATTGAACATTTGATGAAACATTTAGTTGTGTTCGGTCACCGTTCGGTCACCGTTCGGTCACCAGTTATTTTTTGTGAAATATGTACATATATATATATATATATATATATATATATATATATATGTGTGTGTGTGTGTGTGTGTGTGTGTGTGTGTGTGTGTGTGTGTGTGTGAAGGTGGATAAATAATTTATAGCTTTACACTATTATTATAAAATTGCAATCTAATATTTTCATTCTATAATGTTCAATATGCATGATTAATAAAAAAAAAATGCTGGATTAAGTGCATTGACACGGAAGGAAATATTGTTGCAAAATAAATACTTTTTCTGTAAAGTGATTTTTTTTCATCATAATGCAATGGAATTACTGATGCACAAACCGATACATCCATCCATACATCCACACACACACACACACACACACACACACACACACATATATATATAGGGACGTATGTATGTGTGTGTGTGTCTGTATGACAAATAGTTGTTTGAATATGTATTGAAATTCATATATGTAAAAATGTGTCTATGATTCGCTGCGCGTGCGTGTGTGTGTGTGTATGTGTGTGTGTGTTTAGCTGTTCGCCCAAATTCCTTTCCTCATTATATTCAAATTTGCTTTCGTTAGTACAAAAGAAAATTCTTTTACCCATGTTTTCATGTTGTTAGAGCCTTTTTTGTTCACTCCTTTTACGTATTTTTTTGGCGGGGCAGTCGTTAAAATTTGTTTCTTTCTACCACTTACATGTTTTCTGCTTTATCCGTTGTTATTTCTAGAATATAGTGATTCTGAGCACTGGGAACGAAAATGAAACAGAAAGTAAGAGGGGAGGAAAGAAAGAAGGAAAGAATAAATCTACAAATAAGAAAGAAATGAAGAGAGAAGGAAACAAAACATAACGAGATATAAAGAAAAAGAAATAAAAATGGAAAAAACGGGAAAAAGCATTGCAAGAAAGAAGAAATAAAGAAAGAAAGAAAAAGAAAAAAGAAATTAAAGAAAATGATTGAACGAGTTTAAAATAATAGAAAATAAAGTAATGCAAAAAAGAAAGAAAAAATGAATGAATGAAGAAATAAATAAAGAGAGAAAAACGAAGCTAGATAACTGAAAAGAAAGAAACAAATATGGAAAGAAAAAAAAGGAAAAAAAAGAAGGTAGGTAAAAGAGAGGAAAGAAGTTTAAAAAAAAGTTTACTAGAGAACGAGCATCAAAATAATAAAGTTTTGTAGTAAAGTGTAAAAGAAAGAACAAACGAAATGAATGAAAGAAAACAAGAATTAATAAAAAGACAATAAACAAGAAGGGGTGATAAAAATAGTTAAAAGAAAAGAAAGAAAAATGAAAATACAAAAGAAGAAGAGCGAAATAAATAAAGAATGAGAAAAAGAAAACGAAAAGCAAGTAATGGAAATAAAGAAAACATATGAATGATGGAAGGAATTAAGAAAGAAAAAAGAAAGTATGAAGTAGTGAAAAATAAATATAGAAACAAAATGAAAGATGTAATAAACAGAGAAAAAGATAGTAAGAAAATTGAAGAAGGAAACAAAGAAAGCGTGGAAATATGAAATAGTACGAAAATGAAGAAAACAGAAAAAAGAAAGGAAAAATGAAGAGAGAAAGCCAACAAAGAAAGATAATTAAGAAATGAAGAAAAAAAAGCAAGAAAATAAATAAAGAAAGAAAATATAACTAACGAATGAAAAACAATAAATAAATAAATGAAGAAAAAACAAGAAAGTAAAGAAAGAAGGAAATTGAAGAAAGAAAGACAAAGAATAAATAAATGAAAAAAGACAAAAAAGCACGAAAGAAAACAAATGTAAATAAATAAAAAGAAATAAACGCATAAACAAAGAAAACAGAATTCAATCGCGCAAAACAAATTTGAAGAAAATCAATAAGAATGAAAAAAAGACCATATACAAAGTGCAACCCACAAATAACAGGCATTTAACCCCGAAAGATTGTACTGAGCCGAAATCTCAGTGTTTTCTGCTTCCAGCTTTACAACCTATACAATTAAGAAAGGAAAGTTAGGCAAGCACCCTAAACATCGTCAGTGGGCACACCCTGTTCAAATTCCGTTAACTGCTGGGATATTACTCCAAAATACAACTATTCTTGGCAGGAGACATGATATGAAAGGAACTGCCAACACAAGATATGAACCAGTCGTAAACGATTCAGAAATTATCCAAAAAATAGCCCACCCCCCATTTAATTGATTACTCGGCAATGTTTAACCTTCGTGTCCGCAATAAAATGGTGTGTTAAAAGGAGGGTTTTTCCCTTGACACCGCTATTATTTTAACTACCGTCACACCTTGGCAAAGTTTCTTGTTTTAAAAACGGAGAATGAGAATTGTAGCAAAACCTAATCAAATGATAGAAGTAAATTTATGCATTTGCTTTGATCTTGAGAAATTGCAATAAAAATATTAAACACTGTTTAGATTGTTTATTTACAAGAATAATTTTATATTTACAACATTCTGAGAACTAATACAAATGTATTAAAAGCAATGCAATATTTAATATTTACAAAAACTAAATAATAATATATTTTTTTATTCAAAAACCTATAAATATTTATTAAATTATAAAAATATATGAGGCAACTGTAAGGAAAGTGGGAATCGCTGTTTTACCAAATATTTCAATAAACAATCTAATAAATAAATAGTGCTTATTGCTTTTGCTGCAACTCAGGACAGACTGGGTCCTATAGGCTTGGTTTGCAACCAGTCTAGAAGAAGGACAGCTCTGAATTCAAAATGGAATTGAGATTCGTTTAGGGAACTTGTCGCATAATATGTGTATCGATTCTTTATATTCGGCTATTAAAAAGTGTGATTAATGCGACACAAGTTTTCACCACTATAATCATACGATATGTGCAAGTCCTCGGGCCGTTCGGTTATAAGAACTGTCAGCTCATACATTGAAATCAGGGTCCAGTGTATACACTGTTACAGATGCTTGCTCAGGCACAATTATGTTTCTTGAACACCCACCTAACGTACCTGTACGAACCGAACTGTAATTTATATTGCAAGAATGTTGAACAGTCCTTAGTTACATACAAAGAGAAGACACTGAATACCTCGCTCACGATTCGTAACTTCCTTCTATTACAAGCATTAACGGCAATTTCACTAACAGGGTCAATACATGGCACAATTTTCGGTTGCTATCCAGGCAGAGAACGTATTTGATTCGAACGTTTTAACTACTCGGCTACATGGATATATATATATATATATATATATATATATATATATATATATATATATATATATATATATATATATATATATATGAAACATGTTAAATTGATTTATATATAAGTTTCCTTTTACCAGTCACACATAGCGTCAGTTTGAGCAGATTTCAATTACATCGATCTAAATTATCGATCTCAATTATATCTCTTCATATATACAATATCTCATTTTGAAATTGGCAAGATTTATTGAAAAAATAAATAGACAGGCCTTATACATTGAATTTAACAAAACTTATTTGGATGAATTATTGGTGCCTAAATATATCTTATATATATATATATATATATATATATATATATATGTATATATATATATCTTATATATATATATATATATATATATATATCTTATATATATATATATATATATATATATATATATATATATATATATATATATATTTAGTTTACGAAAAACTAGGTAATCTGTATGGGTAGATCCAAGGAGGATATATATATATATATATATATATATATGAATTGGGATCGATTAAAGTTTATAGATTAAATGTCAAATTGAAATCCGACAGAATGATGGAATAAGGAACAAATACGAAACATAATATGTTCCTTGTCGCCCCTCTCTCACACGCACACACACGCGCGTGTGTGTGTGTGTGTGTGACAGAGAGAGAAAGAGAGACAGACAGACAGACAGAGAGAGAGAGAGAGAGAGGGGGGAGGGAAGAATGAAAAGCCAGGGATATGAAAAGCCACGAAGCCGAATACAATGGGACAGCAGATGATTCACAAAATAAAATACGGAAATAAACATCGCACACTTAGGAAAACAAAAACAAATTCATGATATGGTTGGAAGGAAAGTCCTGGCGTTTTCGTGTTGAAAAACAAATATGATTAATCTTTAATGTTCAAATTCCAAATATGATTAATAAATTTCTTTATTTCCCATTACATAACAGCAACAGGAAATAAAACAAACTAATTATCAATAAAATGGTTATGACATTTGGATTTCTATGCAAAAAATAAGTTCTTTTAATATCATTATAATTAGTCTCTTATATCTTGTTCGAGACTTTTTTTTAATTGAATTCACCAAAAAGAAAGACATAAGAGGTCACTGCGTGTGAATGAATAAGAAAAGATGAGAATCAATACTAAGGAGCGAAAACAATAGTGTAACCAGGAAGGCAGCAAATACCGACTGACATTGCATTTAAATTTTTGAAGATCAAAGTTGCCTAGAAAGCGAGTTCCACAAGCGAGAGGAACGAGAAAAGAAACTGTTAGCATAGAACTTACGGTTGCATCTAGCCAATTCCACTGTACATTAATAAGAACTTGTTGCCAATCTAGTAGTGCGCTTAAATTAAAAAAAAACTCTAGGGTGCCATAGCGAAGATCTCATTCAAACATTTAACAGAGTGTATTTATAGAAAAGACATAGAGAAGTAACCTTAGGGCAATGGGAAAGGGATTGTAGTCAAAATGCCAGAAGAGCTGATTTAAATATCTGAAAAGTTGATAAATCAACGGGGCAAGTTTGGAAAATGGCTCGAATGGGGCGAATTCAGTACCGTAATCTGTTCCAGTGTGCATCTTGCAACATGTGGTTTTATCTTCTCATGCAAGTGTAACACTTTTTCCAAATGGTGTGTGAATATCACTTTTACAACAGACAAGTGTTCATTTGAAAACACAACAAACTCTGAGGTTCATGTGCCGCCATTTAATTCAAGAACTCAACTACCTTTAAGATCGCTTCGAGAGACGCCTGAAGTTGGTCGCCCATAGCAAGGGAACGTTTAAGAGCAAACTTTCTAAACGTAACGTAGTAAACCATCTCTGACATTTCCTGATTATTTACGCAAAAAGTAAAAATATTTCTCTATATCTTGGGAGCTGATGAAGCTTTTTTGGACCTAAAAAATACGCGGTATATCAAATGGGTCTCATCATATACACAATTATATGGGTCATATCAATGTAAAAAGTATACAACTTGACATTAAATATTCCAGAAGAAAAAAAGAAAGACGGATCGTAACGCTAATTAATATGCGTAAATATACATTTTATAACCAAACCACGGTTATTGTAAATCACTTGGGAGAAATGTCCGATCTAATATTTTTCAAGAATATATGCATATGCAAATACGCAACCACATTGCCGTGTAACACCCACAAGACAATTATAGGTCGTTAAATCAAAGACAATATTGCAAGGGATGAAAATGAGCGTCACTGGCACATTCCAAAATAAAAAGATAAAATCGAACGTTGGCGAAAAAAAAAATCTCTCTCTAAGTTGTTAAAAAATTATTTTGTGCAAAATTATAACAAAATTGCTACAAAATAATAAGGAATATATTTTACAAGAAAAAAATATTTATATAACGTAAATGAAGCAAATTCGGAATGAGAAAAAAAACCCTTCAAATTGAGAGAGAACTTTCGTAAAACTTTCCTGAGATCGTTTAACTAAAAAAGTATTCTCTTGCCAAGGAAGGCGAAGTCCGGTGTGCTTGTTACATACGCAAAGGTCATGAGCATTTCATTTGGAGGATAGCGAGAAATATTCACCGACACTGGTCTACTTTCAATACACGTTTCTGTTTTTCTTTTCGTTGCTTTCTAAATTGATAGAATATTTTTTCGATTTCTAACATTATATAAATGTCTGTCAGTGTGTATGTCTCTTCATTTCTATCACTGTGTGTGTGTGTGTGTGTGTGTGTGTCTGTATATATATATATATATATATATATATATATATATCTTTTAAAATGAACTGTATTTTTAAGTAAAGTGTCTTCAATAATGGGGATATAGCGTTTGCAAATATAAACAACGTAGACATTAGAAAGAAAACACTTTATGGTAACCGTTGGTTTCACACCTTAGATGATCATCAAAACATGTGTTCTCATTATTACTTTAGACGTGAGAGTAAGAATCACTAGGCAGTGTTCTTTTCTATGCCTTTGTATATTATATATATATATATATATATATATTATATTATATTATATTATATATATAATATAATATATATAATATAACATATATATAATATAATATATATATAATATAAATAATATAATATATATATAATATAATATACATATATAATATATATAGATATATAATATAATATATATAATATAATATAATAAATATATATGTATATAATATACATATATATATATATATATATATATATATATATATATATATATATATCAAAGTGTAGGAGAACGAACAGTAGGATTACAGCGTTCACGGGATGAAATGGAAAACGTATTTCTTCATCAAAGGACGTAGAGCTGACAACACGAAGGACAGCTATGGATTTAAAAACTGCAATACTTAATTCCATATCGAGAAACTGCTGAACTTTGATGTGGATATGTGCATGTTCTAATGTAACACTGCATAAGATATATATATATATATATATATATATATATATATATATATATATATATATATAAAAGATTTAGTGCCACACCATGTATTTATTATTCTTAAAACAGGGAACATTTTATTAAAGTCGGATACAAAAGTATCGTCTCTATTAAAAATAGAAAAATTTAAGGTATCTTTCGTCTGCTGCTTCGTCAGATGAAAAATCATCTGAATTATGATTAAACTTCTAGAAGGAAACACATCTCCTTGTAATAGATCTAAAAAGAGACAAGGGGGTGAATAAAAATAATAATTTAAAGTTCACTCAGAACGAAACAAGGGCTCGCCGAAAAGTGCCAGTTTATGTTTCAGCTCCGTTTGCCGACACAGTGCCAGACGAGACGTGTTGAAAACAACCATCTCCAAGATTTTAAGATGATGTTTAGTCCGAGCTCTCTGACACGCATGGAACAACTCCGATGAATAATTGCTCCTACACGTGATAGCATATATTAAATGCTCATCGATATCAGACTCATGCATTTCTGAGTGCCCGGATGTTATTGGATCATGTCTAAGTATAGACTCAGAGACATGCTGAGCAATTCGCTACTCCAGTCGCTGCCAAGTCTTAACCACATAGTCACATACTGACATTTAAAACTATAATTAACTAAACTTTGTTGATGGAGGGGGGTAAGACATCTTTACGGACGGAGAGGAAAGCACTTCTAGTTGTAAAGATGTTACGTACAACTACAGAATTGAAGCAGTGCCTAACGGTTGAGGAAATCTTATCAGCGTATAATAGACTACGAGAACCAATACAGGGACACTTAGGTGGGCCAAATGTTTTAATTTCATTAAACTTAAAAATGTTAAGCCTAATTTCATTAAACTTAGAAATTTTAAGCTTAATTTTAGTTTTGATGGCACTTTCATGATAAAGGGTGGTGAGAGAGATATTGGTAAATTTCTCTGAGTTCGGCATCAAGTTTATACCCCTAACATATCATTAATGCGCGATAAGTGTTTTGACAATGGTAATGTTCCTAGACTTAAGAGCAAAAGAGTCCCTGCTGAGATACAACCCAGTAAAATTGGGCTTCCTATATGCGCTGGTGAGAAAGGTAATTAAAGTTTCCCTATTTTTAATCGAGACGATTCTTTTTTATCCGACATTTTATTAATAAATTTTAACCAATATAAGAATAATTATTTAATAGATTAAAGATTTGTTGTTTAAAAACGGTAATTTGGACTTTGCTATTCTGACGCTTCACTACAGCTGAGTGGTATAGCACATTGAATCAATTGACTGTCCTGTATTAGACACAGATTCAATTTCTGTCAGAGAACACACATTTCCTAGGAATTTATTAAATCAAAGAAATGAAATAGCAGTTTTTGTAGACATTGTCTCATATTTTCCTTAAAAAATAATTAATTATAGAAATAATTTGCATAATTATATATCTATTATTTGATCATAAATAAATTAATTTATAAATGCGTAATTAAATTCTAATATTTTAATTTACAATACCATACATAGTTTATTAGTAAATAAAATAAATATAGTATTTTAGATCTTTATAAATAAAAATATAAATATAAATAATGTGACTTAATCATATTTGAAAACCTCTTTAATAAAATATCGATGTATTTTTGGAATATAAGAAAATAAATAAAAAATAAATATAAATGCCAAATGTATTCTATTGTAACCCAAAATAAATAAAAAATTAATGAAACATTGATGACACGTCTGCATAAAAGGAAGTCAGTATCCCCACTTATGATTAACCGACTTTCAATTTGCCACATAAAAAATATAATTGTATCTTTATTCGTCAAAAAAGCCAACACCCCCTTAATAAAAACTTCTGAATTCTCATTACCCTACTAACTTAAAATATATAATACTATTTGGCTTATAAATAGAGTAAATCACTTTTTTCGAAGTTTATTTTCAGTACAGCTTGAGAATGGAAGTGGACTTCAAATTTTAAGTTTAATTTAAGATTTAAATTTTGGTTTTGAAACATAGTAATTTCTGTGTCGCTATGGAAAAATATTTAAAAAAAATAATTATATTATTATGCTCTACTGTGTATCAAGCACTGTTTTTTTAAATAAATGCTAAAGATCTCTGTATTATATATCTAACTGTACTTTCTTTTTATTTTTTATATATGTTCTATTTTCTATTTTATCTTTTCAATTTCCAAATAAGCATGGATTGACGTTATGAATAAATTGTGCAATTTTATAATGACTGTGGTAGTACTGAAAGTACTTGAATATAGCGACAAGAATGCATAAACTTGTAACAACTATTCAGAACTGCAATCTCGATGTCTGAAATCTCGTTCGGAACTTTGAAAGATAAAATAAAAAGTTAAATTGTCAAATACTGTTGTTGAAATTTTATCAAAATTGTTCATATATATATATATATATATATATCGGTGACTGTTCACATAGAAATTATTTAGAATTGTAGTAAGGCTTTTTCAGTTAAATGGCATTGACCTCTTTTTCTCCAGTTTGCTTTTGTAGCATACTCTCTTAGGAGATGCTTATTTTATATTTTATTTAAATGATATGCTCTGATATGGGGGGGGAGGGGTGAGGGCCATATATTACTTTTATAGTTATGTCCCTTTGCTGAGGCCTACTTTTTCCCATGCTATCGATCATTTTTCTAGGCGCGATTTGGGATGTTTTCGTTGTTTGGATTCTTTTTTGCTTTTCCCAAGTAAGGATGATTTTTCGGTATTTTCATCCTGACGGATGGGCATTTGCCGCCTCGGTGAGTTTAGTGCGTGTACAATATTTACACATCGATATCCTCATCGTAATATCTTGAACATGACGAGTGAGTATAAAATGCTCATTTTCACAAATGGTAGTTGTCAATGCAACTCATGAAACTTTTACTTATGATCGGGTCACTGTTACCCGGGAACATTTTTTAATAATTTCCCATCAAAAAAGGCAGTAAAGCCACTAAGACAAAAGGGATTACTGAGTGTGTAAAATAACAAGTTAAAAAGAGAAGCCTTATTAAGGAGCGAGAACAATAGAATAATAACCAGGAAGGCAGCTGATAACATTTGATACTGAATTAAAATTTTTGAAGGTCAAGTTGACTGGAATGTATGGATTCTGGAGAGAGTTGCACAAGTGAGAATTGCAAATAAATAAATAAAATAAAATAACTTAGGGTTAAATCTAGCGAATTTAACTATGAATTGATGAGACCTTGCCGCCAATCTAGTACTGCGCTTAATTTCATAAAGTCTAGGTACCACGGCGGGGAATTCATCCCAACACATAAGTATTTATGAAAAATCAGACGGAAGCTACTTTACGGCGGTGGGAAAATGTCTGAAGCCGAGATGTCAGGTTAGGACCAATAATATTACTGATTTTGTAAAATCTAGAATGTCTAAATATATAGATGGAGCATCGCAACATATGATGCAGAAATAGTCAATCGATAGACAAATAGTAAAACCAACAAATATGTATTATAGACAATGTAGAGAAAAATTGCCTAGCACAACAGTGTGAAACGATTTTCTTAGCAACATAGCGTGTAACAGATTCAATATAGTCTTTCCCCTTCATATCAACCAAAGACATTATCACAAGAAGGCGCAACTAGTCACCCTCCCATGCTGAAAGAAAAAAAATTCCATCCCATGTGTGCAAAAAAGACTCCAAATTATGGAAGGTATTATAATAAAAGAGAAGCTACCAACTTTATCTAAGTTATCTTTTTCTATGGTAGACCGTATATTGAAGTGTGCTTAAAAAATTCTGTTTAGCCGTTTTTATAACATCCCTATCAGTGACCTGAAATTGGTTCCATCAAACGAGAGAACACCGGAATTAAAACAAAAATAGTTGCGTAAATATAACAAAGCTATACTTGAAAGTGAATGTATCAACATTCGAAAGTACTCAGGAAAATAATATAAAATAAAAATATGAATTTTGGCAAATTGGTCGATAACAAAAAACATAATTCGGAATTAAAAAAAAGAAAAATGACAGACACAACTTGTTTAGAAATATTTTTGTTGCGAAAATACACCTTATATATATATATATATATATATAAAAAATGAAGACATTTTTATGTTTAACATTCTTTTAATAGATACAAGTATTTAAGTAAATGCTCTGTTTTATAATAAACAGTATTAAATAACATTTACCGGCCTGAATGTCCGATAAATTTTCATAGAAAATATTCGTCCCTCGACAGGATTCGAACCTGTATCCTATACGGTTGGCAAGGTCGAATTTACTGCTTATAAACTTCAATCTTCCATGAATCTCTCACGTACATTCATAACTGCTCATGGCGTATCAAATGCAAACAAATGACGTCACACATTATGAAATTCGACCTTGCCAACCGAACGATCATTTGTGTCCGAGCTGCACCCTGCTTTCCTGCCTGATGGAAGTAATCGTCTGTTGTTCCAGTTTTTAAGAAATCTGCTGAACCGTCCGTCCCAGTCAACTATCGACCTATTAGACTTCTACCCTTTTTGGAGTAAATCCCAGAGGCCCGAATCAATGCTGACTTGGCTCATCATCTGTCAATGCAGGGCCTTTTCTCAGATAAGCAATACGGTTTTCCTTTTTCCAGGTCAACTAGCGGTGTAATAACGATAATTGAGGAAAGAGTCTATCGCGCTCGAGATAAAAACAGTGAACTCGGGCTTTATAATAAATTCCTCTCTGCCCCTTCTTTACAAGCTGAAAATTTACGGTATCTCTGGGCACATTTTTGAGCTGGTCCAGTCTTTCCTATCAAATCCTGAAATGAAAGTTGTCCTGAACGGCCACTATTCTACATCCTTTCGTACTAACGCGAGTGTCCCCCAGGGCTCCATACATGGTCACTCGCTGATTTTAATCTTCATTAACGACTTTTCCGATAACATCAGCTTTCATCTTGATGTCCATGTTTAAGACATCACTATTTACTCCTGCCTCGATACTAAGGCTGATCAGTTGGGCAAGGTCGAAATGAGAGCTGATGTACAAAACGACATCATAACATTCGTTAATTGGGGGAAAATAGCTTATCAATTTTAACACCTCGGAAACTAAAAATCTGTATATTAATTACCTGAGAGATCCCTCTCTACATTGCATCAGCATGACTGATGCTGTCAAAGAGGAAAGTGAAGAATTAAAAATTATAATCAAGAACTAGAACGGATTATTATAAAAATAAATGGACTTAATATGTCTATATTATTTAATGAAACATGCTTGAATATATATATATATATATATATATATATATATATATATATATATATATATATATATATATATATATATATATATATATATATATATATATATATATATATATATATATATATATATATATATATATATATATATATATATATATATATATATATATATATATATATATATATATATATATATATATATATATATATATATATGTGTGTGTGCGTGTGGCCGAGTGGTTAGGACGTTTGCATTCTGACCATAAGACCAGGGTTCAAATTTCACCATAGAAACTTCCAGATGTTATTGGACTGGAGGGGTCGATCCCAGCGTGCGAGACCTTTGAAAAGTGCCTTAAAATCATACCACGAGTTGTCAGTGAAATAGGAGGCCGTCGATAGCACGAAGACACAAGTCATAGTAGGCGAATAATTGAGCGTGCTGGCTATGTTCAAATTATTGATCACGCTAGATAACACGCTGTTTCCCAGCAATTGTAAAAGGTCTGCTCAGCAAAGTTGCAGTATAAACCACAGGTGGGCTCTGTGGGTGTCGAATAAACACAAACACGACTGAGCGTCCTCAATAGGAACTGTCTAGCTGCCTCAGTAGATGGGTATCCTCGAATACGAGTGACCAGCTATACTAATATATATATATATAATATGTATTATATAATATATATATATATATAATATGTATTATATAATATATATATATATATATATAATATGTATTATATAATATATATATATATAATATGTATTATATAAAATATATATATATATATGTATTATATAATATATATATATATATAATATGTATTATATAATATATATATATACATAATATGTATTATATAATATATATATATACATAATATGTATTATATAATATATATATATATATAATATGTATTATATAATATATATATATATATATATATATATATATATATATATGAAGAAAGAGAAGAAGAGTCTCAAATGTGCATAAACCCGTACATATTTAGTGATGTGTTGGCTTTCCCTACGTATAGGAAGACACAGGTATTTATCTCAAGAAACCTTTTCATTTTTATTTTTCACATCATACATAATGATGCCTCTTCGCATGGTTTACATCGCAAATTCGCACATAAATATTTCTTTTTTACTTGCTTATTTGAACATTTTTTTCTTTTCTTATTTTTCGTATGCCTATTTTTCACCAAATGCTTTGTAAGGAGGAAATACGCTAGCGCGCAATTAATTGCTGAGCGCGCGTGCACACACACACACACACACACACAGAAACAAAAACTACTTGACATTTAAGCTTTCGCTCGCTGAGTTTCGGCAATCAGGGTAGATAATTTTCAGAACCAATCCGTAAAACAGCCTTTGACGAATGCATTCCAACAAAACTTTCGTAAATGATTAACAAGATACCACTGATGGTCTGCCTCTATTATCGAATACATACAATTTCTTACGGTGCATAGAAAATAGGAATGAAGGTACGCGCACAGAAGTAAACTTCAGGCAATAATAAGAGTAAAAATTGTGTGCGACAAGTAAAAACACACACACACACATATATATGATAATATGATAATAAGATGGAGATTTAATTATCCATTTCGTTTATAATTTTTGGATAATTAAAGCCTTCGTCTTCTTATTATCATTATAATGTTCTGTAGTGTACATTGAGCTGTTCCTGGATTTATTTCCTCCTCGGATTATTCCTTCCAGTCACAAACTGGTAAAACATATATATATATATATATATATATATATATATATTATATGAAAAAATTACTTAACTTTTAAGTATCGGTTTTATCCCGACATCGATGTTTCTTGGTAAAATTTCCACTCTTCAGAGGTCGTTGTTTTGAACGTTATTTCCACTTTTTTAAAAAATTGCTTCAATTTATTCCGCGTCTTTTTCAATCCGCCTTTTTACTCCGTTTTGTACACGTGCACATTCATGAATTTAATCTTCTTTTTACATACGCATATTCTTAAATTTTGCTTTTGTGTACGTCTTTCATTTTTTCAGCTGCTGATCTTATCCCACCCGTGCAAAATGTATTTATAGACAAAAGTTAAAATGTCATTAATTTTTCAAAATTTAAGAAACGCTCATAAATATAAATTATGGTAATGAAAAAGATAAGATAAATTATGAACGATGCTAAAGTAAAGTGAGTAAATTTTGTTGTTGAATATTTTTTTTATATTGGGGGGGGGGGGGCTTACTCAGAGGGGAAATTCTCGAGCGTGCCGCTATAGAATTTACGAAAATATAAATCTGCGTGTCGGACTTTTTCAAATGATGCATATTTATAAGCGTGCCTAAATTTAAACATTTTGAAAAACTAACAACAATTTTACTTCTGTTTATACATATTTATTGCAAAATAAGATCGTAATATTTGTCTTGATAAAGTCCATCGGAGGACGAAACATGTCGGCTAAGGTAAGTCTTCCTTTTGCATTTATTCATAGATATATATTTATATTTGAGATTTGGCAACACACATACAGTTATAACGCCAATATTCTACGGCATTTGTTATACATATTCTTACTATATAATATACTTCGTATAAGGATTCTCTACACGTAATGTTTGGCTACTTGCCCTGGCATCTGTATTGTATTAGTCTGAAGACTGATTCCAAACAACTAGGTACTGTCTATCCTGCTCACTTAGACGAGATGCGATACAACGTCGGGTTTAACATGGGGGACTCGAACGCGTACAATGGAGCCGCTAGTCCAAAATTTACCCATTCCCTGCAAACGCCAGGAACAAGCACTTCGCTTGTCTGTTCTACTCAGCCGTAGACAGAGTCCTGACTGAATCACCTTCTGCCTGCAAACAGAGGTCTTGCCAGTTGCAAGTCAGACAGCGAACTGCCTGGCTCGAAACAGTCCCCCACTGCGTTGAGATATGACACTACGTGGGGATTATTGTGGGGAATCCGAACGTGTCCAATCGGGCTAATGTTCGAAATTTACCCAAACCCCACGAAAGCGGTATCGGGTACATTACTTGTATGTTTTCTCAGCCGGGTTTCTATCCGTAGACAGTTCCCCGACTGAGTCATTCTCTACCCGAAGACAGAGCTCTTCTTAGTCGTAAGCGAGGCAGCGAACTGCCTGACTCGAAACGGTAATGTATTTATCCAGGACTCTCTAATTAGACCAGATAGGACACAAAGTCAGGTTTAACGTGGGGAACTTGAGGGCGAACATTGCGAACACAGATCCAAAATTTACCCATTCTCCACAACTGCAGGAAACTGGTAATTTTTATGTTTTTCTTGGATTAGTTTATCTATAGAGTCCCGACTGAGTCGTCTTCTGCCGAAGACAGAGGTCTTGTCAATCGTATGCGAAGCATCGAACTCCCTTGGTCGAAGCCACTAGGTATTTAGCCATGCCTTCCCACTTAGACAGGATGCGACACAAGGCTAATCTTACCCTGGGAAACCCGAGCGCGAACCCTCGGGCCACTGGTCCAAAATGTACCCATTCTCCAGAACTGCGAGAAACGGGTACTTTGCTTGTCTTTTTTATCAACCGAGTCTCTGTCCGTAGTCAGTCCCGAGCCAGGCAGCGATCTGCCTGGATCGAGGCGGCTAGGTGTTTACCAAACCTCCCCATAAGGCAGGATATGGCACAATGCCGGTTCTTACGTAGGACAAAAAAGCCCATCAGATCTGGCAAAACACGGAGTCGGTTTTGTTTGGGTTCCTCCCTGTCCGAAAGCAGAGAGTTCGACAAGTCAGTCGCGAGCCTAGTTCTTATAGTCACCGTTTGTGATTTTATTTTATTTTTATTTTTTTATTACTATTAGAATCCCCGCTTCTCTTTTTGGAAAGTTAGTCAACGTCCTTGACTTTGTAGTGTTTCCGTTTCGGGTCCACTTCCAGTTCTTCAGTACGTTTTCTTTTTCTTGGACTTGTAGGTTCCACGACTTGCTGTGCTGGCGCATGGAAAACTGTACCTTGTATTTTTGTTGGTTCTTCCAATACTACTGGTCTTTCTTCACTATATATCTTTCTTCAACTGATTATTGTGTCTTTTAAAAAGATGTTCGAATTTTTATCCTTTCACCATGTAAATCACTTTCCGGATTCTTGATGATCGTGTGCCGTCTTCCCATGTGTTTCTTTGCCTTATATGCTCTAAAGAACACTTGGTAATATCTTGTCGAACACCGATTTTACTCTTCTGGCAAACATTAATTCCGCCGACAACATGCCTGTGGTGTGTTGCAGTTAGGTGTTACGAGGTAAACCCACAGAAAATTTTGATGTGCTTCCTCATTTACTTTGCCAAGTCTTTTTTTCTTCAACGCTCTTTTGAACGTTCTCACAAACCGTTCCGCTTGCCCTTTCGACCTTGTGAGATACGGCAGGATCGTAATATACCCAATGGAAAATATCTTACAAAAGTCTTGGAATTTTTTACCCGAGAATTGCGAATTTTCAGATACTTTGGTATCTGGTATGCCATATCTCGCAAACAGTTCATGCAAGAAATTCCTGTCACTGAGGATGTTGGATGTTTGCACTGATAAATTTCCGGCAGTTTTCTGAAACTATCAACTACCAGAATATAATATGATCTATTGATAGGGTCTGCAAAGTCTATCAGCATTCTTGACAACAGCCTGTCTGTCTTTGGCCAAGGTTCTATAGTTATGATAGGTAGCTTTGTACCTTAGAGTATAAACTCTATATGTTTTCGCTATTCTTTTAATATCTTGTTCATTTGGTTCCCATATACATAACTTCTCATAGATTTAATTCTAGAAATATTAGGATGTCCGCAATGAAATATAAATATCCGTTTCTGCAACACACTCGGTAATACAACTCTTTGATCGTATATTACTACACCACTGCATACCGAGTACGCTTGAAATCTGGATTTTTCTTTGTTACTTTTTTCAATTGCTTTTTAATTTTTGCAATAAAGACGGCATTTTCTACCTTTTCATTTATTTTGTCCAGGGTCACTGTTAACTTCTTACTACGCTGCACAAAATGTTTATTTCAATTTCGATTTTTAGTGCTGCGATAACCGTGTCCTCTAATGATGCAGCATTTTTAGGAATTAATCTAGATAAGCTATCCACATGTCCTAATTTTGTAGATGTTTGGTACTCCATCGTAAAGTCATAGTGAACAGGATGCTTTCCCAACTTTGTAGTCTATTAGTTGTATGAGTAGGTATAACTGTTTTTGAACCATATATTGTTAATAAAAGTCTGGTCTGTTTGCAATGCAGAATTTCTTCCATGAATAAATTTATGAAATTTCTTCACAGCGACTATAATTGCTAGAGCTTCTTTTTCTATCTGGCTATAATTTTTCTCTGCTGGTATTAGGTTGGTGCAAAAATAATGTCGTTTTCTCACATATGTTAGAACGTCAAAAACGACATTATTTTTGCACCAACCTAAGAGAAGCGATCGTGAACCATAAGCGAAGGCTTTCATTTTACTGCCATCGTATTTGTGTTAAATCAGCGATCCAAAACCGTACTCACTAGCATCTGATGTCACTAACATTTCTGCTTTTGGGTCGTAGTGTGCTAATGATAAATCTGACGTTTTTTTTTTTTTCTTCAAAGGACTTTTGATATTTATCATTCCAATTGCACTTTACTTCATTTTTAAGTAGATCGTTAAGTTGAACCCTTAACTTATGCATACAATTTACATAAATTTGATAATAATTAGCCAGTCCCCGCCCCCCCAAAAAGAAGCTTGTAACGTAGTCACATTTGTTCGTGTAGGCATATTTTGAATAGCAGTTGCCCTCCATGTGTCTGTTTGCCTACCATTTTTTATCATTAATTTGACCAAGGTATTTAATTTTCTGCAAAACACAATTTTGTTTTCACTAAGCTTGAATCCGTATTCTTAGTTTTCCCAAAATTGTTTTCCTTCATGCACAACATGTTCATTCGATACACCTTTGAAGAAATTGAGGTCCAGATCCGCAAGCATGGTATCCATGGCTTGTTGAAACAAATAGCTGCTTCCCCCTTTATACGAAAGTGAAGTTGGTTAAAGTTATATAATCCTCTGTGCGGATTTATGGTCGTTAATTCTGAGTATTCATTTTCAATATGAATTCGAAATGTGCTTCAAAGACATCCAGCTTTGAAAATATTCTTCCGCCGTTCAACTTCGAAAAAATGTTCTGGATTTGGTAATGTGCTTTTAAACAACTGTTTAATACCGTCGGAAATCCGAGCAAGCAGGAATTTTATTATTTCCTTTCTTTACATACACCCCTGGTGCAACCCATTTTTAATGGTTATTTTTTTTCTATTACACCAATTCTTTGAAGTTTGTTCAACTCTTTATTAACTTGTTTCAATGCTGCGAATGGTACGCTCCGTTTCTGCTTAAATACTGGCGTCGAACCTTTTTTACTTGAAATATCGCCTTGAATTGTTAGAGGAGCCGACATTCCACTGGGTATGCTATTCGGATCACAAGCTCGTTTGTGCCCGGGTGGCGTTAGATCGTAGGCCTAGAATGGCTGGTCTTCGTGAGGACGAGTTTCGCAGCTATTTGTCTGACTTTCCACGAATTTCGTCGACTGAAGCGGCTAGCTGTGAGGGAGAGATTACGGAGAGCTAAGTCTACGCGGCTTTGAAGAAGGTCGGCAGAGGCAAGTCACCCGGTCTGGATGATTTGCCCTATGAATTGTACTTGATGCTGTCGCACATCTTTGTCCCGATTTTGACAATTTTGTTCAACAACTGGTTGCGGCAGGGGGCCATCCCAAACCGGTTCACCAGGGCTGTGATCACACTGTTGAAAAAGGGGAAGAGTGTTGGGGGGAACTTAGACGATTACAGGCCCATAACTCTGCTAAATACAGAATTAAAGATCTTAGCCAAGATCCTGCAGAAGCGTTTTCAGTCAGTTGCCGAGTCTCTGTTGGATCCTGAGTAGACTTGTGCTGTGAGGGGCCGAATAATTCAGAACAACCTGCATCTGATCTGCACAATCATAGGGGGTGCAAAAGACGACGATGGGGCCGCGCTGATCAATTTACATCAGTCCAGGCATTTGATAGGGTTGACCATCGCTACCTTGCTGTTGCCGGATTCGAACCCGACTCCTGCCCTGGATTAGCCTCCTGTATCGCTTCCCTAGTGCTGTGGTACAGGTGAACGGGAAGCTGACGGGCGCTTTTGTGCTATCTAGGTCGGTTCGTCAGGGTTGTCCACTGTCGCCCCTACTTTATGCTTTGGCGTTGGAGCTTCTCCTTCGTTGGTTAAAGGACAGAGTGTGCAGTCCGGCTATGGAGGGACTCAAGCCAGGGTATCTGCTTTCGGGTCGTCCCGCAGCGACATTGAGGTGGTACTGAAGGCGCTTGATCAGTACGAAAAGGTGACAGGGCCAAGATAAACCGGGACAAGTCGTCCGGATTGCGGTTAGGTGCCTGGAAAGGGGTCGATCTTCCGGGCCGCTTCGATTGGACTGACGGTCCTGTCCGCATTCTTGGACTGTGGTTTGGACCCGACCTCCAGCTGGAGAAAAATTGGTCTGAAGTACGAGCAAAGGTCAGCGCTGCCAGTCAGACTTGGAGTCGACGGAGGTTGTCCGTGAAGGGCAGGGCGGAGGCGTGTGCTACATACGTTTTCCCGATTGTCCTTTATCGATTGTCCTTACTTCCGCTCTGTAAAGACCATCGAAAACCGCTCGAGCGCTCGCTATCCTCCGTTTTGTGGGGGGGGGGACGCAAGCATCAGGTCGACACAAGTCTGTGCACAACGTCCGTGACATGGGGGGGCTGTCAATGCCAGACGTAGTGAGCCACAAACTTGCCTCGAGGTTGGCCTTCCTACGCCGCGCATTGACAGGAGATTGGATTATGGTGGGGATTGTTAGGGACGTGTTCCGTTGCCTTACTATCAGTCCCCCCATCCCGCGGATTGATCGCCATCGTAAACCGCGGATTCAATCGGATTTCATTCGGGAGTGTCGGTACGCTCTGACGATCATTCCTCGGTCCAGTGACATTTCACAACCTAGGAAGGTCTTCTATCGTTATTTATGTAGGAGTTCGCGAAGGATACTCTACGTGAGCGGCTCGACTTGTCGGAGGAGGAGCTTCGCTTTTTCTGGTCTTGGGCGCCAGCGATGGATTACCTCAGTAACCCTGTGTTTTCGTTTACCTGGCGATTGGCTCGGAATCGGCTGCCTCTCAATGACAAGGCCTTCGTATGGGGCTTGGCGGATTTGACAGACTGTGAACGGTGTGACCTTGGATTAGAAGAAACGGCTTCGCACGCCTTCTACCATTGTTGCCGGGTCCGCTCCTTTTGGGACCATGTCGGCGTGTTGATGGCTCGTCTCGTTCCCGAACAGCTCGTGCTCATTGATTGCGCATACGCGTGTGACAGTGTGTCGCCCCCATGTTCTGCAGTGAAACGAATGGTGTTTCTTACGCTGCTGGCCACGGCCCGAATGGTGATTTGGACGACGCGACGGGAGGAAATCTTGCGAGGCAACCGTCTTTCTCATCAGGATCTAATCCGATTCTTTGAGCATCAGCTCAAGATGAAGATTAGAACTGATTGCATTCGACAGTCTTCAGCGAAAGGTGGATCAAAGAGGCGAGCTTGGTTCGTTTGAACGGGGCTATCCTTGATTTTCTCTTTTATGTCAACCTACGTCACATCGGGGTGGTTTCCTGTGGAGCCCTTCCCTTGGTTAGGTTAGACAAGCTTGTGTGTACCTAGTTAATGTGAGTAAGTGTTGTTCCTGGCCTGTTCCCGGCTATCTCTTTGGTTATGATCCCAGTCGAGATTCCTAACCTCCCCAGTTTGTTTTTGGCCCCCTTTTCATTTCGAATGGGTCAGCTTTTATATTTCCCATGTCCGTCTATATTTTCTCCTTTCCCACTCCCTTAGCAAAAGAGCTTCTTGATTTTGTACTCTGGGCAGAATACAGCGGCCTCTCTGTTTTGAGGGTTGGACGGGCCCTACTAACATCAGTTATGTTTAGTTTGATTCGTGTTAATATTTTACTTCATTATTGGGTTCATTTCCCTCCCCTCCCATTTTTCATCATAGATTTTTATATATAATTATTATTATCATTACCTTTTTATGTCACGGGGCGCGTTTTGTAGGACATCCTTGAGAGGATGTGGTATTATGGTGCATGGAGGATTAATTAGTGATGGACGACTTCTTATGGTGAATGGGTAAATTGTAATGATTAATGGGTCGTGAATCTGATTAGCTAGGTATAAGATAGTTAGTGTGGACCAGCCTCAACTCCTCCCCCTCTGGCCACGTGCCGTAATTGTATTTTAAATACAATAAATATTAATGTCGCCTTGATTTTTGAACACCGACCGAGTTCATTTGACAGAATATCTGGAAAACATTTAATTCTTCCTTAAAATTTTCGCCCTGACTTTTTAAATTGGTCGCTTGTCCATTTAAGTTAATACAATAACCGTTTATCGGCAAATCCTAAAGTTCAAATCGTTTCAACCAGTCTGTTCCGAATTACGTCTTTTTTGGTTAGATCGAGCACCTGAAACGAGAATCAAACACAGAGCTCTTGTCAATAAGGATTTTCATCAGAATGCCTACCATGTCTTCAAACCCGATTTCACATTGTTTTCTCGGTAAAATGTAATTGCAATATTTTCTCAAAAACCATCTCTTTTTTGCCTCATATTACCAGCCGCTGAATTCCTGACTGAAGATTTGTTCATATCTAAGAAAATACGCAGTAAAATTCAGTCTCTCATCAGGATTGTATATAAATTCCGATATGGTGTTTTGGAGAGTGTCTGGCGTAAGAGATATTGAAATATTTTTTGTTTTTGTCAGAATCATATCCAACAACACCTGTTGCTGTTTTGTGAGAAGACGCCCCGTTTTATTTAAATTGCATTTATTTCGTCTAACAGCAGGCACTGCCCCATTTTCTTTAATAGGTTTTTTCGAATATGCAAACCGGCAAACGAAATGGAGGGTCTATTCAAATACGGGTATCCACTATAAATATCCTTAGAAGTAATGTCTGATTAAATAATATATATATATATATATATATATATATATATATATATATATATATATATATATATATATATATGACGCTATATGTATTTGAGTAGACGCTTCATTTATTTATTTATTATCGTCTAACGGCCTGATTATTCGAGAAGTCTTAATATTCGTTCTCCGACAGGATTTGAACGTGCGGTCTAGGGGGAAACTGACATTAGATCTGACGTACTTTGACCTCTCGTCTACATAGAGATCAAAGCACGAGTGTCCACTAAAAATATCTTTTAAGTAATAAAAGTCTGTCGGGCTAATAATTTAAAATAATATCACCTTTCTTATATATATATATATATATATATATATATATATATATATATATATATATGATAAAATATTATTTTAAAATATGCGATAATTTTGTGTTAAAGTGCTCAATATTGAGCGTATGTAAATATAAAAGTGGACATTGAAGTCAACACCCAGAGGCGACAGTCTGTTTCATTGTAAACGCAATCGTCAGGCCATGTGCATTGTGTTTTTGCTCGACTATTTATATAGAGGGGTCAGTGATGTATTGAGGGTAGACTTTTGTATTATTCTAACGGCTATTTCGGTGGTAGTAACTGTTGTTTTTCGAAATATTCTAGGGGCTATTTCGTGGAAAAAATTGCGGATCCTAATGATATATATATATATATATATATATATATATATATATATTATTTTAAAAATATGATTTAATTATAGAAAATTAAATTTCTATAATTAACTTGAATTTTTTAGCTTCTGTTTTTGAAACATGAGAACTCTTACGTAGCGATAGAATCATAATTTAAAACTAATAATTAGGCTCTACATGTGTATCGAGCACTGTTTTTTAAAAAAAAAGCAAAAATACTTAAGAAATTCGGACTATTAACCTAACTGTTGCTTCCTATGTTTCCTATGTACGGGTACGAAACATGGGCATTACCAAAATCGATTGAAAACAACTAAAAGCGAATAAAGAAAAAAATGAATAATGTAGAAGATAGAAAGAAAACAACATCGACCGGAGAGCAAACCAAAGATAAATGAATATAAGAAGTTATGAAAAGAGAAAAATTAAGATAAAAAGAAATAGTCTGATAATAGATTAAAGTGACAATTGACAGTCACTACAACCGATATTGGGAGAAAAACTGTGCGTCTACTCAAAACACGGGTATCCACTAAAAACTAAACTTTAAGTAGTAAAAATATAGGATTTTCCTGATTTTAGTTACTCTTTCTGTTTCACGGATATTCAATCGGCTTTCTTCTCTTTCTTCACGTTCCTTCTTTTCCTGTTTGCATTTCGACGGAACGATTCATGCTAAACAATGGGAAACTTATTCACCATTTTGGCTAATACTGCCAGTGTATGACAAACAGCTTCAGTGAAATGTAGCACATTTATTTCTTTTGCCAGCTGAGACTGGTGGATCTGGATAGTAAGAGACAAAAAAATATTAATCAGGGCTAAACCCCACGCACTCATCTACGCAAACAGACCTACACGTAAACACGAAACAGAGTCGTAAATATACATACATATTCAGATAGAGAAACACGCACACACAGACTACAAACAAACAGACACAGAGAAGAAATCATGGATATCGAGACATGCGTATTCTTTTTAAAAATCATTTCATCCAAAGCAAGCTAATGAAGCTACTATGACGCAAGGGGGTTACTGAGTGTGAGAGAATATGAAGAAGAAACACTATTAAGAGGAAGAACAATAAAAGAACATGAATTAACAATACAGAAGAAAATGTCAGACATTGCATTTAAATCTTTGAAGATCAAAGTTAACTGGTAAGCAAGAAGCTGGAAGACATTTCAAAAAAGAGAAATGCAAGAGACGAAACTGTTAACATAGAACTTCCGGTTCTATCTAATCATTTCTACTGGAAAATGATGGGACCTTACCGCTAATATCGTACCGAACATAAATTAATCCAGTCTAGCTATCAACGAGGAAAGCTCATCAGAACAATTATCATGGAAATATTTATAGTAAAATGATGTTGGGAAATGACTGAAGCCGAGTTGCCAGATCAAAACAAATAACATTGCAGATTGTTCTTTGAAATTTATCAAGAATCGCTAAATGCATCAGACTATATGTGTTAGCAATATTTAAATCATGGACAAATGGTAGACTTATAGATATGTAAGATAGATTCTGGCGAGAAAATCGACTAGCATGACACAGTGAACCAACTTTCTTACCATCAGACCATGCAAGTGATTCCGTACAACATTTCCACTTTAAGTCAGCAGAAAACCATAAACTAAGAAGACGCACAAAGTAAAAGAAAATGAAAATATACATACAGAGACTGACAGAGAGATAAAAGCTCACACAGACACAGAGTGAAAGATACATATACTCACGCCCACTCATTCGCGCTTAAAGATATGCAGACGTAATATAGAAAAGAAATTATACTCTCGAAACAGTTAAACGTAACAGCCACTTCTACTCCAATAATTTTTTCTCTCGCACTTCCCGACAGTGAAACTCCCTTCCTCTTACTTGGTTCCGCGATAACTATAATCTTCAAAAATTTAAATATAATGTCAATCGACATCTGATGCCTTTATCTCGATAACCGTTCTTCTGCTTATTCTTTCCTCAAACACCTCTCTTTTCTCTTACTTTCACTCTCTGTAACTCCTTGTGTGCTAGTGGCATTCCTGCTTTGCTTGGGGTGAAATGCTTAAAAAAAATACCAAATACTCAAAAACAGCATCTAGATTTTCGATATGCATTCTGACACAATACAAAAAAGAGATCTTATTTACGAGGAATTATCATCATTTACATTATTTTCAGGCAGACTAGTTTCCTCGTCCTTGTTAATATCACGACATTTCGGCTGTTTTCAAGTATCTTCTCGTTTAGGGAAACCTTCAGGGAACTTCACTGTTTATTCAATCTACAGGTGTATATTTTTAAAATCGATTTCACCGCAAACAATACAGTAAAACTACTAAGACACAAGACATTACAGAGTGTGGAAGAATTAGGAAAAGAAACATTACTAATGAGCGGAAAGAGGAATGAGTAACCAGGAGGAAAATAGACAGCGATTGATATTACATTTAAAATTTTGAAGATCAAAGTTGGCTGGATAGCATGGAGCCGGAAGGGACTTCCACAGGCGAGAAATGCGACAAAAGAAATTATTAGCATATAACTTACGGCTACATCTAACCAGCTCAACAATAAATTGATGAGATCTCCGCACCAGTATAGTACTGCGCTTATAGTAAAAAATCTAGGTGCCATAACAGTGAGCTCTCCCGAAAAATTACCATGAGATTATTTATAAAAAATACACTAGGAGGCAACCTTACGGCGGTAGGAAAGTGAATGAAACCGTGATGTCAGACCAGGACCGATAATATTGTTGATTCTTCGGATTTTATCCAGGATCTCAAGATGAATAGCAGGTGTACTGGACCATACGTAGGAGCAATATTCTACTCATGTTTTGGTTTGTGTTACGGCATATCAACCTCAATGGGTTATTTAATGCCGACAAAATTTTTATTGAAAAATTTATTGCTGGTAAAAATATTTTTACAAAGTATTTCACGCATTAAAACCTATTTTTACACTTTCATAGGGTTTTGACTCAAATTTGGGGGATGACTATTTGCCCATAGGTGGGACCCTAAAAGGTGCTACCACCCTGAGTCAAGGCGGATACCAGCAATTAAGAGGTAGTTCCACACCCCTGAAAAACTCTTGATCAGAGGCCTTGCTGTTGGACATAGTTTTCCGTTTCACCTAGGACGTAGATGTAGTTTATCATCATATGCAGGACGGTCTCATCATGAATGAATGGTAGACTGATAGATATATTACCCAAAATGGGTTGACATATAACATACACATTCTTGAGTCGCTCAGTAAATGGGTGAAGGAAATGGACCAGATTCTTAGTGACATTCAAGAAATAAACATAGGAAGAACTTCTACCCAAACGTCATCGAACCAAACTTCAAAACGCCAACATACAGATTTACTATACGGTTGGAACGATGAGGACAATAGTCCGAATAATGTAAATAATGTACATAATACCTCATCTCAGAAATATAGAGAGATAATCAAAAGTGCCTGGGATATAAGACGAAGACCGTTTTGCTATAGGAGATAAAAAAACACTCAAAGACTTTTGCAGTACAACATTCATATCCACTAGAAATGGTATTTTTGGAAGGCCGTAAAACATTGGTGTTCTTTGTTCTGAATTTAATATGCTAGACTCTGTATCACTGATATAACTATTTCCTTTCATTTCAGAAATTATCTTCTCTACCTTTTTCTGTAATAAGGGTTCGGGTCTGAAGAAATTTTGACGACGAAGAGCGTTACGTTACGAAGTCGTAAGGTTGTTCCAGGTTTCGTTATGGCTTGATTTCATGTTCTATCAGCTTCGATCACTATGTTTGTACTCGGTTTTAATTATTGTAGAATTTTCGCCACCATTTTCTCTTCGAAAAAATATTTCTTCAGCTTGTGACAACGGACAAATTGAAATACACCCCGAGCTAATTTATTTTTTTTATAAAAAGTTCTAATACTTGGGCAAAAATTCAATCCAAGATCGAAAACAGAAATCTCATCTGGAGAAAGATTGAAATTCCATAAATTTATGACAGCTTTATTTTCCAGTGTGTTTGAAATTTTTGAAGGAGTAATAGTATTGGAATTGGAATTTTTTGAAAGATGTTTATGTGTGTCGAGCTTCGGGTACTTTTGATATTCTACACTGAGCACATGTGACTTGTTTCATGTCAGGATCTATTATGGCGATTACTAATATAAGTTATGAGAAGACTTAGCAGGTCTTTTAGGAGTGGCCCATTTTCGAGTAAGGGGTAAGGATTTAGTTGGGTCTATTGTATATGTTGGTATTAGATGAATTTTAATTTCTGGGAAGGGAACAAATCTATGATTTTCAAAGCAGAATTGAAAATGAGCCCTCATTTTGGATTGGTCAAACAAAAACCATTCTGGAGAATTTCTTATGAGTAATTCGAAAGCATATGCTAGGGCAAAAATCCACAATTATTTTGGCCGGCTTGAGGAGTAGATATGTGTACTTGTTTTATAGTAAGAATTATATCTGCTTGTGATGAGTAGAATGATGTTATTTGCATAGTGAGTTCGTGAGATACAGATATGTTTAAACTATCATAACTATATACGTCTCCAAAAAAATTAGTTTACATAGAAAAGTGTTGTTTTTTGTGTAGTCTATAAAAATGTGGACAATTTGTTAGGAAGTCAGTACGGGGATAGTAGGTTGTATCGGAATTTCTGGAAATTTGTTAGTAATCAGAGTGAAGCCAGATTAAACAAATCGGTCGTATAACATTTGTCCAGAAAATAAATAAGTTTTCTTCGTGTTTTTCAAATGGAAAGTTCGCAGCCAAACTTTTTCGGTAGTAGCAGTAAAAATGAATATTCTTTTCAACTTCTCTTTATTTAAACTTAAAGATAAAATTTCATTGTTCTCGAAGTTTCCTAGACAATGACATGAATGAGTGAAACGGGATTCACACGAACCAACCTGTGTGAGTTTATTTAATATTGTCTCAATATCCATATTGAGAATAACCAATTTAGAACAGTAATGTTGGATAAAAAAATTCATAGCAAGGAAATAATTGTTCCCTCGTATTAATTTAAACTTATCATCTGGCCGCGATGAACGCATGTGAAGGTTTGATATCAGCCGTTATAATAAGTGTTAATATTAAGTAATTATAATAAGTATTAATAATATTATTATTAATAAGTAATAATAATAAATAATAAGTAATGCTAATAAGAATTAATAATAATTAATTATAATAGGTAATGATAATAATTATTAATTAATCTTTATAATAAGTAATAATAATAATAATTATTAATAATAATAATAATGATAATAAATAATGATATAAGAATTACTAACACGTAATAAAATAATGAATAATGATAATAGGTAATGGTAATAATAAACCTTAAAATGAAGAAGAAAAAGAATGTGGACTTCTTTATAGGATAACAAGCAAACGTGATATGAATGATTCAAATCACGACAGGTGTACAAAGTAAACCCTTCACGGTAGATAGGAAGAGAAACAAAAAGAATGAACATATATATATATATCACCATTTTCACGGGATCGCAAAAAATGCATAATTTGGCGTTACATATAAAAGAGGAAGAAATTTACGAGAAGAGTATACATTAAATGTTATCAAAACATTCTAATTCAGCCGAATTGAACGGAACTGTAAAGAGGATATGCGTCGGGTCTAATAGACGCAAACGTCGGGAATATGATACTACGACAAAACAGACGAGCAAACATACATTCACACACATGCAAACAGTTTTTTTCAGACATCCATATATGTGCGAGTGGGTGTATATTTACGTATATGAATAGACTGATAGATAGATAGCTAGATAGATAGATATATAGATAGATTGATTGATTGATTAGGAATAAAGATAGATATATACATATATAAACAGATATGAAGAAAATGAGATAGAAAGATAGATAACGAACAGATAGATAAATAGGTATCTTAGACTGAGATAGTAAAAGACAAAGATACATACATACATACGTATATATATATATATATGTAGATAGATAGATAGATAGATCTTGCATAGACTGACAGATCTTGAACGGGATTCAGATTTATAGTTAGATTGATATATATATATATATATATATATATATATATATATATATATATATATATATATATATATGTATGTATATGTGTGTGTGTGTGTGTATACATATATAGATAGATAGATAGATAGTAACAGACTAAGATATCTATCAAGAGAGATAATGGACACACTCTCATATATATATATATATATATATATATATATATATATATATATATATATAGATAGATAGACTGATCTTGAATAGATTGATATATACATATATATAAAGGCAAAGGAGAATGGTAATGTGGCATGATACGTTGCTTTGGCGAGTAATCAACGAGAAACAGGCTGTCACTCGTTGCTGCATTTGGCTTCTTATAGTGTGTGGTGTACCCACTTACTCAACTTGTACGACTTCCCCATGCTGTGTAAGTGAAGTATTACCATTACGTTAGGAACCTGGAACTTTTCCTCCACATTGGCAGCCCTCAGAACTTCATCGTCCAGGACATGGGACTGTCCACTGCGTGTTTCATCACGACGTCCAACCGGAACTTCTGCAACCAATACCTGCCGGTGCGTTGGCTCAGAGAATTATTCCCCAAGACTTGACGTATTCGCCGTCTTGATGCGGTTGTGGGCAAGCCAACCTTAATATCATGAATCCGAGAAGGGACAATCTGGTTCGACATCGTCATTTTTTCGTGTCTCTACTCGAACAATGACTGATATGTGTGCACAAGTCACCTGCATTGACCAAGAACAATGCTATCCGGGCACGTGACACGTTCATTTGCGTATCAGTGATCACCTCTTTACATCCGACATAAAAATCGGCAGGTCCTTCTCTGGTTACCTTATCGAATGGAGTGTGATAAAAAGACTAGAGATAAATTTTGGAAGAAATTGCAATCGAATGCCTGGAGGAAAATCTACGGATTATAGAATTTCACAATGTGCATAATCTCATAAAGAAAAGAAATGAAATTCTTCCGAAATGTCGAGACGCTTTCGCATTCTATTAAAAAAGCGGGAAAAGAACAATAAGTTTTGGGAACGTTATTAATAACAACTACTCATCTTGAAAAATCGCTAAGCGTAAAAGAACGCTCTAAACGGGTAAATAGAAATGTAATTGTTTATCTGTTACGCATACACACACAGGTTTATATATGTTTATTTGTGCTCATTTAAACATGTATAATAGTCCTGTGACAAGATCTGTTTAATTTTTATTGTATTTTTCCAATACAACAAAAATTAAACAAAGAAGACATTGGCGTGTGAAGTTAATACAACTTGTTTAAATGAATTTTAGCTGTCTGAAGATATCAGTTTTTAAAGCAGAAGAAAAATGTGGTGGAATGAAAGAGAAAAACTGAGAAACAAGTGAAGGGAAACCCAGTGAAAAGGAAGAAAAAATAGAGAAAGAAGAAAATATGATTTAGAGAAAAAGAAAGAAAGACAAAAAGAATAAAAAGAAAAGAGAAAGAGAAACGATATCAAAAGTGTGAAATACAACAAAATAAATAAAAGGAAGAAAACAGAAAGATAAAAAACAAAAACGTGGTTGACAGAAGAAGTATGAAATATGAATAAAAAGAAAAAAGAATGAAAAACAAGAGAAGAAATATAAAATATGTGAAAAACAAAACGAAAATAAAACAGAATTTACAAAAGAAAAAGAAGAAAAAAGAGAAAGATGGATCTGAATTCTTGTTGTTTAAATATACGTTATATAAATGTTCGCTACTTCAAATGTTACTTTTAGTGGATAGCCGAAACTGAGTAGTCGCTTCGTTTTGTTTACACAGAATTTATTTAGTACATCGGCCTGCATACTTGAAAAATACTTAATAAAGTGAAGGTGCCCTTCTTCCTATTCTGTTGTAATATAATGACAAAAGGTTTTTTGATTTTTAAAGTTCAAGTATATTTGCATCGGTATTAAAATTGATGCATCCTGACTGGGACTCAGGATATTATAAATTCGAGATACACAGAGATTTAGATAACTAGCTAGTTAGATAGATAGATAGATAGATAGATAGATAGATAGATAGATAGATAGATAGATAGATAGATACAGAAAGAAAAAAAGAACGAAAGAAAGAAAAAGAAACTGAAGCTGCTTAGAGAGATAGTAAGAGAGTGCGATAAAGAAAAGAGATAGATAGATGGATAGATAGATATGAACAGACTGCGAAAGATAGCTAGATAGACAGATAAATAGATAGATATGAACGGACTGCGATAGATACATAGATAAGATTATTGTCAATTTCTTCTTTCAATCGGAGCAAAAAAGCTCTGTCCTATATATTTCAATATATATATATATGTGTGTGTGTGTGTGTGTGTGTGTTTCATTAAAGACGACTGACAATGTTCTGCGATTAAGCTTGTTATTTAATTTTTCTTGTGTTCGTAGAAGTGTTTTCTGGACATAAATTGTGTAGAAGTTGTCAAAATATTCTGCATATCGAAGCGTTATCGGCTATTCTTTCCGCCATTACCAAGAATTATTTTTATATTTTATTTTTAACTGCATGCATTGATTTTTAAAAATAGGTATGTAAAGTTATAGGAATTTTTTTATCTTCCAAATACGGTCAGCACATTTTGTCCATCTTCATAGTTGATACAAATGTTGGATTTTTCTTTTTTATTATTAGTGCTTCCATTATTTTTAGTCTTTTTTTCCCTGTGGCTGAGGCTATTATACTTGTATCTTCTCCAAGTATGTGGCGGTAGGAATTTGGTAGGTTTAAAACACCATCCGCAACATTATACTTAATCTTTGTTATGTATGTGGTTATGTACGAGAGTGTGAGAGTGAACAAGTGAGAAAGAAAAAAGAAAAAGAACTTTATATTCCTCATTAAATTAGGCATGACATTCATAAAGCCGAATGGACCTCATGAAGCTGGCGGGCCGCAATTTACCCATGACTGATGTATAATATAAAAGATATGAAAAGAATAAAAATACGAATAAAAGGCGGGGTGAATAATAAATGAAGAGGATTTCAAAAGAAAGAGAAAAAATGCATGTAACCGTTTGGAGGAAGTAGGAAATTCAATGATAGAGGAAAACAATTCAACTATTATGTGCCTGGGCAGATAGCGTAAAGGATATGGACTAAGCAGCCGAGTTCGAATTCACGCTCAGTCAGATGCGTTCCTTGTCGCACAAATAATCTTTGGAACGGCATACACTCATCTCTTTTAACCGTAGCTATGGTTTATTGATTGATTCGTTTTTTACGGTTTATTTAAAGCCAGAAAATATTTTTAAGTTGTATGAATACTTTTTAAAGGTAATAATGATTTAATGATAAATCCCTTACAAATTAATCCATAGATCTGGGGAGAAGAGCTTCATTCATAGCTTTGGCAAACGTATTTGCGCATTAAGTGAATATAATGAAGCAAATTGCAATTGGAACACTGCTTTCCGATTAAAAATTCCGAGTTATTATCAATTACACCAATCGCACATCCAATCTTAAAGCACCTGGTTTCCTAAGAAGTAATCCATCTAGGTAATGACTAGGGTCGATATTGCTAAATTTTTGTGATCTTACCGTAGCTATAGGTTTAATAACAAGGTTGTCTGATTTTCTCTGGCATTGGATGGAAGCCAGTCTATGGGAACAAGTAAAAAACGGAAATTGTGGAGAGCAATTGTCAATTAAATTCTGTAGAAACATTCAATTAGAACAGTGTTTCTCAACCTTTTTACGTAATGGATGTGTTGTTGTTTAGAAGGTTGAGAAACTAAGATCAACTGAAAATATCATGACACTCTTAGCAAAATTTTAAAGGCTATAGATTTAAATGTAATGAAATTCAACCATAGATTTTAAAAAGTACACACAAATATATGAACTTACTTGATTTCAATGTTTCTATTTAACTAATTAAGAAAAATAAAAAAATACTTTTTAAAAGTGAATGTTAAAATAAAGTATTTAAAATAACATAATCGAAGAATAGTGAATTACCTGAAAAAAAGTTTAACTCTTATTCATTTATTCAAAAACTAATACTTCATACTCACATGTATATGCATGCCGTTTGGGCACCGCAGCGTGGTGTAATAGTTAGCAAGCTTGTCTAGCTAAAAGAGTTACGACTGAATAGTGAGTTCGATCCTCACTGGGTGCTACACACACTCGGCCGTGTGCCACATCCAAGCTACGCTTAGAAAATCATTTGGGCACCTCGATGCCATGTAATGGTTAGCAAGCTTGCCTCGCTAGAACAATTGCGACTGAGTAGTGAGTTCGATCCTCACTGGGTGTCCCATACATTCGGCCTTGTGCACATCTGAACTACGGTTGGAAAATCACGATTTGTGTGCCGTTGGGCACCGCGAGGTGCCCATCGGCATACATACAGTGACTTTCGAGGTGGTGTGAACAAGCTTGACTTGTTAGAATAATTACGACTGAATAGTGAGTGCCCCATAATTTTCGGCCTTGTGTCACATCTAAGCTACTCTTGGAAAAATCGTTCTATATGTATGTCGTGACTAGTGGAACGCAGCACGGCGGTTGAGAATCACTGAATTTGAAGACAGGATTAAGAAAAACAGAAAAAGCTGGGAGTAGAAAAAAATAAATATTGAAAAATCTTACAAAAATGATTATGAAAGTAATAAAGAAGAAAATAAAAGAATACATACATAGATAAATGAAATAGTGTAAGATGGAAATAATGAGGCGAAAAGAATGAATAAGGAAAGAAAAAGAAATAAGGCACAAACGGAAGAAGAAATATTCTACAAGAGAGTGAAGAAAAAAGAGGGGAAGAAAATTGAGGCGGAACGAAAGAGGAAAAGTGAGAATCAAATGAAGAAAAACAGACAGCGAAGAAAGAAAAAAAATAGTAAAAGAAAAAACAATGCGATTTAGAGAAAAAGAATGAAAAATAGAATAAAACGAAAAGAGAAACAAAAAAGAGAATGAAATAAAACAAAAGTGACAGAAAATATAAAAATATAAAATGTCTTTAGAGAAGAAGAAAAAAGAAAAAAAAAGGATAAGCAAACTGAAAAAAAGAAATAAAAGGAAACGGAAAGAAGAAGAAAAATGGATTCACAGAAGAAAATAGTAAGAAAAACTGAAGAAGAGAGAATGAAATGGAACATTAGGAAAAGAAATCAGAAGAAAAATGGAGAGAGGAGAGTGAAAGTTCGATAAAAAAAGGGATAGGGAAAAAATTGAAAAGGCAGCAATTAGACAAAGAATTATCACAATAGGAAGGTAATAAAGTGGCGGAATAAAGAGCGAGGGTTATGAAAAAAGGCCTGCAAAGGAGGATGGGTTGGTAGGAAAAGAACATTCATTTACAGAGAGAGGGAGAGAGAGAGAAAGAGAGGGGGGTAGAAATTTAACCATTGTCTCACTTTTGCACTCATAACAGCATCAGAATAAAAACCTTGTATTGGATCATAATTTAAACGTGCATCAGCGAGTGAATTTCTTTAATGAACAATACCAGCCTCACTTCATACTGGCTTTTCCCTTCCCCTTCATCTGCCTCCACATTGAGGGAAATACCCTGGACTCCGTGAAACCATATTTGCAGGACCTCCCGCCACACACAATCTTGTAGCCTCTTTGCCCATAGTTGGTCACCCATGTTAGTGGCCTTCTTGTCAATATTTTCAACACCCTGGAAGCTTATTTTGTTGCTTCCTTTAAATTGTTTCTAAGGTGATAGCTTTTGGTACAGCTCATCGAGTTATTGAAGATTCTCGTTTTTTTAGGGACATGTTTGCGGGGTTGTCTCCTTCTGTATTCGAGTATATTTAAGATTAATCTGTATGGTTTAGAGAAGCAATAATAGATTGTGCGAGGTTCATTCTGAAATTTGTTTTAATAAGTTCGTATGTTATCAAGTGATAGCCAGGAAATGGGTCAAAATTAAAGTAAATTTTAATGAGAGAAAATTAGTTTTATTCCTGACCCTTTTTCTTGGTCATCACTGGAGAACAGCTAAATTCTTATAAATTTTGGAATATTCATGATTCACAAACTTTCCGTAAATTGTCCGAACACTTGAAACTTTGACAGTGTTAACACAACAAAATCGGTTGATTTTTCAGCTTTCATCAATTGTATTATTCGTAAGAAAGGAGCGAAAAGAAATTTATTGCGAGACTAGGGATATTTTATGTAAATACTTTGCTAAGGACCTTTACTATAGAAATATATTTAAAATAAAGTGCTGGGTTTTCATTAGTCAAGAATTAATGGAAATATTAGTAATGGTGGGGAATATCCGTTTATGTACAGGAAATAATCAGCACCTCTCACCACACACAAACTATCTTGTAGCCTCTTTGCCCTACATTGCTCACCTATATTAGTGGCCTTCTTGTCAACATTTTCAACATTTTTCGGCAAGTATGACTTATCTCCTCCACTGTCTGTTATCGTGTTTTCTAGGATTTATAGAAGTTTCCATTTTTCTTTTGGTAGTGTGGAATACTGACATGTGGTTATAATTTTCGTTGCTTCCATTATAATGTAAATTTTATTTGGTAAAGAACTTTGTGATTGCGTAGCACCAGTCTTCGGAGTCATTTCTAAAAAGTTAAGGGATTAAATCGTTTGAAGCCATTTTCAATCATTGTTCTGAGGAAACGGTCGTTGGCAGATTCTAGTTTAGACATTTCTGAACGGTTAGGACGCTATGCAAGACAGACAACACGGGAAGGATTTTAGTCCGGGCCACCAACTTAACCGTAACTAAACTGTGTTCAATTACCGTGCTCTTTTTTTTATTTATTTCCTTACCAGAAATATAAAAAAAGACTTAAGAAAATACGTCTGGACAAAGACAAGCCCATGGAAAGGAAAAGTGGATTTTGAATGCCGAAATTTTAACGAATGCTGGATACTAAGCAATTTTTCATTAAGCACTTCGGAAAATGCCTTCGCTTAATTTGTGAAGAAACAATTGCCGTAAAGAAAGTTTCTCCAGACGAAGGCAGCCTTCCTAACGAAGCGGTCTCAGGTCGAAACAATTTATTATAGTACATTGGATATCATGACCCTCTCTCGAGACATTGCATAGCATTCTGCCCCTTTCTCTCCAAAAGGTTGACCACCCCTCGCGTACGGAATAATGCTAATGGAAATGATAATATTAGCCTTTTCTTTATAAGGAAACATTAGACATTCACTGACCGAATAGTTCGTAATAATCTTGGTTGAAATTTATAAATTATCTTTCTCTTTAAACAATTTTTCAGGACAATAAGTTTCTCAAGTCCAGTTGCTGTTATTTCTCTTTTCACTATTGATGGTTTTTTCATTCCTAACCTTTTATTTATTTATTTATGATGTTCACCATTTACAAACTCCAAGAACCACTCGTGGTAAAGAGTTACAGAGTAAGAGACACTGCCGCAAAGAAATTGATAATGCCATCAAGACGCAAGAAGCCACTGGAAGTGAAACAAGGAAAATATTTGAGGGAACCGAAAACCCAATTCAAAATTATAAATAAGAGATAAATCTTTAATCCTGTTCAAAAGAGGTGTGTGAACCGGGCGATAAGCGAAACTGTCTACTCCTATTGAGTTTAGAGTTTTCTTTAGAGAATTTTGAAGTATAAAGTTAAAATGGATGGAACTTTAAACTCAATCCTTAACAATCTGAAGTAGTGTGGAATGGAAATATCTTGATTATGTTAATATTTTTCTTTTCGAGTTATGTGTGATATGCATTTTAGTTGTTGTTGATGATGTTGTCGTGGTTTCTATTATTTGGAAAAGATCCTTTGTATGATTCTGTAAAGCCATTCCCCAATGTTCACAGCCTTCACTGACTCAGAGCCAATTTTAACCACTGATCTGAGAAAAGAAAGGTTGTATACAGCAAAGAGTTTAGCTTTGAACGCGTTTGGCTCCATGACTGACGTCCATAGGGCAGCGTCGAGATCTGACGATGCGTTTTAAGAACATGCCTCGAGATCTGACTAGGCTATAGGAAGGCTTATTTTAGAAAGGTATATCTCAAGATTTCAGCTTAATGTTTTGGTTTTGTAATAGTTTGCCGTGTTAGACGAAAGTAAATCTGGTGTAAACTCTTCTCTGTTTAATTTCATTATAACCCATGTAACTAACTAAATAAATCCTGCCTGGCTGTCTGTGTGTCTGAATTCCCTCTAACTCGGGTCGTACTTGCTCTACACAGACATATTATATCTTTTTGGAATAAGAAAGATTCCGGGATTGAAAATCTGCCTTTCATCTGGTGCTTGAACATCCAGTCATTTGGCTAGAATTGGATTTATAGCGCGAATCTAAAGTTAAAGCGAGATTTTGAAGTTCCATGGCGTGAACGGAGGAATTGAAAATGCATTCTTCAAAATTGTTATTGCTGTTTTCTAAACTGGAGCAGAGATCCGTTTAGAATTGGGTGAGCGGCTCAATTAGCCCTCCGTAGCAGCTAGCGTAAAACTCCACACGGAATGTGGCTTTTAATCTAGTACTAAATATCTTATAACATAGCCATCCAGCGAGTTAAATAATTTTATAATAGAAATACACTGAAAATCATAACATAGGGAATAGATCTAGTATATAAATGTTTTGATAATGATTTTCCTATCGAAATGCATAGCAAATGAGAAAGAAAGGGATTGTCAGTTGTCAGGAGAAAAGCAAAGAAGGGATATTTTATGTATAATGTTAATGTATTGCTCATGCTTAAAGAATTGGCCTCGTCCGGTTCACACACCTCTCCGATCTTTTGAGCAGGAGTATTGGCTTATCCTGTTTAGGGTTGGGTTTCCGGTTCCTTCTAATAGTCTACTTCAGTGTTGTACTCTTAACGCTTGTCCTACTCTAAGCTAATATCACTCCAAAAGTATCTCTCTACATTGAGTGGCTCTTGGCCCTTGTATTGAGGGAACATTAGTAAAATAACTTATTTAAAGTTAAAAATCATTTTACAACAGAAAAGCATGACAACTTATTCGAGGAGAAAATGCATTGAATATCAGGCAAAATCATATTCTCTATACTCAGGGTTTAATGCAAGCGTTACTAATAGAATAGATCTATTATATGTAGAATTATAGTTTATAGCTGATGTTTAGTAAGTTTGGTACAAGGCCAGAAATAAGACGAGCCCATTGAAAATCGGACTCACAACAGATGGTCTCAGATTACCATGCGAACACTTAACTTGGAAAAAGGTGCCTTGTTATTCACAAATCGTAGCTTAGTTAAAACAACGGTTCCCGTACTATCAACGAAGTTAAGCAACGTCGAGCCTGGAAAGTGCCTAAATGGGTGACCGCTTATTAATACTAGATGATGTAAGCTTACATATCTGGATTATGTAATTGATAATGACTCGGAAATTTAATCGGAGAGCCGAGTTCCAATTCCAGTCGGGTTCGTTATATTCACTTACGCGCAAATAATATTGGGAAAGGTATGAATTCACTTATTCTCCTATGGGTTAATCAGTAAGACGTGTTTCACTAAAACATTATCTCCAAAAATAAAATAAAGTTGTGTACAGAAAAACATTAAATAACCCATAGAGGTTGATATGCCGTTAAATAAAAATAACCAGGTAACCTAACTTGCTTTCTAAAGAGCACCAAATACACCACTGATTGTTAATAAGACTGGCTCGCCAAACACTGCCTGACACGGAGATTGTCACGTAGTCTATGAAAGAAAATGTTTTTAGAGGAATTTTTCTAATGTATTAAGGTAGAATATCAATTATTCTTGAAGTGGCATCCCAATATTACAAACGCCATTGCAATTCCCAATCCAGCGAACAACGCATGAAAAGGTGTAACTGATAATAGTAACAATAATGTTTCCAATGAAAAGATCGCATTGGGATTTATGTAATGTTTATATGAATTCTTGAGGTTTCGTCTAACATTTACAAACGTCTTATTTTCCTAAGAAAACATCTGAGGGTGCCATGCAAGAAAAGGATTCTGGGGCGTGAAAATAAGACGCAACACAACGGGAAGAGAATGCAGTTACAATTGTAATCAAGATGGACGGATGAAGAGGAAATGTTTCATTTGAATCAATACTCGCCTAAAGATGACTTCAAAGAAACACTTTAGTTACAGCTAATTTCATAACTTATACTTGAACTACTATCCTGCATTACAACCATATCACGTTGAAACACCCGTTCTCGTACGCTGTTCGAAGTTAAGCATCATCAAGCCTGGTCAGTATCTAGATGGGTGACCGCTTGGGAAGTGATGTAAGTTTGGATGTGCGGGTAGTATAATGAATAATGTCGCGAAATTGTTAATCAGAAAGTCGTGTTCCAATTGCAGTTGAGTTGGTTATATTCAGTTAATGCGTAAATAACCTTCTCCCCACTGCTATAGGTTAAATAGTAATAGTTATATCACTAAATCATTATTATCCCTACCAAAATTATTATTATCTAAAAATATTTTCTGGCTTTAAATAATCTGCAAACGTTGATAAACCGAATCAAAAGCCGAATCAATCAAGCAAGCATAGCTACGGGTTCAAGAGATGGATATATACCTTTCGAAAGGTTATTTCTACGAAACGGAACGCAAGTGACTGAGAGTGAATTCGAACTCGGCTCGCCTATTCCATTCCGTCCCGCTACCTGCACAAGAAATAGTTAAATTACTTTGTTCTCTCTCTCGCTCGAATTTCTTACTTTCTCCATATTTTTCTCTTTTGTCATCAACTTTGTCATTCACCCCGTCAATCAATCAAATTTATTTCCCATCTTGCTCTCTTTATCACTCTCTCCCTCTCGCTGCATATATATATATATATATATGTATATATATATATATATATATATATATAAATATATAAATATATATATATATATATATATATATATATGTGTGTGTGTGTGTGTGTGTGTGTGTGTGTGTGTGTGTGTGTGTGTGTGTGTGTGTATATACAGTCCGCTCCAAAATATTGGAAAGGCTAGATCAATTACTTTGATTTTATTGTTCACTGAAGACATTTGTGTTTAAGATCAAAAGATGAGAAATGAGTTCACAATTTCAACATTTGTTTCCTGGTATTTACATTAAGCTGTGTTAAACAGCTTAGGAAATATCACCATTTATATCAGGTAACCCCACATTTACATGAGCAAAGGTAAAGGAACAGAGAGTCTTAAAGTAAATAACATTTAATAGTTGATTACATAAAACATACTAGCAAAAACTGTATCGAGCCCGCGGCTCACTGATGTAAACAAACTGTTGCATTCTTCATTTGTGACGCTTTTCCAGACATTTTACACAGCCTCTTTCAAGTCTGGTTTGTTTCGGGGGTGTGGTGGGGGTCTTCCGTAATTTTCCTCTTCAAGAGAAGAAGTGCATGCCCTATTGGATTGTGGTCCGGTGGTTAACTTGGCTAGTCTAAAATTCTCCACTTTTCTACCTGATAAGGTCCTTAGTTGTGTTGGCAGTATATTTTGGGTTATTGTCCTGCTGCATGATAAACGCCTTCCCGCTTAGTTTGGATGCTTTTCTCTGTGTACTGACAGACAAAAGAAATTCTCTAGATTTTTCTGCTAGAATCATGAGTTATATAATCGATAAATATGAATGAGACTGTTCCGACAGCAGCCATACAAGCTTAAGCCAAAACATGCTTTACAGATGAGATTGTATGTTTTGGATCATAAGCAAAACCTTTCTTTCTCCAAAATTTGGCAATTTCATCAGTTTGGTAGAGATTAATCTTGGACTCATCAGTCCATAAAACCTTCTAGAACTTTTGTCGCTCATCTCTGTATTTCCTTGCAAATTCCAATCAGGCCTTCCCATTCTTACTGCTCATGAATGGTTTGAATCATGTAGTATCACCTGTATATTTCTGCTCTCAAAGTCGTCTTCGAATGGTGTATTGTGAAACCATCACCCCTGCACCCTGAAGGTTGTTGGTGATGTCACTGACTGTTGATTGTTTTTTTTTCCTCGCAGCTCTTACAATGTTTCTCTCACCAAATGCTTTTCTTTTCCTTGGGCGACCTGTTCTATGTCTATTGCTCAGTACACCAATATTTTCTCTCTTTTTCAGAACATTCCAAATTATTGTATTATCGATTTTCATTCTTTTCTCTGCTTCAAAATGGCTTGCTTTTCTCCCACAGAGAGATCTCTCGTCTTCATGCTGGATTATCCTTTGTAACAAGAAATGCTCTCTTCACAGGTGAAACCCAAGGCTAAAACCGAAAGTAGTTATTCAAAGCTATTTTATGTTTAAACAATCAATCTAAAAGGCAATGTCATTCACGTGATCCAATAGCTTTGGTCACTTGATAAATGGGTGGGTTCAAACAAAAGGTGTCATGCCCAAAGTAGTTTGACACATCTAAATAAAAGGTGCAATTCTGAAGATTTTTCTCATATTCATCTTTGGATTTTAAACCTAAATGCCTTCAGTGAACAACAAAAACAAAGTAATAGTTTTGGAGGGGACTATATATATATATATATATATATATATATATATATATATATATATATATATATATATATATACGTGTGTGCGTGTGTATGTGCGTGTGTGTGCGTGTGTGTGTGTTATGTCGCCAAATAGCATTATCGAAAAAATGTTCTGGTGCCAGCTCCAAGCCAGAGAATGTTCGAAGGCGGACTACAAGTGTTTCGTGATCTGCTGCATCGGGGATATGGAACTCATCCGCCTGTGAAAACAGTCCATCTAGGGAAGGAAAGATGATTTTAAACCTCCATTGTCAGGCGGTGATATCCAAATACGGAAAAGGCTACGGCAATAAATACAGACAGACAAAAAAACTGTGGAACGACGAAGGCAGTTGGCTGTCAACACTGATAACCTTCCGGCAACTCCTGAAGCCAAGCCAAGTCAAAATATGCCCTGTATTCCTTTGATTAGCGGAGTATTTCCATATACTATTGCCCAGCAATCTGTCCTGGAAAGGCCACTCCAGTCTTACCACCAAAGGAAGGAATCGTGATCAAGCAGGGCGCTACATATATGTCGTGAGATAAACTGATACCTACTATATATATATATATATATATATATATATATATATATATATATATATATATAATAAAAAAGAACAGTAAGATTTATAATCCGGTGTTTTAGCAATTATTTTTATTAAGAAAAAACAGTGTTCGATACAAACAGTAGAGCTTAATATTATAATTATTTTCTTTTTTAAAAAAATATGATTCCATCGTGACACAGAAATTTATATGTTTCAAAACTGAAACTAATTTTGTAAATTTAATTATAAAAATTAAACCTAAAATCCAGCGTTTCGTTCTATTGTCAAGCGATGTTAGGAATCAAAAGTTCTTCCAAAATCTTGGTTTCGTATAGCAGATTTGCTCCTTTAACCAAACCACAAAGAAAAAATTTGCAGACTGTTAAGTCAGGACTCCTTACTAGGCAATCCTACATAAAATACTGAGTTACTTATCAATCACTCTGTAGATTTCAATGTTGAGAATTCATAGTTTAAAACATTATGCAGATGAAAGTTTTATTGATGGCAAACTCAGAAAGAAAACTAAAAGGAGTTGGAGATGAAGTAGAAATGAAAAGCAAGAAAAAGATAGCTATTAGAATGCACGGTCGCCAGGAAAAGAAACAACGCAAGGCGCAAATTGCGTATATTGGTATCATCAAAATTGAACATATACTTTTTTTTGTTTTTTTTTTATCTACAATGCAGACGACGGAAAATGTAGCCCAGAAATCCGAAAACTCAGAATAGTGAAATATTCCTTTCAGAAACTAAGTAAAGTATTAAGAGATACAAAAACTTCATTAGAAACAAAGTGTACTCAACCGTTATTTAATATTTAATCTATTATATGAGTTAAAGTTGAAAATGATGATGAAAAAGAGACAAGAAGCGACTGATGCCGTTCTGCGGACGATTAATACTCACAGTCAGGTAGAAACATTTGAAAATTCGATGACGCATAACGAGGGAGGAGAGCATAGAGAATTTAATACTCCTGGAACTTAATGAAAGCAAGAGAAACGAAGGAAAACAGTGGGTAACCTGCTCAAAGATCCTTTGCCACACCGCTAAGATGGTGGCTGCGGCAGAGGTGTGTTGTCCTAAAGCGCCGACGTGGGAAACAACAGCCTTTCTTCGGGGTGCCGTATATCTGACCCCGAACGACCGACAAGGGTCTAACTCACGTAACCTTGTACGGTTAAGAGACATTTTCTGCACCTAGATGATTCAAAAATACACCCCGTAGCTGCATTTGGCCAACGAAAGCTTGCATTGTGGACACACACACACACACACACGCGCACACACACACACACACACACACACACACACACACACACACACACACGCACGCACGCACACACACACAAAAAGAAAAGAAAATGATGCAATAAAACAAAAAATACAGATTTTCCAGTCTTTGATTGTCTTTTATAAATCCTTTTCATTATAATTAATTTTGGCTTCTTTTTTATTCAATAATAGTTTTGTTGATTTCTTATCGCATTTCAAGAACAAAGCTAAAACATAAAACAATACTAAACCTAATTCTAAAATGAAAAATATTATCTGAATACAGTCAAACGATTACAAATAATCGAATACCTGAAAGAATCCAAATGTTATATGAGAACTAACTTCCTCACATTAACATTGCACTGGTATAGAGCAGAGTTAATGTAATACAGTTTATGCCATGGCTTTGTGTTTTCTTCCCTTAACACCGCTGAGCACCGGAAATACGTCTTAAAGATTTTTTTTGCATAAAGGAAACAGACTATTCTCATTCAGTTTTCATAGTGTTAAAAATTCTTACTTACTATCATTTAATCCCCATAGAGAACTTCTGCTTTCTATCAGCACGGCTGACGCTAACCTTCAGGAGGGAAACACTTTGTGCCTTCTTCGGCTCACGTTTCCATTGACATGAAGTGGCGTGAATATATCGAATCAATTGCTAGGTCGACTGCTAGGAAATTTTACTGTCTCGTCCCAGACAATTATTCCCGTCACAATCCATCTTGCATAATTGTAAAAGTACCATTTCTCTATACGTTGAAGAGCGTTATCATATTTAATCTGGTGAATCTAGCTATTCTTGAAAAATCCAAAGAAGGGTCTGCAATATAATCGCTCCTGACCTGGCATCTCGACTTCAGTCAATTTTCCACCATTTGAACGTGACTTTCCTGTTTTTTTAAAACATATTTTAATGGCAAATGTTCTGCTTTCCACCTTGGTGTCTATAAATTTAAGCGTACGACTGGATTACCAAATCTGTTTCCTCGGTTTACTGATGGACTAGTAGATGTAACCGACAATTCTATTCTAATAGTTTCTTTTCTCTCGTATCTCGCCTATGGAACTCTCTTCCGGTTGCTTGCTTTTCTGTCACCTACAAGCATCAAAGAGGTAAATTCAGGAGAACGATCATATTTGTCGCCATATCGACCCATTGGCCTCCTTAGTGTAATTAGCAAACTTTTCGAATCTATAGCCAAAAAGAAAGTTGTTAAACACATCAAGGGGAACAACATCCAGAGCAATAATCAGTATGAATTTTGCCCTGCTATATCCACTGTTGTTGTCTAAATGCCATTACTCACAGAATCATCAACGAACTGGACATTTAATTCATCACGAGGACTATCGATATATCAAAGTCCTTTGACAAGGTGTGGCATCTGGTGGTTCTACATAAATTCCGCAGCTATGGAATTCTAGAAAGGCTTTCTCAATTATCAAGTCCTTCCTAACTGGTAGATCCGTGAAGGTCATTGTTAACGGCCAGTCATCGAAAGCTTATATAATCAATGTCGTCGTTCCTCAGGGTTCTCTCCACCGTCCTACCCACTTTTTACTGTATATTCATAATTTGATTGATTGATTGTTTGTTTAACGGCATATCAACTTCTGATGGGACATTTAATGTCAAAAATTTAATTTTCTTGGGAGCTTTGATGTAATAAAAATATTACATATGTTATTCTGCTTTCACAATTGAATAAATGGTAGATCGTACTCAGCTTTTGTGGATATACATGTTTATGTGAAGATAGTGCCTGTTTGATTTCTTTAAGAAATTGTAAGATATTACATGGATTAATGTCATGAAAGAGTTCTTTCATGTTGGTTGGTTGGTTGATTCTGTTTTATCAATCACTATGGGTTATTTAATGCCGAAATCTGAATATTTTGAACATAATTTTATGGCTTCGACTAAATATATTTTGAACGCATTTGTATACTTTCAACTACAGATATAATGTATCGTTGATCATATTGCTATAAAATATATTGTTGGTAATTCTACTGTAAAATTTACTGCTGGTCATTTTTCATTAAAAATATAATGGTAACTTTACTATAAATAAAAATTGCCAGTAATTTACTTATACAAAAAAGTATTGCTGGTATTTTTACCACAAAAATGTACATTCACTTTCATAGTATTTTGTTTTTGTTTGGGGGTTCACTATTTGCCCATAGCTGAGACTCTAACAGGTGCTACCACCTCGGGAAAGGGTGGACCTAGGAACAACTGCTATTAAGAGGTGGTTCCACGCTCCCCAAAACATCTAGTCTCCCGAGCAGAGGCCTTGCTGCCGGATGTAGTTTATCGTCATACCTAGGACCATTAATGATCTGAGCAAGAACATACTTCGATCCTTAGTTAGTATTTATGCAGATAATAGAACAGTTTCTAGTGGCACCTGCAAAAATCTGTGAGACCAGAGTCTCGCATCTCATATCTAACCTAACCAGTTGGTTTAGTGGAGTTAGGACTGGCTTGTAAATTTTTATACGGATAAAATCAAAATAATAACGTCCCACTACCACCGAAATTTCACCTATGATGATGGGTGGGTGTTCCCTCAAGAAGCCTTCTCGTCTTGAACGTCTATTTGAATTGAAGTGTTCCCCAGACCTCAAGTGGAACCCATATATATAAATAAAGATGCTGGAAAAACGGTTGGATCAATGTACAACGCCATTAAGTATCTGACACCTACTGCTATACTCTATATTTAGAGCCAAGTCAGATCAAAAATGGAGTATTGCTGCCATATCTGGGCTGGAGCTGCTTCGTCCTCACTTAATTGCCCTTGATAGTTAAAAAAGCAGCCTTATGGATGATGAATGATTTTCCACCTTACAACCCCGGTCTCACAGACGAAACACCGTTAACCTATCGCTATTACCATGGCATGTGTTCTGACGAGCTACGTTCCTTATTTCGGCCAGTCCTGAGCTTTACAGCTGGGGTTCGTCTTTCCAGACACACAATGGCAAATAATCCCCATTCTCTTCGTATTCCAGTCGTAAAACGTATGTTCCACTCGGGCAATTTCTTCCCAAGAATTGTTGCTTCGTGGAACAGACTCTCAGCTGGATTTTTCCGATCACTACAATCTTAACATCTTCAAGTCTAAGGTTAAACGTTACCTTTCCTGTATAAACTTCTTGTCTTTACTTACGGTCATGAACCACACAGCAACACTCTAACTTAAACGGCTCTTGGGCCTTGTATTAGGTGATTATTAGTATAAAAAATTAAATAAACTGGAAAGGCTGATATTCCATACAACTAAACAAACCATGAAATATTTCGGCTTCTCTCGAATTCTAAGCGAGCTGACAGGTGGACAGATGAATTGGAAGACATGAAACTGGATTCGTAAGGCATGCAGATAAACAGTGAGACAGATGTATGGCACTTTGGAGTAAAAGGAGAGATGACAGAAAGGGATGAAGATAACGAACATAAATGAATAGTTGGAGATGAGATAGAAGGAAACAATTGCAGAATGACGACTCGTTGTTAATGCATAAAAACTGATAGATGAAGAGTCTGAAAGCGAGGAAGATGGTAAAGAATGTGAGATTACCAGATTAATGGCACCAAAGAATGGCACCAAAGAATGGCAGGAGAAATGTAAATTGGAAGAAAGAAAATGAAAAAGACAAACACGCAAAAGTAAGGCGTTCAGAATAATAAATGATGTTGAAAAATATAGAGATTGTTAAGATGAGAGGACCGTAATGCAAAGGAATAGAGGAATAGAAGCAGGAAGGAGAAGGTGAGAAGAATGAGGAATAAAAAGATGTAGAAGAGGGAGAATGAAGAAAGATAAGAAGAATGAAGAAGACGAAAAGAAAATAAGAATAAAGAAGAGAGAGGCGGAGAAAGGAAGAAGAAAGGAAGAAAAAGAGAAGAGGAAAAAGAGAGGAAAAATAGTACAGAAAAAGTAATCAAGCGGAAGAAAGAAAAGAAAAAGAAGAATTGATTTCCTAGAAGGAAAAGAAGTTACATGAATTATGAAACAAAAGAAGTTGTAAAAGAACATTATTATTAATAATAATGAAGAAGAAACAAAAATAGTAAAATTGATAGCTAACAAACTATTACTATTAATAATAGTGAAAAGAAATAGAAAAATGAACTATGAATAAAAAGAAGTGTGATAAAATACTACTACTGCTAATACTACTACTACTACTAATACTACTACTACTACTAATAATAATAATGGCAAAAACAACAATGTAGAAAAAGTTAAAGAGAACAAGTTAAAAATGAACAGTGAAGAAAAATGAAAAGTGGGATAAAATAAAAAAACATTACTATTTGTATACTGCTACTACTACAATCACTACTACTACTACTACTACTACTACTACTACTAATAATAATAATAATGACGACGACGACGACGACGACGACGACGACGAAGAAGAAGAAGAAGAAGAAGAAGAAGAAGAAGAAGAAGAAGAAGAAGAAGAAGAAGAAGAAGAATCGATGGAATGAATAGAACTCAGTGCGTAGGTACACGATAAGAAAATATGGACTAAAATATGCATTAGAAGCAAAAACAATGTTGATTTGGTATTCTAGCTATGGTAAGTAAAAGAGATAACATTTCCTATTTTTTTAAGCTAAAATACTTATGTACATAGACATGGAGACAGCAGCAATGCTCCTCCACTTACCCATTTCATCACTTTTCACCTCTGTGTCTGATTAATTTAAACTTAGTAAATAACTAGCACATGAAAGCAGGCACCAAATGGATAACTATATACACTTTTCATGTTCACTTTTATATATATATATATATATATATATATATATATATATATATATATATAGGCGAAATGCGTTATTTATAGATTTTGACTTTGTTTCATCACACACACACACACACACACACACACACACACACACACACACACACACACACATATATATATATATATATATATATATATATATATATATATATATAGATATATATAGATATATATAAGTATAGTATATCGCACATGGAGTGCTGGGGATAATACAACAGCGCTTGAAGTAATAAATGTATGAATTATATATTAATAAATATACATACCATCCTTCATCTTTAGCACGCCTCGGAGTTTCATGCACAACGTAATCCTTAATTGCTGAGTGTAATCCGACATTTAATCAATTTAAATATTAATAAAAAATATTAATAAAAAATATCTGGTTAACGTAATTTTGGGACAGTTCATATATACAGCGATTGCAGTTTAATTTAAAAGGTATATTTTGCATTTAAAATAAACGGGATTTTTATTAAAATGAACACATATATATATATATATATATATATATATATATATATATATATATATATATATATATATATATATATATATATATATATATATTAGAGCCGTCTGGTACCTGTTGGATTTTAAATCAGCCCACCGAAACTAGAGATTGCATTCATATATATATATATACTTGTACGTCTGTAAAAAATTAAATCCTTTCTGGAGATTCGGTTAAATTATAAAAATGAAAATGTATTTTAATAAACAGACCCATTATCATCATTCTAAGTATGTGTACAATTTTGATACGCCATTTTTCACACATACACACACACGCGCCTGTGCGCACACACACACACATATATACATATATATATTTATACATGTAAGTATGTGTGTGTGAATTCTATTAAATTCTATCGACAAGACTTTTCTATTTAAATTATATCTTCCCAATCTCCCACTGGAATCTTATAGATCGACATAGAAGTTATGGGTAAATTGTCCGAAATCATTTTTTTCACTTTCTTTCTTGAAATTGGAAAGTTCCCCTAGTTCTGATAATTAAAAATTCGTATTAAAAAGTGAAAAATTTAAAACTTGTAACCTTATAGTTAAAAATAATAATTCACCTCCTACAACAAAATTAAATAGAGCAAACATTATTTACGAATTCAAATGTCCATTAAGGAATTGTATTCCTCAAGAATCAACTTTCGTAAATAATTATATAGGCCACACTACAAATCGTTTAACACGCAGATTAACCCTACACCTTTCTGACAATAGCTCAATTAGATCTCATTTAAATATTCATGGAGACCTACCGGACACTATTCGGAATATACTTGTCGACAACACTAATATAATAGCATCATCCACTTGCAAAAAAAGGCTAAAAATAATGGAAGCCTTACTTATAAAAATAAACAAACCAACACTTAATAATATTAACTTTGAACATGGACATAATATCTTGACCGTGTTTTGAAACAAAAAAATGATCACTTTATAAAACATACACATAACAAACTATTTCTAGTTGAAATATAATCCTTCATAATGGCTAAATGTATAGCCGAAAGCGCTCGGAAAAAAAGAACATTTGGACAATTTTTATATAATTTATCCTCTGAAAAGAAAAACTTTATTAGATCGCACGAGAAATTATATAAAAAACTAAATAAAAGCACCTTGTCAGTCGTTTTTAATGAAATGTGCTTGAATATATATATATGTGTATTAATCCGTTCCGAAATAGTATACGTATGTGTGTGTGTGAGTGTGTATGTGTGTGTGTGTGTCGAGAGAGAGAAATAGAGATAGAGAAAGAGCGAGAATGGATTACTCAGTCGTAACTGATCTAGTGAGACTAGTTTGCTAACCATGTCAAAGTGTCCAATACATACATACATACACACATTCATACATACATACATAAACACACACGACAACACACACACACACACACACATGTATGTGTGTGTGTGTATTTGTCTGTCTCTGTGTTCGCCCGTGTGTGTGTCTGTGTACGAGAGAGCTAGAGAGATTATCGTAGAGTGAGGGCTGCAGAGGTACGATATATAGGATTTATTTCGTAATTTCTTTCCAACTCGGAAAAGTTCACTTCAAACTGTAACATGGAAGAGAAAGACAAAGAACGGAAATAAAAGCGAAGATCTAATCTATCCATTGTTACTTTTGACACCTTAAAGCTAGAGTGAGAGATAAAAACGATTAGTCGAAAGAAAGCAATAGGAGATTGAAGTATCCAGGGAAGCATCGCCATTGGCAAAAAGATGTCTGAGCAGAACTTTCTTTTTCTATTTATATTTGGAACACGGAAGAAATGAGGATGACTTGCCTCCGTGGAAGTGGCTTGACGTGTCCTAAGCGTCAAGTATTAGACCTGAAGGCTCGAGCTCAATTGTCATGGAAATAGCAACAGGCTTTTAAAGTTGTTCTTCTGGGAAAGACGTTACTGTGTGGAGAATCCTCCGTCCGTAATGTGTGTGATTGTGTGTGTGCGTGTGAGTGTGTGTGTGTGTGTATATATATATATATATATATATATATATATATATATATATATATATATATGTGTGTGTGTGTGTGTGTGTTTTCGTGTATGGGTGTCTGTCTGTATGTATTTATGTATTTTTTTCAAGTTTTCAGATAAGACGTTTAGCAATCCTGACACCATTTGTCGTAAGAATCTCTAAAAAAAGTTAAGCTTTAAAAAGTTAAGCAGGTTAAAATCGTTTTGTGTCTGCTCCACTACGTCTTCTCAACTGAGTCATGGTGAAAGGAAAAAACAAAATTCAGTACTTCATTAATAATACTAACATTCATACTCTGGCTTCCATCTTCAAAGTCCATTCAAGAACCATCAAGAGAACGGTGAATAAATTTAAAAAAGAGGGAACAGTAGAGAGGAAAATTGGATCAGGAGGTCACAACAGGAAGGGGGATCATCATTTCAACTTAGAACTAAAGATATCAATTTGACAAGATCCAACTCAATTCATATGACTTTTTGCACGTGAGAAAGGAGTTTCAGCTATGACAGTCCAAAGAGCGTTGAAAAAAAGCCTTAAAAATGAAATCGTACTTGAAACCTGTGAGGCCCCTTGTAACTCCATGACAGAAAGTTAAAAAGGTTAAAATAGGCGAATATAATCTTAAATAAGTTGCAACAGCTTCATTTAGTAACACTTTGCTTTGAGTGGCTCTTGGGCTTTGGATTAGCTAAACAATAGTATATAAAGTAGATACAGATAAACGAACGGAGACAGCGACAGTGAGACAGTATATTTTCATTTGGAAAATTGTTATTTATTATCTATCTTGAGCTAACAGTCAAACATTAAAGGGATATTTTTCAGTTCTCCCACGTCGCAACCGAATATGATACATGGTCAGTTTGAAGTGGGTTTAACAGCAAAACCGTGTAGAAGATGCTTAAGCTGTCTTGGCGCTACTCCTTTTGGGGACGCCTCAGTAGCTGAGCAATAAACCCAGCCCCCTCTCGAAGGAGGGTAATGTCTGGGGATGGCCCTTGGAGCTCAGTCAAACAATACAAGTATTTAAATGTGTTTACAGCCGAAATATTTTAAACGGATCTAGGTAAATTTCTCGGAATCAGTTGGTCGAAAATTAATTTCTCGAATTATCAATTGCTCGAAAGGCAGATTGCTCGAAGTAATTTCGAAGCTCGAAGCACCACGTAAACATGCGTCGTCTCACGCCACGTCAACGGAGCTGAGGGCCGAAAAAAGTACCGTGACTGTGAAATGCGATTAAAGAACATTGCATCAAACTAGGACACAACAAACAATGTTGAGGAATATTTAAGAAGTGTTGCATATAATATTTCATACTAATAGAGTAAATAGTAGCAATAATAGTTATATATTTTTTATTTAAATCACGAAGAATAACAGTAATAATAAAATGTACCCTTTATTTTAAACTATGACAAAAAAGCAATGTGGAAAAAACCCCTGCTATATAAATGTACTCATTCTTTAATTTTAACTGTTCAGTTAACAACAATAAAGTAGTATTATTTTATCTTATTTTTATCTATAAAGGGCAGGATGTGTGTGTGTGTGTGTGTGTGTGTGTGTGTGTGTGTGTGTGTGTGTGTGTGTGTGTAACGAATGCACGGCCGTATTTTTCGACGGATTTGCACCAAAATTTTCATGCACATGCTCGAAGTTATTAGTAACGCCAAGACCGACTTTGCATTTCCCAACTCCCATCGATAGTGGAAATAATCGATTTTTTCATGCTTCTACGGCAGTTTTCATTTATTTTGCGGCCATTTTCTACTGGCCAAAGTGAGTGCCTATAGCTGGCTGCCACGAATAGGCAGGAAGATTCTATTTTCCAGCGTGAGAGCCAACAGCTGACTGACACAAATGTTAACTAGCATGCTAGCAGGCAAAAAAATCGATAGCTGCATTCGTCATAAGTGGGAAAAATTTAAATCTGCATGGCACTTTACTCCAATTGGCTCATTCGTTTGCTTAAACTCAACGTTGATTCTGATTCCGCAGAACTGGGTTGGGTGTGAAAAATTATTTGTTGTTAACATTCTTTTTTCATTCGGTTTTTCCAGTTACGAGTCCTTTTCTAAAGCCGATTTGTTTTGTGTCCATTTTGTTTAGTTCTTTTTTCGTAACAGATTTAATGTTTAGTATAGAGCTTAGAAAAAATTCGCAGTGTGAGATAGGCAAGAAGTAATGTAGCAACATCAGCACGGCAAAGGACACTCCTTTAAAGGCAAGCAAGGGCAAAAATATTTTAAGTCAAGTGATAGCGATTGCTGTAAGAGTCGTACGAATTTTGAATCAAGCACGGGCAACGCCGGGCCATGCTGCTAGTAGTAAATATTAGAAACAATGTAGTTTTATTTTTTTTAACCAAAGGTTTCGAGCAATCTGCCTTTCAAGCAATTAATAGTTCGAGAAATTATTTTTCCAGCAATTGATTTCGAACAATTTACTATAGAGCAATTGATTTCGAGCAATTTACCGGATACGATTTTAAACTACACTCGGAACATTTTGCAATTTACAGTCTTTGAGACGATATCGTTTCAATGACTGTCAATTTTCCTAATGGTGCCAGCATCTTCCGCTGGAAAATCAGAAGAGAGATGAGTCGTTGAGCAACACAAGATTGTTGCTAAATTCTTCAGAAATAGTGTTTGAGAAAATCCTTTTTGCCTCTCGCCCAGTTTTAATTCTACTAACTTAGATTATTGTTCATTGAAACGGCATACCTTCAGATTCTGTGTCTTTTTTCTATTTGACATTTCTTTTATAAAATTTCAACCATTTTTGTAAAGATTATATTTTTCACTGTCATTTTTCACTGTCATTTTTCACTGTCATTTTTCACTGTCATTCTCTTATGTTTTTATTTTCTATTCATTTCTAATATTTTGTCTTTTACTCTCCGTTTTTTCTTACTTTTTATTTGAATTTTATCTCTTTGTATTCTCTATTCTTTTTTTTGTTGGTTTCTCTTTTTGTCAAATAGCATTTCTGCTTAAAATTTAACTTATTATCCTTTCTTTTCTCTAGGATTTATTCTTCCTTATATCATTCTCTCTTTCCTTCTTTCTCTCATTCTTACTTCCTCCTCTCTCTTTCTTTTTCTTTATATGATCCTTTCGTTTTTTCTGTAATTATTTGTACCCTTCTTTCTTTCTTACTTTCTTTCTTTTTGTCTTTGCTTCTTCATATAATACTTTCTTTCCTTCTTTCTGTCTTTCTTTCTATGATTCTTTCTTTCTTTTTTGTTTCTTTCTTTCTATGCATGATATGTTCTTTCTGTCTGTCTTTTTTTCTTCCTGATTTTCATTATTCTTAGATTCGTACTTTCTTTCTTTCATGATTCTTTCTTTTTTTTCATGATATTCCCTTTTCGTACTGTTTATTTCTTCCTTCCTGGTTTTTTCTTTCTATCTTTCTTTCTCTCTTTTTTCTTTTCTATGATTGTTTCTTTCTTAATTTATAAATTTTTTAAATTTCTATTTTCATGATTTTCTTTGTTTATCAGATCATCCCATAAGTTCTGTCCGGATTTTGAATAAAGAAAACAAGTGACCAAATGTTACATTTAATTACAGATTCAATCAACAATATATTTTCCCTGATTATCTATGACTTCCTTCCATCTATTAACAAGCTTACTAATTCCATTAATGTAAAGTTCTTTTGGCTTTGATTCGAAGAACTCACAAATGTCAGTTTTAACCTCTTCATGTGTTACAAAAGCTGTTTCTTCAAAATGATTCTGTAAGGTACGAAACAAATGGTAGTCTGAAGGAGCAATGTCGGGAAAATAAGGTTGATGAGGAATTTTCTCCCAACCAAGTTCTTCGATCTTTTGTGACGTGATTCTTGCTGTGTGTGGACACGCATTGTCCTGATGAAACATCACCTGTTTTCGATTCACTAGAGCATGTATTTTTTTCCTCAAAGCTTGGTTCAAACGCTCTAATTGCTGACAGTATATTTTAGTATTAATTGTTGCATTAGGTGGTAAGAATTCAAAGTGGATTATTCCTTGGCAATCCCACCAGATTGAAAGAAGAACATTTTCACCATGAAGTTCTCTTCTCGGCTGTGGCTGGGGTCCTTCCCCTTTACCAAGTCACTGTCTCCGACGCTTAATATTTCGATAAAAGATCCATTTTTCGTCGCCAGTCAGAAGTCTATCCAAAAAAGGTGAAACAAGTTGGCGAGAATGGAGAGAAGAACAGATGTCAACTCGGGATTTGAGGTTGTTTTCAGACAATTCATGAGGCACCCATTTTCCATGTTAAGGAACTTTTCCAAGTTGTTGAAGATGACAATGAACAGTTGTATGGTTTGAACTGAGAACCACTGCCAATTCCTCAACTGATAAAGCAGGATTTTCTTCAAGGGCTGCTTCAAGAAGCTTTTCATCAAACTCAACTGGACGGCCGGTTCGATCTTCATCTTCAAGGGTGAAATCTCCACCTCTGAATTTTGCAAACCATCTTCTGCAAGTTCTTTCATTCACACATTCCTCTCCATAAACTGTGTGGATGTTTCTAGCCGCTTCGGCTGCTGAGTTTCCTTTCTTGAACTCATAAAGCATTATGTACCTGAAATTATTCTTGGGTACTTCCACGTTAGCAGGGTTTTAATCAAACAAAATTTAATTTTATTGTTCTCTGAAATAAAATTTGACCAGTTTAAATGCATCTAACATAAAAATAATGTTCAGCTCCATTAGACATTATAAAATACTCTTTAAATTTCGTTCATTTTAACAAAGTTAAAATTCGGACAGAACTTATGGGATGACCTAATACATGACTACTTCTTTTCTCTTTCCTTCTTTCTTTCTATCATTCTTTCTGCCTTCACATGATTCGTTCTTTCATTCTTTCTTTCTCTTTCTTTCTATTCTGTGATTCTTTCAATCTTAATTTATTCGGCACTTTCTTTTTCGTTCTCTCTTTCTTTCTTTCATATTGTTCTCTCTCATTCATTGCATGATTCTTTTTCATTCTCTATTTTCACACGTTCCTTTCTTTCATTACATGATTTTTTTCTCTCATTCTTCACAAGTTTCTTTCTTTCTTTCTTTACCTTCTTTCTATCATTCTTACATCTTTTCCATTTTTATCTTTCATTTTCTTTTCCTTTTCTTCCTCTGTTTCCTTTCGTTCCGAGAAAGTGTTAACAATCTAATAAGCTAATAAGCAATCTAATAAACATCTTTAACTTTGACACGCCACGTTCGATGTAAACGCACTCTTGTCGATACCAGTGAAGACTGCGTTGAATTTTAACAGGAAGGAAACCAGACATTGAAGCCGATTAGATGAACGGCTGATGATGGCAACAATAATGCTAACAGTCACAATAAAAAGCCTTTAACTTCAGGTGTCACCAAAATTTTAAAAAAATCGCCCCCTTAAGCAAGTAGTCCCGTCTATAGCAGCTACCTCATTAAATATGCTACAATTTGATTGTATTTTTTCTTTATTCATATAAAAATGACTGAATTTGTCTTTATTTTCAGGGCAAACATTTAGAAAGGTTGCTGTTATATGGTGCCAACATCGACTTCTCTTTACGAGTGCTTACGATTTGTGGCCCTCACTATTTACATCTTGAAGAGAAATACATTGAAAATACTTTTAAACTCAACCAACATCGTTCTTCTATGCGCCATGTCCCTTCAGAATGTGGGCGATCATGGGTTTTTCCAAAATTCCTGCTTTTTGTAGCTCTTCGAAGGGTTTGTCTTTTTGTCATCCGGCGCAATTCCTGTTCTGCTAACGATTTGCATAATAAGCTCCTTATGTAGACATTCGTTTTTCCTCTATCTTGACTTCAATATGTCAAGTTACTGTCAAAATCTCCAAGCTCACTTTCCTGATCATGTACCCAAGAGATATTAACTCTTTCTGATGTTAAGTACAAATCCTATTTTGTTTCCATTTTCCTTAAAACTTCGTTGTTGCTCTCATTTTCAGTCCATGCTATTCTCAACATCCTTCTGTAGTATCATATTTCAGTTTCCTCGCGTCTCTCCTTCATCTGTGAAGATATTGCACCTAATTCTCTACCATATAGGAGGACATATAATACGAGAGTACGTAAAAAGGTAATGCAATTTCTGTATTCTATAAGAAATAAGGAACACAGTTAAGCATTGTACATCATGTTATATCTCTACATCATAGTCAGGATTGAGCAGACCAGCCAAGTTTCAAATTATTTTTCTATGTTTTTGTTGTTGTTGTGTGCGGTTTTGAATTGTCATAAAGGGGAACAGCATTTTCCTATTGACGATCGCACGATGTTTTTCTGCCAAATGTTTATGGACATGTACCTGCTGAACGTACAAATGTGCCTGTAGTATTTCATTGCTTAATAAAAGAGTTCTAAATGAATAATATCCTGATTATCTTTCCCAACACACACCACATTACCTTTCTTACGGTGAGCCTACCTTTTAGAGTCGATTTATCAAGTCAATCCAATGTTTTTTGAGTTGAACATTGTCCTATATTAGTGTACACCAAAATCATTCTTAATTTCCACGTATGATTAGTAGTTAGGATGATGCATTCGTCATTAAAATTGGTTCAGTAAAAAGGGAAATTACTTGTGACACAACTTTAAATATATTCCTCTTTTCTACGCCGTGTCCGTTCAGGGTGTAGGCGATCATGGCTCACCACAATTTAAACCTTAGTAATTTTTGTCTTTTTGTTATCTTTCCGAAACCGTTCATTGCCTTCCATTAACTCAAGCCCGCGAGCTAGATTATGCGTTTTTTCTTCCTCTGTCCTTCATGCCTTCAATTTCTCCAGTGACTACATTTTCAAATCTCTCTTTCCTCATTATGTGCCCTAGAAATGTCGACCATCTCTAGATTTTAAATATAAATTCATCCTTTTTCCATTTTCTCTAAAACTTTGTTGTTGCTCATATGTTCGGGCCATGGCATTCGCAGCATCCTTCTGTAGAACCATATTCCATTTGATTCAAGTTTCTTCTTCATCTGTGTGGAGATTACCCGATATTCATTGTCAAATAGAAGGGCTGATATTACGTTACAGTTCAGTACTCTTTTCCTTTGTTTCCGACGAAATTTTCCTGTTACTTAATACTTTGCTTAGCATTTGGAATGCCTCTTTGGCTATCCCAGTGCGCTTTCAGAATCCAGTGGTGCACTTTTCGTCCTCTGTTAAAACACTTCTCAGATATTTACATTGTAATTCTTTGATTTTGGTATGTCCAATTTGAAAATTTCATGTTAGACTGTTTCTTTTATTAACAACCATGAATTTTGTATTCTTGCGATTGATGTCCTCGTCGGTTTCCTTCGTTACCTGCTGTAGATGTTCCGGTAGTTTTCTGTCTGCTATCAGCCCTAGGTCATCTGCCTATCTTACGTTGTTAAGATTGTCGTCGCCAAAAAGGAATCCTTGTAAGGCGTCTAATTTTCACAGAATCGCCTAACTGCACATGTTGAATAAGTCCAGTGAGAAGACACATTCATGTTTACGTTTTCTATTTTTATATATTTACTGAACTCATTTTCTATTTGTATGTAAGCGATTTGTTGTCACTAAGGATTCTGCATTATTCTAATATCCTTTCCAAATATTTACTGATTACCTAGCAGTTCCTTGTGACGTACCATATCAAAAGCTTTTACATAATCTAGAGAACACAGGTACACATCCTTCTGCATTTGTGTTGCTCTTTCTGAGCATAAAAATCGCATTCTTTGTTCAAGTGCATTTAACAAACATGTCAGACTTAAGCCACTGGTAATCAGTATCCAGATAAATAATAACGTTTTGAGAACTGATTTTAGGACTTTTCCACTAGAGATTTTCCTGTTAATAGCGCTCGTAACATACCCGTTACGCATATACCATGCACATTTATGAAAAGTCCTTCAACCTAATCTGACAACAGGTTTTTCTCCTTGTGAATATTCAAGCAGAGGCTATTACTTGTCCATAAACAAGGTCATGCGCATAGAAAGCTCTCGATTTTCGTCCGGCTTCTAACAACCTAACATGATTTGACCGGACAGAATTTGGACGGAAGGAAACACCAAACACACATCACACTTATTTAGCAACACACATTTTCCCCCTCTTATTTTAATTCTATTTTTTTCCCTGGTTTATTTGTTGGTTTCGGGTTTTTTAGTGGTCCACTCCTCGGTGCTGCTTTATTCGTTTCGTTTCATTTTCTGGTATTCTTTTCCCATTTTCTCTGGTTTCCCTTTTTTTATTGAACACTTTACAATTCCTGTAATATCCTTCTTTCTAACCTTCTTGACCCTTTCGTTACGTTCTTTACATGCTCCAATCACGAGGCCATTCTTATTCGAACAGACTTCTCCGAAGACCATGATTTTCATTTTCTTTCTTTCTTTCTTTCTTTCTTTCTTTCTTTCTTTCTTTCTTTCTTTCTAACAATATTTCTTTTTTCTTTCTGTTTAGTCAACAATCTTTCTTTCTTGTCAATGATATTTCTGTTTTTCTTTCTTTTTTTCTTTCTATCTAAAAATATTTCTTTCTTATTTGCTTTCTTTCATGATTTCTTTCTTTCTAACAATATTTCTTTCTTTCTATTTTCTTTCTTTCTATCCAAAATATTTTTTCTTTCTTCTTTTCTTTCTACTTTGATTGTTTTTTTTTCTTGCTTTTTCTTTTTCTTTCCAATCAACATTATTTCTTTCTTTTTCTTTCTATTCAACAATATTTCTTTCTTTCTTTCTCGCAATATTTCTTTCTTGCTTCCTTTCTTTTCTTTCTTTCTTTCTGCATTTTTCTTCTAACAAACAATATTTCTTTCTTTTTTTATTTCTATACAAAAATATATTCTTTCTTTCTTTCTTCTTTCTTCTTTCTTCTTTCTTTCTTTCTTTCTTTCTAGTCAGACATTTTTATTGTTTGTTTGTTCATTTCTTTTTTTCTTCCTAACAATATTTCTTTCTTTATTTTCAATAATATTTCTTTCTTTCTTTTTAACCAGCAAATATCTTTCTTTCTTTCTTTTGTAGCCTACAATATTTCTTTCTTTTTCATTCCATTCTATCTTTCTAACAAGAACTATTGTTTGAGAGAAAGAAAGGATAAAAAAGTTAGAAAGAAGGAAACAATGAAAGAAAAATAAGATAACTGCTGGCAAGAAAAATATACTGGCGAGCAAAAGTATAACGACATCTATATAGTATGGTGGTGATTATCTATGTACCCACAAAATCCTTACTTAATCACGCATAGACATCAAAACGTTCTACTGGAAAATCGTGCCAGTATATCAACAAATGTTTCATAGGTGAGATTTATATGGTGACGATAATGAAGAGCTAAATTATTTGTTTAATAAACATTTTTACTATTCAATGTAATTGCGATCTGGTTATTTTGATGCCTAAGGAAACAATGTTACATTCATGTTCCTGATACAATTCTCGCAAATGTCCTGCTGTGTAGCAAGATGTATTGTCCTACTGACATTGTAGGAAACGATTGCAATAAGGGGATTTTATCTCTTGAAGTGGGGGTTACGCCATAAATCTTCTTCTGTAATGTTGATAGGACTCAGTGTTTCCCAGCAAAATATTAACCAACCCATGAAACTGTTTTATTGTTACCCAAAGGAACATCGCCTTTTCAGCGTAACGACGAACACATACTCTTCCTTATTAATGGTAAATGGTAGTGATAAATGTAATCGTTCCCATGCAGGGGTTGTATATGACTCACTCCAGATTTTATCAAAGTAGATTTAGCACCCGGTGTGATGTCAGAGTATTCTGGCACATCAGCGAATTGTCTTGAAAGATGTCCTCCTAGTCACTAATTTCTTATCCACGTCTAACACGGAACCACTACCAGACACCAATATGACAAAAGGTGAAGGATGGCTGATGATAGCAAGATATATAAAGACGCATATAAGATGGAAGACGTAAAGAATATCTTACATCCACACGAGAATGTATAATACACGCTAAAAAAAAAAACACTGTTACACACCAACGCACAGGCATTAACTATCGAAATCTGGTGTTGAATAAAAAATAATACTACGATTTGATAATCAATTCGCAATACTAATATCAAACAAGTAGAGCAATTCAAATATCTGGGAAGTATTTTAACAGAGGACGGTAAGTGTGACACTGAAATCTGAAGCCGAATTGGGACAGCGAAAGATACCTTTCTAAAGCAAATGAAAGTATTATGAAGCAGAACATTTTTTTAAAATGTGTACTGAAATTTTATGTAATATCACTCCTCCTATATGACAGTGAATGCTGGGCAATCTCCTCACAGCTGGAAAAGAAACTTTAATTAGCAGAAATATGGTTCTACAGGAGGATGCTGAGAAAATCATGTATTGAACATGCTAGCAACAATGAAGTTTCAGAGAAAACGGAAACAAAAAAACCCTTGTTTAACATCAGAAAGAATCAAATTTCTATCGTACATAATGAGGAAAGAAGACTTAGCAAATTTTAATAGTCACAGGATATATTGAAGGCATTTAAACTGAACATATTTGTTGCATAAACATATGTTGTAAATTGTGGTAAAAGACACCAATAAAACAACAGAGAAAAGTTTTATTCATCAAAATAGCCACAATATATTTCCATGAATAGAATTACATTAGCTAAACTCATAATTACATGAGTGAAACAATAATAATAATAATAATAGTAGTAGTAGTAGGAGTAGTAGTAGTAGTAGTAGTAGTAGTAGTAGTAGTATACCGGGATTAACAGCAAAATTGTACAAATCGTGTAACAGCATGGGATAATTGTCCATCCCACAAAATGTTTAATATCTAACAAACCACTAAACTAATTGAGTTTCATTTTTACAAGTTTTAAGATAAACCTTAGCCACCTTGACAGCGTTTGTCGTACGAATCACAGAAAAGGTCTTTCAGCTAGAAAGAGAACATTTTGTGTCAGTCCCAGTATGTCTTCTCACTTAAGCAATGGTGAGAGAAAAAAGATCATGCAGGCCTTCAGTAATGGTAACAACATTCATACTCTAGCTTCTAGCTTCAAAGTCAATTCAAGAACTATCAAGAGAACGGTGAATAATTTTCAAGTTATAGGGAACAGAAGAGAGGATAATAAGATCAGGAGGTCACAACAGCAAGCGAGGTCATCATTTCCTCTTAAAGCTAAATTCATTCTTATTTTTCAAATTAGAATCCAATAGTGTTATGAAAACCTCGGAGAATTCCAGTAAGATATCTTTAATCATTTCTAAGATACAACGCCTCAAACTTAATTTAACAATTGAACAATTTTACTGCTGCACGATTTGGACAATTATGCTCTTGTACCCGGTATATATATATATATATATATATATATATATATATATATATATATATATATATATATATATATATATATATATATATATTTAGGAAGTGTTCTAACAGAAGACGTTAATGCGACACTGAAATAAAAGGTACACTGGGACATCGAAAGGTGTCTTACAAACGCTAAGCAATTATTATGAAACAGAAAAAGTTCGTTCGAAACAACTATATATATATATATATATATATATATATATATATATATATGAAAAATCATGAAAACTTTCGTTAGTAAGTTGAGGTGACAGGACACCCCGAAGAAGACAAAGCGACATCTGCTACCCACGATAACTGAGCTACAATTGCGCCACACCTCCTGCTACACATACTGAATCAGGAGAGTAGTGGGAGGGAGAAAAGGAAATACATTGCCAACAAGTAGTATTAGTAGTACTAGTAATTTAAAAAAGTTGTGACGAAACGCGCCATATAACTAATTCAGGGTTAAATTAAAAAAAAGGAAAACAAACAAGAAACACTCAGGTTTTGATATCCAGACCAGTCATCCTGGCTGCATGAGATGTTTGGATCAAACCACAAAATGAAAATCCCGGTGAAAATCTATGCGGTGCTGTACACATACTGAGGAAGGAGAGCTTGGAAAACTTAACCATCATGGGGCATAATGAAACCAAGAGAGATAAGTGAAGATAGCGATCCATTTAGCGTCCTGTTACCAGACATAGAGTCTTCTAGCAGCCACCCCATTGAACCAGAGCAGCACTACCTCCTCAAGAAACTTGATGTAGGCCTCCGTGTTGAGTCTGAATTTCTCACCAACAAATTCGGGAGTTGTTATGTTATCAAAACGATCAGAATGAATTTTCCCAGCGGCCGTACCTTATTAATCACTCATCCAACTCATCTTTCCCAATCTTTTGCACTATCCTCAGATTCACACCCAAACACTCTGAAATGTTCATATTGGAGCTTTCGGTGCGAATGCCAAGCAGTACAGCATACCCTTTCCAAATTTTTGGCGGAGTGAATTGCGTCATAGTGCTCTTTTTCTCATAGCATGCACGAAATTAAAAATATAGAATGGCGACAATTTAAGAACAACTAGCGATCATATTCTACATAGAATATGCTTTGGAATAAAGGTCTGTAAAACAAGAAACATCACTACGTAAAAGTCTAATATGTGAAAATAATATTAAGGATATATGGGAATTATCGACAGTCTTTTGATGTCCACGTAAAATGTCATTTGGAGTAAAGGTTTGCATAAAGATTAAAGAAAATATGTTTTCTAAATAATAATAATAATAATAATAATAATAATAATAATAATAATAATATCTGACAGTCATAGACTTTAGATGTTTTCAGGAAATATGCTTTGAAGATTAGAGAAATAGTTTGATAACGTTTAATATATAATAATAACTATAATAATATAGAGGATCTGTACTTGAAATGAGTTTTAGTGTAAAGGTTCGTAAAAAGATACAAAGTACGTTTGATAAACAAAAAAACACTTAATGAAATCTCAGTCTTTCGATGTTTACATAAAATAATCTTTGAAGTAAAGATCTGTAAAGCAAATAAAATAATTTTGATAAAAATTAATATATTATAATGATAACACTGGGAAACAATTAAATTTTTTGTCTATTAAATTAGATTTTACAGTTAGTTTCATGTAATGTTGGTCCGTTAAGCACGAATCTTTACTTGGTTTTGCTCTATCAGGTTCTGATTTTGCTCAACACCTCTCCTCTTTCGTCGCAATCCGGAAAAGGTTTTTTCCCCAATACTCGCTAAGTCTTTTTTTCAGTTACACATCATGCAAGCAGGTTTTTATCTAAGTATTTATAATTATTGTTATGGTATTGTTGTATTATGTATACTTGTATATGTAAGACCCTAAAAATATTTTTGATTTTGTCATTTTTAACACATTTTAATTTATTAGTAATTTAAGCCTAAATTTTAAACCATTTTAAGTTAAAAATATCACGAGTATTCCTGTTGTCGATTGAATATTTTAGAGGACATAACTAAAATATGGTAAACTGACTTGTTTCGAGAGTTAATCAATCAGTCAATTAAGTTTGGGTATTAACATAATTTTGAAGGGTGGTATATGCAATAAGATAATAATAATATATTACTGTACGTAATATGACTTGATTTATATCTGTTGCAAAACAGGAAAATTAAGCAAATTATTTTATGACCCTAGGTATGTCATCTGGCGCAACAAGTGTAGAAATTGCGGAAAGTTTTATTAAAAAACATAAATGTAATTCCTACATATATCTTAAGGTAAGCATTCTGAAATAATGTCGACAATCTAACTACCTTTCATTCCTTAAAATACATGAGGATAATTACGTATGCAAACTACTAACGCCTCGCCTATGGGGCTGGGTGGTTATGCACAAAAACTAAACAATACATGATGAGCACGGTCCCCATCATGTACGCACATTTCAGTGGCTTTCCATTTGTGCTGTTTGGGCGTCATTCGCTTAGTCGCGTTGATTGTGAGAACAACGGTTTTTCTCAAGTCAAGTTAGCTTGTTCTAAAATTTGTATTTTCATACTCTTTTTTATACTCGTATGCATTTTTTAAACGTAATTAGAAGATGGCAGACATAATGTCGAGATATTGTTAACCCCTGTGTCCTTGCTTTTCGTTTTGATTTCTTAATTCGTGCTCTTCTCTAAGTGTTCTAATACTAATGTCGCATCTCGAGGCAAAAAAGCGTCAACTGATTTGGGAGCTTTGAGAATGATATCAAAAGGCAAACAAATTCTTGTCACCCTAAAATATATGAATTACCAAAAAATCAAACTCATGGGTTTTTTCTCACATCTTGCTTAGATTTATTACTATACAGTGACCACATTTATATATTTTTTTCGCTGTGATTGCATGCCACCTCCTGTGTGTTCATCTTCTAATGCAAACAGATTTGTTATTTCTTTAAGTCGCTGGTTGTAAATTGGGTGAAACTCGTACTACGCAACGCAAATAATAATAATAATAATAATAATAATAATATTAATCAAAAAGAAACTGAAAGGAGGGTGAAAGTTGTCGACGTCGTCATAGAGCTGAAGAAGGTGTGAAACATGATGGTGGAAGTTGTGTCAGTTGATTACAGGGAATGGTTTCAAGAGACACGGGAAGCGAAAGGAGGAACTGGAGACAAAACCATTGGTATTGCTGAAAACGGAATACTCAGAAGAGGATAGGAGTATTTGACGAGGCTTAGGTTACTAGTTATGACTAATGACAATACTTAAGGAATGAAATAATAATAATAATAATAATAATAATAATAATAATCTCCCAGACAACGTGATAAAAGATCACGTAAAGCTTTCTTATTGACATGACAGTCCCTCCAGATTGTTATGAAGTGTCATTTTAAGATGTTCAAAATACAAGGATCTTGAAGTGGATATCTCAAAAATGTGTCACATCAATAATTCCAGTTGTAGTTGGATCCCTCGGATTAATTTGAAAAGGTCCCGATAGACTCATTGAAGGGATTCCTGGTAGTTCATGCCTTATACTAAAAATTGTACTCACATGTACAGCTCACACATTACGAAGAGCTTTATCTATGTAACATGTCTGTGATCTTAGTGTGTTTTTTTTTGTCTTTTATAAAAGTAATCAGAGAAAAATGACATGAAGCAATTTCTAACCATACGGAAATGTGTATACGACAAGAGTAAAAAGTAATAATAATAATAATAATAATAATAATAATAATAATAATAATAATAATAATATCATTCAAAGAAAGGTGTATAATGTTATCACACCTGACTTGGCAACTCGACTTCAGTCACATTCCCACTGCATTTACACTGATTCTATCAGTTATTTTCTATAAATATTTCCATACTAGTTGTTCTAATGAGCCTTCCTCCTAGGTAGCTTGACCGCATGAATTTAAGCAAACTATTAAATTGGAAACTGGGTCTCGTCGTTTTACTGTTGAAATAGATGTATGGAACCCTAATTCTATTCTAAAAGATTCTTTTCACGCACTTGTCGCCTGTGCAAAGCAGTTCTACTTTCTTGCTTCCCTGTCACCTACAATATTTCAATCTATCTTCAACATCAATCGCCATCTTCTGTCTTTCTGATACCTATTCTTTTATCATCCTTTTCTCTTCACAAATATAGACGCATTCTCTTTCACTTGAATCACCTTGGGTTTTAGTGGCATTATCGCCTTAGTTGGATTGAAATGATTTAAAAAAAAGAAAAAGAAAAAGTTTCCTTCCACTAAGAATTATTACTGAAATAATACTAATAAATTTTTCATCTTTATTTCCGCTAGAGATGTTTCGACTGTTGCCTCCACCGCTATTTTCACGACAACGACAATTTCTCAGTAGCATCAAGGCGCCATCAGGAGCGAAGCACGATATTGTTGTATGTCTAGGGATTTTCAACGATGTTGTAATTACGTTGGCAACGGAATGTTTCGCGAGTTTTTATTTGATTAGCAAACTCTTTGGAGAGAGTGGCCATAGCTGCGGGGGCCAGTGGCCAGCAGTTCCGCCATGTGCGTCTACAATGGGCGCTAACACGTCGAAATTGCTAGCATCGGAAATTGGTCGTAGGAATACCATTAAAGAACACCCCGGACATTTCCCTTAGCCGACCGGGTCGCCGGATTTCAAATCAGAGAACCCTGCAAGTCGCAATCGGACATTCGCCATTAAGATGTTTCACACAACGCCAGGCAAAAATAAAATAAAACAGAAAACTAAAAATTGAATAAATAAAAAAGAAAGTGATGATGTGGCCGCAAGTGTCCAGACGTGTGATTGACCAGATGCTTTTGTCTAGGTCAACTCGACGAAATAAACTATTTTTCACTTGGCGCGAAATTAGAGTCAATAAAGCATCTTTCTACGGCCAAATTTAAACTTTTCGCTCGAATTTCTCCTCGACTATCTTCTAAACTTTTTATTATTTCCAACTTACATAGGTATATAAATTTTATGTCCATGCCAATAACTACCTATCTCAATTGTAATATGCTATCTATTCATCTCTCTCTCCCTCCCTCTCTCTCTCTCTCTATATATATATGTGTGTGTGTGTGTGTGTGTTTGTGTATGTGTGTGTGTTCTTTTCAAATGAAAGTTTTATCTAGTTACCTACTAAATTTATCTATTTAAATAGGTATATGTTATATATAAATATTATCTATCTATATATCTACTCTCTCACTATCTAAGCAACTACAGTTTTTCTTTCTTTCCTTTTTCTTTCTTTCCTTTTTCTTTCTTTCTTTCTTTCTTTCTCAGTTTATTCATTATCTATCTATCTATCTATCTTTTCTTCTCGCTCACACTCTCTTACTATTTATCTAAGTAGCTTCAGTTTCTTTTTCTTCTTCCTTTCTTTCTTTCTTTCTTTATCTATCTATCTATCTTGGTTTATTCATATCTATCTATCTATCTATCTATCTATCTATCTATCTATCTATCTGTCTCGGTTTATTCATATCTATCTATCTATCTATCTATCTATCTATCTATCTATCTATCTATCTATCTTTTTTCTTTATCGCACACTCTTACTATCTCTCTATCTATCTATCTATCTTGGTTTATTCATATCTATCTATCTATCTATCTATCTATCTATCTATCTATCTGTCTCGGTTTATTCATATCTATCTATCTATCTATCTATCTATCTATCTTTTTTCTTTATCGCACACTCTTACTATCTCTCTAAGCAGCTTCAGTTTCTTTTTCTTTCGTTCTTTCTTATTTTATACATATCTACG
>OZ038496.1:37762397-37814897 GCA_964036315.1 Acanthosepion esculentum | reverse complement strand
AGCTTCAACTTAAGTCTTAGCATTGTTTTCGTACTAAAAGTATCACTGCGAATAAACACGCTTTTGTGTCCGCAGATGTGAATGTGTATCAGAAAAATGCCAATTCAGAAATAACTCGTAGTCAACATGAGATTTTTAGTCGGCACGAGATAAGTCGGTGTCGGCGTAATAAAATTTGTACTAATAGCCCTTTTCTGACACTAACACTTACAACAATTGCTGACCAATGACAGTCAGTTTTTGAAATTTTCATTTCACAATATAGTGAAATTATTTTCAATAAATATATATAATAAAATTATCCATAATAAATTTATATTCGTTGCTTTTTACAATAATTGTCTTCGCAAAGCATTATACCTATAACGATCCTAGTCTAAGTCAATTACTAGCCCCACTCCTTTCCCGGATTTTGAATGCCTTTATATTAGAATCGTTTGTTTAATATAAGGGCCGGCTACTCTCGTATTCCGAGCACATCCGTCTGCGATTGTTTTTAATCCCTGTTGCAGACATTTGCTTGTTTTTTATTCAACACCAAAGGAGCACACGTTTATACTGCAGAATGATGAATATTTTCAGAGAGAGAGAGAGAGAGAGAGAGAGAGAGAGAGAGAGAGAGAGAGAGAGAGAGAGAGAGAGAGAGCTTCTGTAGGATAGTGACTATTTTCTGTTAATTCATTAGCAAGGCATTTAAAATATTCATAAAATAAGCGTATATTTATGTGAATAATACAAGGGTCGGCTAAATAGTATAGAGTTTGATTATGACACTCCGTGAAATGTGGAAAAATGAGGTTTATTTTTCAACATAGTCTCCCTTGCAATTCACACACTTCTTCCGTTGATGTTACAGTTTTCGGGTCCAATTAATGAAGAAGTATTTATTTTGTTGGTCAAGGATGATGGATGAGGCCAAATCAAAGGAGTTCAACGCCAAAGTTACGCACAGCAGCCATTGAATCCAAGGATTTGTGTGATGAAGTATTGTTCTGGTGAAACAAGACGTCTTTCGTCAGTTTTCCTGGACATTTGGTATCGATAACCATTCGTATATGCCCCAGTAGTACTCTCCTTGATGGTGTGACACGTTTGAAGTTAGTCAATAAATGCCTTTTGCATCCCAAAATAATGATGCAGGATCTGCCAGATGTTCCGTTATGTGATCAACCTGGTCAGGTGTCAGAAGACATGGCACTCACCGAGTAGAAACTTTTCCTCATTGTGCAGCATATTCTCAACTCTCTCGTGACAGATACTAATAGCATTGGCTATTTGATTTATAGTCAATCGCCTGTCATTCGTTACCATGTGGTGGACGCGATCAATGTTTTCCTCAGTGGTGGCAGATGAAGGACGACCTGACTTTGGGTCATCTTCAAGACTCATTTTCCCCACTAAATTCATCTGCCCACTTTCGCCCTTCATTCCCTGTCACCATGAATGTCCTAGGGGACTAAACCCATTTTCTATAGGTACTTGATAACACCATGATGCCAAAATGTATCAATTCTTAAGAGAAAGTAGCTACTAGATACATTTGAAGTCTTCTTTAAATAGATGTCATTTTACCAGGAAAGAAACAATGCAGTTATTAATAAGACGAGTCTTATTAATAATAAATCTATGATTAGAAACTGAAAAGAAAGGTATATACAACAGGAATCAAAAGAATAACAACAACAATAATAATAATAATAATAATAATAATAATTTCATAACGGAGTGCATGAAAAACTGGAAGATCCCGCTAAAACTAAATAATACAAACTGGTCATTAACATCGAGACCAATCGACATCAAAAGTGGGATTTTCCAAGGTGAATGATTGTTACCACTACTCTTCTGCCTTGCATTAGCGTTACTGAGCTGCCTATTGAACATCAGTAGCTACCGATACATGTCACAGAATGGCATACTGAATCACCGAATGATGATCTGAAAACGTTTGCAAGGGATGACAAGCAGCAGAAAAACCTACTCACCATTGTCAAAGCTTCAGCAAAGACATTAGAATGGAGTTCGGAATCGACAAATCTATCAAAGCCGCCTTCAAAGGCGGTAAACTAACGAAAACTACAGCTTTAGACCTTGATAGCAATAAGATTAAGGAACTAAACTAAGATGGTACATACAAATACTTAGGAATTAATGAAGTAAACGGAATATAATATTCAATTATAAAGAAAAAGATCCGAAAATAATAGTATAGGAGAGTACGTTTGATACTAGAAAGCGAACTTAATGGGGCCAATAAAATGAAGGCTATCAACATCTTAACTATATCCGTAGTAACATACAGCTTCAACATTATTAAATGGAAGTTGAATGACATTAAAAGTCTGGACGCCAAAACCAGAAAAAATGCTTACCCAAATGAGGATGCACCGCCCCAAATCAAATGTTAATAGGCAGTACGTAGCAAGAGCTTTAGGAGGCCGAGGTATAATCCAACTTGAACTAACTCTAAAAATGACAACAATGAGATTGGAAGCCTAACTCACAAAAACCAATGACCCTCTCCTACAAGTAGTAAAACACCAAATCCACTCCATCGACAAAGAAGCAGAACTCTTCAAGAAACAGTTTAATTTACCTAAAACCTTACCAACAAAAAACGAAACGAATCACATCTACGCCAAGCGAGTAAAACAAAAAGCAAAAGAACTTGGCCAAATGAAATTACAAAAAAAAACTGGGAGAACAATGTGTTGCATGCCAAATACCTAAAAAGAACAAAAGAAAACACATTAGTGGCCGAGAAGCATCGGGTTGAAAGCTGAGACCAAAGCCGCAAAACCAAAATCATATCACTATCAAATAATCAAGGATGGAACTAACACGAAATGCAATGTTTTGGCAAATATGATAAAACTGTCGACCATATTATCTCAGGATGTTTGGAACTAGCAAAAAATGAATATACCCACAGGCATAACAAGGTAGCGACATATGTTCACTGGAAGATATGCAAGAAATACAAAATCGAAATCATTGAGAGATGGTATGAGCATCAACCAGACACAATTACCGGAAATAACGATGACAGGGAATCTGACAGGAAAATTACAGCCAAAAGACATGATATTATCATAAAAGATAATAAATTCAGGACGTGTATGCATATTGACATAGCAGTACCATTTGAGAGAAATGAAAATTATAGAGAAATTGTTCAAATACAAGGGCCTGGAGATCGAGATTAACAGGATGTGGGGAATGAAGAGTTTTAAGACTCGTGAGAAAAGGAATGGACAATTTTACTAACAGTGTCCCAGGTAACATCAACAAGTTACCCAGAAGATCGCCCTACTAGGAACATCCCATATACTGCTATCAATGAAATGACAATTCTCCTATAGGGCCTAAGGACCATAGTTTTGATCCGGCTGTACAGGATAGAAAGCAAGAAACATAACGTACACAAATAATAATAATAATTATAATAATAATAATAATAATAAATATATATTATTAACCCATTAAACAAAATAGAAGCATGATGAGAAAAATGCTAAAAATTGAAATATTCGGACACGCCTGTCTTTTCTCAACGGCAAATATAATATATATACTCACGCACACACACACCACATAAACACACATACACGCGAAACGGGCACGAGCAAACACACACACATATATATATATATACATATATGTAAGATATGTATATATATATAAATATATATATATATATACGTATCTTATATATATATATATATATATATATATATATATATATATATATATATATATATATATATATATACGTATCTTATATTCATTCATTTTGATGTTAACTTGACATTTTTGTTACGTTTTCCTTCTTTTTTATTTATAAAGAATTTTCTTTCGTTTTTCTGATTTCTTTCCTTCTTTTCTTCGTTGTTGTTTCATCTTTGTTCTTTTCTTTTTGCTTTCTTTTTCCTTCCATTAATATTTTCTTTCTTTTTTCGTTCTTTTTGTTATTTTCCTTGTTTCTTTTTGTATTTTTCATCTTTTTTCTTTCTTTCCTCTATTCCGTCTTTTCTCTGTTCGTTTTTATTATTTTTCTTTCTTTTCTTCTTTATGCTCTCCCTTTTCACTCTATCTTTCTTAATTTCTTTCTTTTAACTTTCATTCTCTTTTCTTATTTTTCTTATTTTCTTTCTTTATTTTTTCGTCTTCCTTTATTTCCTCTCTTCCTTCTTTCCTCTCTTCTTGTTTATTCTTTTTTTCCTTTTTGCTTTCCTCTGTTCCACCCTTTCTTTCTTTCCTTCTTTTACACCCTCATAATTTTATAATCCATTCGATGATCAGATTAATGTTTAGTATCCTAATCAATAACTCAGCGCACCGCTAAGCACTCAAATAGTCAGTCGAAGAAGAGCTTCACCAACCACGCAACCATGCAACGAACCAATCAGTCAGCCGGACACAGGACCATTGCTTGTTTATTTAAACGCTTCTTAAACAGTGGCAACGACCATTTCACAACCCAGCAGAGCGCAGGAATGTCCAACAGAGAAATGTCCGAGTACATGATGTGATTTATGACTTGTTTCAAATGATGTCATTCATCCTAAATGCTTGAGATTTCATGGCGTTTCTGAAGTTTTCTTATTGATTGAATGATTAATTTATTGATCTACCTGTATCTTATCTGTTTACGAATTTTCCTGACTCAATAGTTTGCCAATTTTTGTCTACTTCCCTTCATGAATTATATTTCTGTTTTTAATTTCTAGTTTGGTTTTACACAACGCATTTTTTAATCATTTCACACCAACTAAGGCAATAAAGTCACAAAGATGCAAGAGGTTACTGGGTGTTAGAAAATGACAGAAAAACCACTATTAACGACAGAGAACAATCAGTTAGTTATGGGCCATAAGTGATACAGGCTTGGAAGATCATGTTTATTTCGATATATGACTGACGAGGTAGATTTTTCTCGTAGTAATCTGTCCAGCAAGCCATAGCTGGGGGTAGAAGAGATGAATTTATACCTTTTCCAGGGGTATTTGTGTGTAAGTGAATCTAATGAACTCGATTGAAATTTGAACTCGGTTCTCCGTGTTCTCACTCCAATAAAAGAACAATAAAAGAAGAATAATTAAGAAGGCAGTAGATAAAGATTGACGTTGCATATAACTTTTAAAGATGACTCGAAAGCAAGAAGCCAGAAGAGAGTTGTAAAAGCTAGAAGCCGAAGCTGTTGGCATAGAACTTCCGGTTACATCTCGCCATTTCAACAGTAAAATGATGAGACCATGCTGCGAATCTAGCACGGCGCTTAAATTCATAAAGTCTACGTACCGAAAAGGAAAATTCATTAGAACAATTACCAGGAAAATATTTATAGAAAGGTTACAGGGAGGTTAGGTTACGGCAATGGTAAAGTCACTGAAACCGAGATATCAGGTCAGGACTGATTACATAGAAGATACTACTTTGTATTTCATCAAAAATATCTAAATAGTTAGCAGAAGCAAAAGACCAGTCGTAACACATCTGAAGATCGCAATTCTTATGTCTATATGTATAAGCGGTGTATTTCTGGGTACTACACACACACACACACACACACACACACACACACACACACACACACACACACACACACATACACATATATATATATATATATATATATAAAGACAAGAGTAAAAGTTATATTAGCCGACGTGTTCCGTCCTCTAACGGAATCTATCAAGGCAAATGTCTGAAAATTTTATATTTGGGTGCACGTTCGTTCGTACCCACACAAAACACAACAGGCACACATTGTGTATTTGGGTAGAAACCCCTCATTTTTACAATTTTTTGTTAAAAACGACTGACAAAGTACAGCGGTTTAAGTTTTTTAATTAATGTTTCTTGTGTTCTTAGAATTTTCTTCTTGCTTGGACATAGATCATGTAGGAATTGTCCGAATGTTCTGTATGTCCGACCGCTTTCAGCTGTATTTTTAGGCTTTAGGAAGAATGATTTTATTTTTACTTTTAACTTAATGTATAGAATTTTTATATATGTATCTAGAGTTCTAATAATGTTTTATTTTCCAAACACGGCCAGTATATCGTGGCCGTGTTTATAGTTGATGCTATTAAATGTTGTCTTTTTCTTTTTTTTTATTAATAATGCTTCCATTATTTTTATCTATTTTGTAAATGTGGATGACGCTGTTATATTTGAATTATCAACGAGTATGATAAGGATGGAGTTTGGTAGGTGTCCATGTATATTTACACATGGAGACCTAGTAAATAATTATTATTATTAAACATACATATATATATATATATATATTATTAATAATAATATTTCATAATATATGTATATTATGACATAGAATAAGTCAAACTATTATTTTAATAAGGCAAGGTCGATTGAAGTTTATAAGCAGTAAATTCGACCTTGCCAACGGAACGATCCTCAGTTGCCGAATCGGTTAAGGCACGTCAGGCTAAATGATGGTTCCGTATAGGATACAGGTCGGAGGACGAATATTTTCTATGAAAATGTCTCGGACATTCAGACCGGTAAATGTTATGTAATACTGTTCATTATGAACAGAGCATTTACTTAAATACTTGTATCTATAAAAAGAATGTTAAACATAAAAATGTCTTTAAATATATATATATATATATATATATATATATATATATATATATATATATATATATATATATATATATATGTATAAATTGCACATAAATTGCTGGTGTTATTGAAATAGGACTCTCTGTTATATAACAAAACTATAAATGACTATACATATCCAACACCGTTTGCTCTACCTGGAGTTTCATATATATATATATATATATATATATATATATATATATATATATATATATATATTGTTTTCACCATTTTTCGGGATTTCAGAACATAGAAAAAGATCAGTATATTAATCTTAGCGGCAAAGCAAATTATATGTTTTTTTTACCTATAAATATACTTTTCGGAGTTACTTTTCATTCATTGTATTTTTTTGCACAATTGTGCATATCGGTAGAAAACTGATGTGAATATTCACTTGTGCGTACATGCACAATTTGCTACTTCCGTCGTTGTGGCTAAATGAAACCTCTTTCACTTGCGTCTCTTTCACGATCGTCTGTCAATTTTGTTACGCTTCGCCGGACGCGATCCATCCAATCGGCAGCCGGCGCGCGTGCCACTTCACTGCCGAGCAATGCATCTGACCTGTTGAGTTCACCATAATTTCACGCCAATGTCCGAGGAACACTGGAACAAATTTTATCTGTTGAAATGAGAATAAAGAATAAAGAATGACAAAAGAGAGTGAGTGAGTGAGAGAGAGAGTGAGTGAGAGAGAGAGAGATGGGGGAGAGAGAGAGAGGCAGACAGACAGACAGACAGACAGAGGATCGGTGAAATTTCTTTTCGTTTTTGTAAAGGGTAGGAAGTTAATCGATACTACCAGTCAACGGAGCAGGAACCTGCAGTTTTTTCGCTCCCAGTTTTATTTGTTTTTATGTGAATTTATTTTTATTTTCATCGAATTTGGAATCATCGACAATCCGTGAAGGAAGCCAATCTTCTTTTATTTGTCAACAATCCACTTAAACATTCTTTCTTTAAGCGTCTTTACTGTTGTTTTCTTCATTTTTCATTTATTTTGCGTATTATTATCCTATTATAATTCTGCCTGTGTATCCTTTAGATGGCGCGTACGTACCTTACGCCTAGCCAATGTCTCATAATTAATGGACTATTCCGTTTTGATATCATGAAAGTACGGAAAAACATATCAGAGACGTTACATGGTTTCAGTGAGAAAAAGAAATAAATAATGAACACCCCCGCCAATACCTCATAAATAATGGACTATTCCGTTTTGATCGAGAGGTAAGACGGAAGGAAAAATATCAGTGTCGTTACTCGGTTTCAATGAGAAAAAGGAAGAAAGAAACACCTTGCCAATATTTAATAAATAATGGACAATTCCGTTTTGATAGTATGTAAATACGGAAAAAAAAACATGAAAGACTTTATATAGTTTCAGTGAGAAAAATAAAGAAAAAAAAAAAGAAAAGAAAAGAAAAAAGCCTTCCAGTACCTTCTAAATATTCGACTATTCCGTTTTCATCGCTTGGAAGGAAGGAAAAGACATATCAGAGAAGCTACTTTCAATGAGAACAATAAAGAAAGAAACGCCCTGCCAATACCTCATAAATAATGGACTATTCCGTTTTGATCGCGTGGAAGGAAGGAAAATACAGTAATCTCGTCATTAGTTCGACAAATGTGTACATTAAAAGATACGCAATAATCGATAATGCATTAATCGAATTACATTACAGGAAATAATATAATTTGTTCCTCAAATTTTAGTCTCATTCACAATTAATTTCTAATTTGCGTATTTTTTTAAAATTAAAATACAAGAAGATAAAATAACAATGCTATGTTTGTTAATCTGATTTCGTATGAAAAATTTCTTTAGAGTTCTTTGCCACATGGTATTCTTCTCTTCTTCATATAACTGGCGGTACTGAGAAATTGCACCTTCAAATTTTCCAAACATATCATAATCATTGGTATTTTAACCTGAATAATTTATTTATAATCTTTCCATAGTAAATGCATACATCTTTTTTTTCGATATTTTTCAATAAATTTAAATTCTAACTAAATCGTGCAATTTTTTTTCAGACAAAAAGAATCTTCCTTTGAAGACTTCAAAAAAACATGAAAAGAAAAAAACAAAATATTCAAAAAATTTAATAGGGCCAAATATTCAAATATGTATTTTTATTATCGGTTTATAAAATTTGTCTTTTTATAACTTTCCATTTTTTAAAACTGCTGTAATTACTTAGATAAAGTAATATTTGTTAACAAAGTAGTTACCCATTCTCCATTTTTAAATTTTACTAAGTTTTTAATTAATAGGTAACTATAGAAAAATCAGTTTTCACTTACTATAGTTAAACTGAAGAATGTTTTACCGTACAAATCGAGTATTATGTCAGCCCTAATCGAATTTTGTTGGGTAAAAGTTTTAGCGCACTAATCGAAAACGCAATAATCGAATGCGCATTAATCGAAGGATTCCTGTACATTGCAATGACGTTATATGGTTTCAGTGAGAAAAAAGAAAGAATGAAAGAAAGAAATGCCCTGCTAATACTTCATAAATCATGGACTATTCCATTTTGATCGCATGGAAGGATGGAAGGAAGGAAAAGATATATTAGAGATGCTGTTTCATTTCAGTGAGAAAAAGAAAGAAACAAAATTCCAGCAGAAAAACTAGTACTTATTGTTATTATTATTATTATTATTATTATTATTATTTTCACTTCTTCTTCTTCTTCTTCTTCTTCTTCTTCTTCTTCTTCTTCTTCTTCTTCGTCTTCTTCTTCTTCTTCTTCTTCTTCTTCTTCTTCTTCTTCTTGTCTACTTTTTATTTCTGCATATTGTTATGTTAATATTTTGCGTTTTCCTTATATGGAAACATTCGGCATTGATTGATCGAACATCCATTTCTTCTTGAATTACGCACCCACTCCCTAGTCATTGGGATGTGATCAAAGGGTAGTACCTGTTCTCCTAATCTCTCAGGATAATGCTGATATTAGGTATTCATGTATAAGGAAATATTCGGCAATCATTGACCGAAAAGTAAATGAAATTTTATAAAATTGAAAATGATAAAAGCTTTCGATTAAAATATTTTTTTAAGAAAATAAGTTTTCTCAAGCTCAGTACATGTTATCACTCTTTCTAATATTAAGGGACCTTTCCTAGTGTGCAGCATCAAAATCTTGATTATATTATTTATTTTTTTCGCGTTCAGTTACATGTGTTATCCATTTTAGTTGTTTCCGTTGTTGAAAGTTCTCAAGAGTTATGGTTTTTATTACTTGGTACAGCACTTTGTGGTTCTGTTGCGCCAATCCACGAGATGATCTGAAGAAGCATCGTCCTCGCTAAGACCAACATATTTCAATCGGTCGATGCTATTTTTAACCATGGATCTGAAAAAACAATTGTATACAGATGACAACTTAAATATTTTTTAACAAATTTTGGCGGCCTGCATGAAATCCTAATGAAAGTCTTGAACTTCGGTGGCCATTTAATAACATGAATTGAGTTCTTAGGTTAATGTTATATCCTGTTTAGACTTTCGTTTTTTTTTGTTTTTGTTTTTAGAGTTCATTTTTTGCATCTAAAATGCTCCTTTATTTCTGAGTTATAATTTTCTTTCCTTTCAAATTTTACATATCTTCTCTATTCACTTAGCTTCTACTTATTTTTTTTTCTCTCTCAAATTTCATTCTTTTTTCCTAATTTATTTCCTTAAAACGTTCCTCCAATCTTTTCATGATGCGCCATTGTTTTGCACACGCATGCGCAGGTAAACATATTCAGTCAATAAACTAATTTCCTTCATGTGAATGCTCGTTTTAATGTTGATTACTCCAGTAAAAGACGCCGACCCAAGATGATCACTTAACGCACATAATAAATAAGATCCATTTACAGTAATATGATCATGGTGTTTGCGACTGACATAAGAATTTAAGGCGCAGGTTCAATTAATTAGACGTCTGCTTGAACAATTAATAAGTGGAGCGTTGTTGAAATTGTGTTATTGAAAAAGATTTCGCATACTGAATGACACTGCACTTGATAGTTATTCTTTACTGATATTCTGTAGGAAACTATTTTTTATTACTGTTGTTACAGTTGCACTATTGGGTTGAATATTGTTCATTTTATTGTTTTTATAAGCCACAATATTTAGCTAGCGATATTAATGTTTTCTTTTGTTAACCCGTCAGACTCCCTTGTGTAGTATAATGCCACAGGCCCACCGCAATAGATGTTGCCGTTGTGGCTTCTACAACAAGTAGGATTTTACAGAGTGACACTGATAACCACACGCCCAAAGTGCTTTGGGTCCACATCTGGGTTATTAACAGGGCAAAGTCGAGTTATGGATAGCGGTTCAGATTTAAGAATCGGAGAATTCGAAATCCAATCGAGTGTGTTGACTCTGCTTACGTTCAAATATTGTTGGAAAAAGTATAAAGCCATCTTTTCTTCCCCAGCTATGGATAAATAGCAATATAAAGTGGGTTCTATAGCCTTGGATGGCAATCGGTTAAGAAGAAGGAAAACTTTGAATTCAAACCTCAACTATAGATTAAGTAGCCTTACCAACCGGTAACTGACAAATCCTGGTGAATAAAGCTATATTCCTGGAGACATGGTCAATCAGGGAGGGGTATCTGTAAGAGGAGTGAGAAGACTCTGGATTTGATCATTGTATCTGAAGCATGTTAATAACGCAACTAAAATGCAGGGGGTTACTGAGTGTGAAAGAATACGAGAAAGAGAAAAACATTATTACGGAGTAAGACCAACAAAAGAACAGGAATTAAGAAGACAAAAGATAATTGATATTTCATTTAAATTTTTGAAGTCAAGTTAGACTAAAAAGCCAGAAGTTAGAAGATATTTCCGTAAGCGTAAACAGAAATAGAAGAAACTATTAGCTTAGAACTTACAGTTACATCTAGCCATTTCAACTGTAAAATGATGAGACCTTGCCACCAATTTAGTACTGCGCTCAAATTCATATAGTCTAGATACCATAGAGGAAAGTTCATTAGAACAATTACCATGAAAATATTTATAGAAAAGGCATATGGAAGTTACATTACAGTGGTGGAAAGTGACTAAAGTCAAGATGCCAGGTCAAGACCAATGACCTGTTTTTTTGACAACTTGTCAACCCTTTGTGGGTTATTTAATGGCGAAACATATTTTGGGTTGTAAAAATAATTCTTTTTTTTTTTTACTTTATATTGCATTAATAATGATTTTCTAGATACAAATTCTACTATTTAGCCCATAACTGGTGGGGAGGAGATAGATTCATACCTTTCCTAATGGTATTTACGTATAAGGAAATATAAAGACTTGTATTACATTAATTTTTGCGAGTGACAGTCAGATGTTGTTCGCATGGTATTAGATGTTGAAACCTCTCCACAATAACCCATCGTTTTGGCTAACCAGATTAAGTTGAAGCATGGGGTTCCAATTCGGAAACTTTTGGGTGGCGCCTTATACATAAGTAGCAAATTTAATGTATTTTAACCCGGTAGACTCGGCTACGTGTTATAAGGTCGCAGCCTTACCGCGCCACATCTTCCTACGCTGATTTCTGAATCAAGTCAGATTTGACGGGAGCGGATGTACTAACTCCACACTCAACCGGCTTTTGAAATCGGAATTGTCCTTTTTTCTTGACTGGTTGCCAACCAAACTAGAAGCACCGTCTGCTCTGCTATTAGTTGGTCAGTGGGTGGAAACGACGGAATCTATTTGTGCGAAAATGAATGCAACGACTTCGGCTAGAATTTGAACTCTGTCGACAATTCGTTACACCGACGGTAAACTCTACACGCATCATTATTAATTAACTTATTTGATATGTGCTATGCATAATCTGGCAGTATACAAACAATATGGGGTTTCAAATAAGGGACCGATTCATTTCAAAAGTAATTGTATGTGAGATGCGCTTGTTTAAAATTCCTCAACTGGTCCTTTCTTATTTCATTTTGATATTTATTTGGCTTAACTTTGAATGGAACAAAACCTAAAAGGGGTAAATTTGGAAGAGAAAAAATATGACAGTTAATTCTTTTCAAGGGCGGGTGCGGGCTAAAAAGAATAGAATACTGTCCTCTTACTTGGACTCAATAACTGATCTCTGGCACTAGAATAAATACTTATTTTACACATTTAATATATATATATATATATATATATATATATATATATATATATATATATATATATGCTCTATCTCTAATATTGATCACTTTATCCCATAAATATAGCACATCTTAAGACTATATTTCTTCATCTTTATATATATATATATATATATATATATATATATATATATATATATATATATATATATACAAAGGATGAAACGAAAGATGAAAAGAAATTTACAAATTTTTGATGGGCAGTACTAAGTATATGTAAATTAACGAAGTGAGGAAGTGAGTGGGGAGAAACATGATTGAGTTAGATGTAACATTTCTATTCTTTCAAATTTAAATTGTTTGAGGAAATCCAGACATTGACACATTAAATCGGTTAACTTAACGGAAGCTATACATTGATATGGAAGGGGGAGAGGAGAAAAAGGCATAGAGAGAAAAAGAGAGAAACAAGTTATGAGAGAAAGTGTCATTAACTTCCTTTGGAATGAAATTTGAAATTTAATATTGTAAATGATTGTTAAGGTAACATCTCTATCAGTTTGAATCTAATTCATGAATGTAATTTGTGACTATTTTTGAGTAATCTTTTTTACTTAAAGTTTAGGTTTTAAATTATGATGGAGTAATATTTGAAGGCAATATTAAAGATTTTGTTTTATCATATATATATATATATATATATATATATATATATATATATATATATATATATATATATATATATATATATATATATATACCACACGTACAGGTAAGTCATGTAGTGGTTGTAGGGAAGTGACTGAAATCGAGATGCCAGTTCAGGACCGATAGTATACAGAGCATTCTTTGGATTTAGTCCAGAATCTCGAGATATATATCAGGAGCACCAGACCAGATGTTCAATGTACGACCGAATGGTAGACTATAAACGTGCAATATTGATTCTGACGTGTCTGGTACAAAGCAGAGAACTAACTTTCCGAGCAACAGACCGAGCAATTAATTGAACAGTATCACTCTTGTCAGTGGAGAACGTGAGCCTGACAAAGTACAATGAATTACTCTAATCAATAGCTATGTACAATAATATGAAAGAATATACCAACTTATCTAGTTCATATTTTATATATATTTCTAAATAATTAATTGATTTCTTTTTAATCGGATATTTTCATTACTTGATACGATATTTTTCGTCTTTGAAATTGGAGCTCCATTTTTTCAAAAAAAATCATTAAACAGAGTGTATTACGTCTATACACCGGGATATTCAAGAAATCCTAGTAAAGAAAACACGTTCCACGATAGAGATCGAACCTGCGTCTACCTTTTTCGGGGAAAACTCTGTTTGATCGTGTTTGCTTTACCGCTCGACCACGAAAAACATCAAAGCAGGCACAGCTTCCATTTTTAAGGAAATCACATCCTCTTCATCCAGTTTACTTTCTCGAAACCTTCATATCCCCTCAGTTTCGTATCCGAAATGTAAACAAATCAATTTCTAAAGAATTAGTGGATTTATTTTAATCCAAAATTTTTATTATTTCAAAAGTTATTAAAATGGTCACTTTCTATTTGCAATCGACACCCCATTTTGTTTTAGTTTTGAATAATAACCTTAGAAACAATACACATACAGATACACGCACGTCTCTCTCTCTCTCTCTCTCTCTCTCTCTCTATATATATATATATATATATATATATATATATATATATATATATATAAATTTAGATAATCTAAATTGCTTTGCTCTTGACTTCTGTTGTTCAGTATGAGTAGTCGAAGTATAGCCTTTTTACTGATGTATAAAACCCATTTTTCCATATGCGTATTATTCGCCAGTAAATACACCTTATTTTTTTTTATTTGCAATGTAGTGCGTCCTGATATGGCATCTCGACTCCAGTCAGTTTCTCACAGACGTGATGAGACTTCCCTCTATCTATTCTACAAATATTTTCATGACTCTGACGAGCTGTTTTCCTGGTGTCCCGACTGCGTGAATTTAAGCGTCCGACTAGGTTGGCATCTAGGTCCCACACTTTTAATGTTGAAAAAGTTAAATGTGACCGCAACTTCTACACCAACATCTTCTCCGACAGTGGAACTCCCTTTCTCTTACTTTTTTCCCCTGAGAACTACAATCTTCAAAGACGTCAATTGTCAACTTCTGATGGCTTGATCCCGTTCGTCTTTTTATCCTTTCTTCAATCCCCCCTATACCCAGACTTTTACTTTCATTCTCTGTAACCCCCTGCCTATTATCAGCACTCATGCCTTGCGTGGGGTGAAATGCTAAAAAAATGCATTGAGCCTAAAATTCTGAGCACCGACGATATTCCGTGCCATTTTAAAGTATGTAACCCAAGTAGTTAGAAGATTGGTATTGTGACCATGGAATCTGCTTTCGATCTCGTGATGATCGATTTGTTAATGAGTTTATTTCCTAAATATCAGCTTCGAGTAAAGGAGGCCTGACCATGCAGCACTATTGAATGGTACCCGAAGACATTACCAAGGGTTGAACCAAGCCTTGTGAATGAAATTGTGTAGACAAAAGACGTCAATGATTGTGCGTGCATGGAGTCTTGTAAACGAGGTTTGAAGTTTAACTGGCTTTGTTAAACTACTGGTCACACTCTCGGAAACAGTAATTAAGGTTCACTCAGCATAGTTACAGTATAGTCAATGGTAATAATAATAGTAGCCGTTCACTTATAAGGAAACATTCCGTATATATTAGCCGAGAAATCAGTGCTATTTTCGTTTTTCACAAGTCCAATAAATGTTATCGCTTTTTTCCAGCAATTTGTTCGAAGTGGTGTAGAGCATCAACATCATTATTATGTCCTTATTTCCCCTTTGACTTACAAGTGTTTATCCATTTTAGTTATCATTGTTGTTATTGTTGTTTAAAGTCTTCACAAAATGCCATTTCTGTTATTTGGAACTGTTCTTCCATTTGTGTGATTCGTCCAGTCTACCAAATTGGTCGGTCCTGTCGAAGACCTGCAATGCTTGATTCTCTCGAAACCATTTTTAATTGATGTTTAAAACTCTAATACTAATTTCAAGTATTAAAATTTTTTTTAATTAAAAATTAATTTTTCGAGTGTTCAGTTAGCTTATATAAATAATGCTACATTACGCAGTCTGTCCTGCTATTCAACACAAATGGGGAGAGAATGATTAGATTCATTATTTTCCCAAGGGTATTTGTATGTAAGTGAATGTGACGAACTCGACTGGTATTCGAACTCGGTTCCCCAAGTGTTCAATCTGAACCAATATCTATTACTTTGCGTGACTTGGGTGTTAACTGGTGTAGGGGAAGGACAACTCTGAATTCAAAACCTGAATGTTTGAGTCGTCGGCGACAAAACCGGTTCTGTCACCAAACAAATAGCCTCACCAACCCGCCATTGACCAAGCGTGGTGAGTACGACTACACGCCTGAAGATATGGGCAATCAGTGCGGGGTTCCTGCAACAGGTGAGAATAGGTACTGGATTAGAATTAAGATTTGGATAAGCATTTCTAAAATAATAAAATGAATATTCTGTTATTCTTATTCAACATCTTAGTGAATGGGAAATCACGAATCTCCGAGTCGACCTCCGATAAGTATTCTGAACTTAAATTATTTTTGATTTAGTGAATATTATCTTGATAAACAAAATAATGATAGCCAACCTGTTGATAGAAGTTATGTGATTAGGAGAATCTGTACGAAAATACACTATTTGTTCGTTGAAATCTGCTTGTTATTGACTATCGATTTCCGGTGTGTTTCTATTCGATAAGCGGTCTTCTTTGGAATTCTCCTTCATACCTTTTGACCGTCAAAGAAAATGTTCGTCGTTTTCCATCGTCTGGTTCCTTCCGAATCTCCCGCGATGAAACAGCAGCGGAAATAACTAGAATTCATTTTTTCTTTTATCTGATCAAAACGGTACAGCGAAAAAAAAACGTAGATTAAATATTAATATGAAAACTCTTGCTTTAGAAAATCAAAGAAGGTAGCAAAGATTAACTTCAGCAATTGAATAAACAGAAGATTCCGTTGAACTTCTTAGCTGTGCTTACTTATTTAGATTGTTATTTTCATTATATTTCCGTTCTCGCATTCATCGACTTTCATTTTCTATCCATTCTTTTTCTTTTTCTTCATTTTATTTCATTTTATCATTTCTCTTTTCTTTTGATCTCTTTGTTTGATTTTCTTTCTTTCTTTCTTTCTTTCTTTCTTTCTTTCTTTTCTTTCTTTTCTTTCTTTTATACTGCTTTTTCACCTGTTCATCTTACTTTTTTCTTTTTCTCTGTTCTTTGTCTCTTCTTCTCTTTATCTTTCTTTCATTTTTCTCACTTCCATTTCATTTTTTTGTTCTTTTTACTGTCTTCTATTTATCTTTCGTTCTTTCTTTCTCTCTTTCTTTCTTTCTCTCTTTCTTTCTTTCTCTCTTTCTTTCTTCCCTTTTCTTATTCTGCCCTTTTCACTGCTTCTTTTTTATCTTACTTTTCTTTCTTTCTTTCTGTCTCTGATTTTTTGCCTTCTTTATTTTTCTTCATTACTTCCTTCCTTTCCTTTATTTATTTCTTCTTCTTTTTTCTTTCTTTTACTTTCTTCCATTTATCTTTCTTTCTTCCTCTCTTCCATTTTCTTTTCCTACTCTTTATACATTCTTTTTATCTTATTTTTCTTTCTTTCTCTCATTTCTAATGTTTCCTTTACTTTTTCTTTCTTTTCTTCAGATGTATTTTTCTTTTTATATTTTGTTTTGCATTTCTTTACATTTTTTCATTGGCTTCTTTTTCGATTTTCCTTTTTTCTTTCTTCTTCTTTTACTTTGCTTTATTTCCTTTTTCATTTTTGTTTCTTTTTCTTTTCTTCCTTTTCCTTCATCTGTTTGTTTACATCAATTTCCTTTACTTCTTCCACGTTAATATATTTTTAAATTTCATTTTATTTCTTTTCTTCTTTCTTTCATTTTTCTTTCTTTTATTTATTCTTATTTTCATTTTTCTCTCTTCCCTCTTCTTCTTTTATGATTTTTAAACATTTCATATTATCTTTTTTCTTCAGTTACATTTTTCATTTCATGTTTTATTTTTCGCTTTCGTTTTCATTCCTCGGATGTCCTTTCTTTTGTCTTATATTTTATTTTTGTTCCTTTTTTATTTCTTTTTATTTCCTCGCAATCCCTTTCTATCCTCATATTTTTTATTTTTCATTTTCTTTTTTCCTCCTTTTTACTTTCTTTTTCCTTGTATTTTCATTATTTTTTCTGATTTTTTCATTTTTCATTTTCCTCTCGTTTCGCTTTCTTTTCCTTTCCTCGTATTTACTTTATTTCTTCTTATTTTTCTATTTTTCATTTTCTTGTTGTTCCTTTTCTCTTTCTTTTCTTTTCTTTTCTTTTATTCCTTTCTTTATATTTCTTTTATAATTTTTCATTTTTTCATTTTCTTGTTTTTTCTCCGAATTTCCTTGTTTTCTACTTATTTTATTTTCCTTTTTTTGTTAAATTTCTCTTTCCTTTGCTTTCCTCCTATTTTCTTTCTTTCTTATTTGTTTCATTTTTCTGTTTTCTCTTTCTTTTTTGCTCTTATTTCCTTTCTTTCTTCTTATGTTTTTATTTTTTTCATTTTTTATTACATTTTCTTCATTTTAATTTTCATATTATTTTAATTCATTTTTCTAGCTATTTTCTATTTTCCTTATAAAATAATCATTTTTATTCTTTCAAAATGTTGTTGAAATGACTAGATGTAAGTTCTATTCGAATAGTTTATTCTCACGCACTTCTCGACTGTGGAAATATGTACTGTCTTCCTGTTTTCGTGTCTACTACGATCTTCAAAAATTTAAATGCAATGAGAGTCGCTTTCTTTCTGTCTGCTTGAATCCTGTATTTTATTTCTTCTAACCATCGTTTTCTAATTTTGTTTCACTCTGAGGAGTAAACTCCTGCGTCTTAGTGGTTTTATTACCTCCTTTCGGTGAAATTACATATATATATATATATATATATATATATATATATATATATATATGAGGTATGTTTGAAAACTAACGCAACTGGTGTCAGAAACAATTTATTTCACTTCCAAATAAGAAATTACATGGGTTCATTTTCAAATAATCCCCCTTGAGTCAAATTCACTTTTTTTTATCCTTCTCCGCCACTGCTGGAAAATTCTTCTTGGATGCCCCTCAGCTTTGCCGTTGCGGCCCTGTTGATAGCCTCCACGCCTTCAAAACAGGTTTCCTTTATGGTCCTCTTGAGATTACAGAAAATAAGAAATCTACTCGGAACAAGATCAAGTGAATAGGGAGCTTGTTCCAGTACGGCGATGTTCTTCCCTGCCAGTAACTTCAGGATGCTCAGGGCGTTGTAAACAGTTGCATTGTTGAGGTGAAGCAGCCAGGATTCGCCCTATCACAACTCTCGCATGTGAAAAAGATGCAATGTTTGCAGAAAGTGGAGATTACAGTTATATCTTCCCAAGATATCGTGATCGATGATAGCACAATCTGCTTATCCATCTTCATAGCTCACAGATCATACTCACACAGAACATGCAGTCTCGTTACTTTTCTGACAGACCTCGTATATATATATATATATACATATATATATATATATTTATTTAATGAGAAAGAACAGTAAGATTTATAATCTGGTGTTTCTCCTCAGCCGTTGAGTCCTTTGATCATCATTTTCAGCCTCGTGCGCAGAAGCGTTCAGGTATGTTCTTCTGGAAAGCCGATGTCTACGTTGATCTTCGGACTCAGTGGCTGATTGAAGCATTCCGAGAGGCATTTTGAAACAGGAAATCTGAACGTTATGAAGATGATTCGTTATCTCTTATTCACATCGCGGACTAGGCGGCAGCGCTTTTGCAACCTAGGCAAGTTCTTTTCTTTGGTGGCATGTCTTAGGCAAGTACGAATTGTCAAATGGAATGCGTGGGCAAATGCCAGAAGTGAACGCTGTAAAGCTACAGGGATCACTAAGCTCGAATAACTTTAGGAAAGTTTGGAAAAATAAATGTTGAGTAATAAAAAAACAAGCTTACTTTTTCCTACGGTGAATGCAAAGCAAAAACTGGCAGGACAATAAAAAAAATTAAATTGGGAACAGCTATAAATGATAATGATAGCATCGCCTTAAAACTAGTAGGAGGCTTTCTGCAGCAGAAAAGGTAACTTCACTTGAGAGAGATTGAATGCTTGCTCAAGAGAAGCGGAATCTGTATTTTGAATTAAAAACCGGCAATGAAGAATTATCTATGAAAAAAAAAAAACTGTGGAAGCGCATAAACAGCATCCGATCACACACAAAACACACACACACATACACACATACATACATACACACATACTCATTATGAGTATTATATATATAGATAAAAATAATGATTTTCAAGACATGAAGTTACTTCTCTCGTACAAGAATATTGCTATAAAAAATTATAGATGTTATATATATTGGCGTACTTAGAATGCAAATTTGCCATTTGGTAAAGAGTACTTTTTAACTATAGACTAACACATATATATGTGGGCCTGTAGTTAAAAGTATACATATATATATATATATATATATATATATATATATATATATATATATATATATATATTAAAAGTATATATATATTTATTTTTATATAATATAATATAATATGATATATATATATATATATATATATATATATATGTATACTTTTTTATTTTCTAATTTTTCTAGTTCAAATTATCATCATAATAATTATAATTACTGTTATTACCATTCCAACACCATCACTACAATCACTTCTACCACTTTACAATAACTATTTGCTGCTAAAATTTTTATTACCATCACCCGCTCCCCCCAGCATTACTACCGCATCACAATTACCATTTCCGCATTAATCCACTACTACCACTGCACCTCAACTACCATTACCGTATCAGTCCAATTATACTTAGTCCCCCAGCAAAATTAATACCACCACATAAATACTAATAAGTATTACAAATCAGAGTTTCTACCATTTACATATGCGCAATATAAAAAGAGAAACCACTGGCACTATAACACCATAAATTATTTTCGAGTTCCAACTACCATCATAATAAGTATAATGAATGTTATTACTATTCCATTTACTACAATCACTTCTAACACTTCACAATAACTATTTTCTGCTTCAATTATTATTACCATCACCCGCTCACCCCCACCATTACTACCGCATTGCCGCATTAGTCCACAATTACCACTGCACCACAATTACCATTACCGTATCAGTCCAATTATACTCACTTCCCTCGCCCCCAACAAAATGAATACCACCACACAAATACTAATAAGTATTCCTAACTAAAGTTTCTACCATATATATATGCGCAATCGCCAGAAAACAAGCAAATAACCGGCTTTAAAATAATAACAAAACAGCATTAAAAAAATTAAAAATATTAGCAATTTTACCTACCATAATCTTACACGGACCCCATCATTAAAAAAAAAACAACAAAAAAACAGATCGATAGATAGATGAACGCGTGTGCATACATAGATACCTGGGTGCGAGAAAACATTATTCAGTGAACAAAATAGACGGACGGTCTGCGCATTGACACGCCAACTAAGGAAATATATTCGACACACATTGCAACGTGTAATACAGCGACCAATTGTGTACGTATGTACTCAACGACACATGGATGCTCATATATGCCCGGTCCCACACTTTTCACATATGTTTATGTTTGTGTGAGCTCCAATGAGTGAGCGTGCGCGTATGTATTTCTAGCGTACGTCAATGAGTGAATGCGTGTGTATATATGTTTGCGTAACTATGAGTGGGTTTCCGACGATATTTTTCCTCCGACTACCATAAAACACCGATATACGCAACCATATATAATTCCAAAATTTAAAAATTAATCAGTTTGTCTGACGATCGCAAATAGCGTGAAACCCAGGATCACAAACTCACATCAATCCAACTATATATATATATATATATATATATATATATATATATATATGATATAGAATTTTTTATAATTTTATATATCAACAAACAGTGTTTAGTAAAATTTAGGATTTCATCGGACTGGCTTTGTTGATGTTGCCACATCTACACATGCTAACGAATCGAGAAAGAAATTTTTGAAGAAATTATTTTTTTTGACAGTATATATTTTAAAACTTACGAAATTCATCTCTATTTTTTTCTTTTTCTTTCCATCACCTTTGTCCCAGCCTATCCCACATTGTGACAACAGAAAATCTAGCAAGAATGGTGATATATTGTAAGAGCTTGGACGTAACATTTACCGTGGCTGAAATAGCGATTAAGGCACTTTCAAACATGTTCGTCACTATATATATGTATATATTAATTTGTTTATTTAAACGTTAATTTTAATGGATACTCATATTTGAGTAGAAGCTTTGTTTTTTTTTTTATTAGACAGTACATTTAGTTATTTACATCTACCGGCATGATATATATATATATATATATATATATATATATATATATATATATATATATATATATAGAGAGAGAGAGAGAGAGAGAGAGAGAGAGAGGGGAGTGGGGAGGGAGAGAGAGATTGATTGTGTGTGTTTCTATAAACTCATCCTGTTACAGTACGTTCACTTAACGGATTTGCACTTGCCTCGAGCGTTTCTGCGTAAATCTTGATCCTGGAATTCTTGCCATGGAAAAAACGGCGGTTCCTGCTGTTCTTTTGCGTGAAATTAAGTTTAAAAAGTTGAAACATCAGAAAGCCTCCTGCGAACATTTTCCCGATCAAGATTAACGGTTTCAAGGGATTTCCTCTTGTTTAGAACTCTGGTAAAATAAGCAAACAATGAAAAGAATAAACAACGAATATAAAGGCACACACAAATAAATCTGATAAAAGAAAGATTAGTGAAATATGGTGCGTAGAATATGAACGAGAAAGGAGTTGTAACGGAAGGAAAAAAGACTCGCTCTAAATAAAATACATCAAGAAAGAAATCAAAGGGAAGAAAAAGCGAAGGAAAAAGAATAAACGAAGGAAAAAGAATGAAGGAAAAAGATAAAAGAATGAAGGAAAAGAAAAAAGGAAGGCAGTAAGGAAAAAGAAAAAGAAAGGAAAGAATGAAAATGGAAGGAAGAATGAAAAAGGAAAACGATTGAAGGGACAAAAAATGAAGTAAGAAAAAAGTGATAAAAAAATGAATGAAGGAAAAAAGAAAAGAGAAGGAAGGAGAAAGACAAAGAGAAGGAAAGAAAAAGAAAAAGGGTAGGAAAAAGAAAACGGAAAGAGGAAGAAGAAAAGAGAAGGTTGGAAAAAGAAAAAATAAGTAAAGAAACAGAAAAAAGAATGAAAGAAAATGAAAAAGAAAAGAAAAAAGAAGGAATGAAAAAGAAAAATGAAGGAAGGAAAAAGAAAGAGGATGGAAGGAAAAAAAAAGAAAAAGAACGGACTGAAGAAAAGATTTAAAAAAGTAAGAATAAATAAATACAAGAAGAAAAAATGTAAATTTGGTTTAAAAAATGATGCAAAATTGCACCCAGAAATCTAATTTCGAAGGAATCGGTAAAATCTCTACCGCAGGAGAAAAATTCAGATCATGTCTCCGGAGAGAGGAAATGAATGACAAATTCGAAGAAAATATAAAGAGATGATGAATATCTCGAGGGAAATTTTAAAAAGTAACTTCTAGCTGATATTACGATTTCACACTGGGTCTGTTCAGCAGTTCCAAAGATTAACTTCAGGTAGATGTATACACATCAATATGTATTTGTGTGTGTATTTATTTATCAGTTTAAATGTTAATTTAGTGAATACTCGTATTTGAGAAGACGGTCTGTTTATTTATTAAACAGTATAAAAATAATATTTGTCTATCGGACTGAACATTCAAGAAACTTTATTTAAGCAAAATTTATGTCTTCTTTAATAAAGTTTTTGAACTTTCAGGCCGGTAGACGAAAATAAATAAATATACTGTTTAATAAATAACGGAACATCTACTCAAGTATCCAGAGTATCCACTAATATATATATATATATATATATATATATATATATATATATATATATATATATATATATATATATATATATATATATATATACACTCTGTCTATACTCAGCACCTGAAGATTGCGTCGTACATGAAAGTCCGATCGAGTCGTGCTATCGATGAGGGATAATATGTATATTTATTAATATTTACTTAATAGCTCTGTTGTATTACACTTAGCACTATTTTATTAACACCAGCATTATATGTGCGATATATATATATATATATATATATATATATATATATATATATATATATATATATATATATTATTATTATTATTATTATTATTATTATTATTAGAAGAGTTTATAATTAAAAAAAACATTTTGAAATTGCTACACAAAAGCTTTCATGTTTCAATTCTATGATTGGATTTCTTCAGGCGGTGGTGATTAAATGATTTTTAAGGAAATTTAAAAACAAAGTGTTACCTCTTTTCCGAAAGTTAAAGTAAGGGGGACATAACTTTAACTCCTTTAACTTTCGTAAAAGAGCTAACACTTTGTTTTTAAATTTCCTTAAATTTATTTAATCACCAGTTACTTACCATCGGCTGAAGAAATACAATCATAAAATTGAAACGTGAACGCTTTTGTGTGACGATTTCAAATTGTTTTTATTATAATCGCTTATAACAACAATAAAATAATACATATATATATATAGTTCTACTTTGTATTGGACACTTTAAAAAAAAATTAAATGCGAGGTACAGTGGATTTTTACTCGATTTCTTGTCATGTTCGTAGTGGCATAGCCTCACCAAGTTAGCAATGCCATCAATGTTCTTTGTTTTAGATCAGTGATGTCCAGCATCTTTGTTCGATACACAATATCTTTAAGGTAACTCCATAGAATGAATTTCAGGGGAGAGATGTCTTGTGAACGAGATGGCCAGGGAATTATACCATCTCTTCCAATCCACCTGTCTGGAAAAGTTTGATTTACGAATCCATGAACCTGCAGTCCCCAATGTGATGATGGAACATCTTGCTGGAAAATGATGGTTGGTTGAAGGTCACCTAATTGTGGTTCCACATCAATTAACTTTGTAATCATTTTTTTAAATTGTAAAGCGACTTGATGGACACCCTGTATATTTGTTCCTTCATATTTGGTACAAAACTCTAATTAGCACTAAATGGAAAATAGTAAATGTCTACCAAAACGGTCAGTTCGTTTCAGTGATTTAATAAATCATTATTTTAAAGAAACTTAATAATATATAGCTTTTCATGTAGACATAATGAACATGGGTTATTTAATGACCTATAAATTCTCGTTTGTTTTTAATAATTTCCATTTTACTGCGGGCGTTTTATTTGTTTCTTTTAAATATCAAAAGATATTTAGAGACGGATGTTTAGTTACGATACCCATTGTTGTTGAAGGAAGAAAGTTGTGGTACCATCACAATTTAAAAGTACTTTTCGTGCTACCAATTTAAATTTTTTTAATACCTGGATTTTCAACAAATGAAATAGTATATTGGTAAACTATAGATTTTGTAAGACATTTAATTTGAAATGGAAAATTTATGGGATTTCTACAGCTACATAATTTATTATTAATATTATTGATTCTCGTTCTGGAATCACTATTATTAGGATTTTGGTTCAAGGGTTTATTTAAAATTTTATTATTAAGTTTTTTATAATATTTTCTAACTTTACAGCACAACTATAAATTAATTTTAGCGTATTTTTATTGGAAATCTGGCTAAGAGGATTATTACTTGGAAAATGTTTTATTCAGTCAAAGCAAGAAACCTTTGCCCTAACTTACTACTAACCATTTGGTTAAATGTTGGTGTGTAGCAAATGATTTTTTCTATTTCTTCTCTGGTTATTGTTATACTTTTATATTTAAAATTGGAACATTTATAGCCACTATTTTTTAAAGCTTTATTATAAAAATTGCAATGTTTATAAAATATATTTTCGTTTGCAGAGTTAATAGTAATTTGTTTCTCTACGGATGAGAGTAGGTGTTTATAATAGATGGAAGATGATTAGATTTTGGTGGATATATAAAGGATTGGTATTTGCTTTCTGATATGGTTGCTATATATTACTGATACAAACCGTATAAGAAAGCAAATACCAATCATTTATATATATAAGTTTATATCTAGTTTTCAATTAGCTTTTTGATGTTAAGTTGAAATTCATCAAGAAAGGCGCCGTATTTTTCTCCTCCCTGATCATCTTTTTCAATTATTTCTCTTCATGATTCAATTTATTCAAAAGGCTAATTTATAATAAATATCATCAATCTTATTACCAAAATTGTTACAATTTTGTTGGCCTTTTTTCCCTCAGCTTTTATTGACCGACCAATTATATATATATATATATATATATTTATATATATATATATATATATATATATATATATATATATACACACACACACACACACACACACACACACACACACACACATATATATATATATATGTTTACCTGTTTTATACTGCTATACATATCGTCCGTTGGCGGCTATTGGTGAAGCCTTCTGGCAGACAAGGTTTGGTAATTCGACAATGGATACAAATTGTCAAAAATTCACAAAAAAAAAATAACTAAAAAGAAATTATATTAATTAAGATTCTCATAACATTCTGATTTTCATATTTTCCTACTTTATCTCGGAGACAATCTATCTCATTTAAATATTTATAATTCTAATAGGAACGATATATATATATATATATATATATATATATGTATATATATATATATATATATATATATATATATATGTATGTATATATATATATTTATGTCTAATTGAATAAATTACAGACATTATGTCTGCTAATTTTTAATAAAATCCGTTCATACTCACGAATAAGCTTCTGTGTATTGATGTTAAAGGATGAGAGAAATGTGCTATATCTGTTTAAATTTCTTTTATTTTCATTTCCCAAGTACTTTCGATCTTCTTCCAAGATCATCTTCAAGTGGTACAAAATTATATGTTGTTCATTAGTATAAGTACTTATAAAAAGTTGTGCGTTGTTATCCATTACCGTAATTTTTTTATTATGCTTTTAAATTCAAAACGGTTGAAAATTTGCTGAGCGTTCATTAGAAAAAAATTATCCATTGTGGATTTTCTTCTCTCTATGTTATAATGACATGGTCACGCGCGAATTAAAGCATGAAAAAACTGTTCCTTTACAGTCATTTTAGAACATTACTGCATTATTCCTAGTTGATTCTGTACAATACCGGCTTTAATTTTTTAATATAAATTGCTTTTAGTATCTGTAATCTAAATTTGTTGTTTTCATGGTGTAGGATAGTTGTGTTGTCGATTAGTAATTTTTTATATTGTGAATCTGGACAGGAATGTTGTTGTAGATATCTCGCAATGAACGACATGTGAAGTGTAAGCTTTCTTGTTAGTGTATTTGTCATATACATAACATATATATTTGTTTTTTTGTCGGACATACATTCTCCCAAAGGATATTTAAATTGGTATATAATGTTGGGGTTACCTAATACATCAGTTAGTGGGGAGGAGTTATTGCGAATAATTAAATTGGTTGTATTGTATTTTTATAATATTTGATTAAATTTATTTTTTTAAAAGAATCCATGGAAGATATATAAAAAACCCACAGCACACGTCAAATAGAAAGGACACTAAATATATCAAACTACTTTATTGTAACCAGATGCATGCTAATTACAAACGGGATGAAAAATTCATAAAGAATCTCATTTATACTAACATATTTTATACATATATATATATATATATATATATATATATATATATATATATATATATATATATATATATATATATATATATATATATTTATTTATTTATTTATTTATTTATTTATTTATAACAATGCTCGATGTAAAATAACAGCGGTAAAATTAATGCGGCTAATAAATGTATATTGAAATAGATTCAACGTGTGAAAATGATTTCCACTTCGGTCACATTATTTTACAGATAATTAAACAACAAAAAACGAACTTATGAATGATAATTTCCGCAAACAATATTGGTGATGAAGAAATAATTTTAGATTAAAGGAAATTAAAAACAAATAAACACAAACAACCATCTTGATATGTATATATATATATATATATATATATATATATATATATATATATTTAAAGACATTTTATGTTTAACATTGTTTTTATAGATACAAGTATTTAAGTAAATGCTCTGATTTTATAATAAACAGTATTAAACAACATTTACTGGCCTGAATGTCCGAGAAATTTTCATAGAAAATATTCGTCCTCTGTGAAAATTTCTCAGACATTCAGGTCGATAAATGTTGTTTAATACTGTTTATTATAAAAACAGAGCATTTACTTAAATGTTTTATGTATAAAAAGAATGTTAAACATAAAAATGTCTTTAAATAATTGTCGGACTTTGTCCATTTCATAATATATATATATATATTTTCTATTGAATTGAATTTATTTATTGATTTATTTTTCATTTTTACCTGTCATGAGTTAGCAGTTACTTTTTAAAAATTCTTTTTATTATGCCCAACTATTTGTCTTGAGGAAGAAGCGTTAATGATATTAGATTATCCTCTTCAATACCAGTACCCTAGATAATTAGGTAAGTAGAAACAAATGCATCGAGAATTTAATTTTATAAAACTAGCACTAATATAGGGTAAGTAAATAATAATAATAATAATAATAATAATAATAATAATAATAATATCTGCACTGGAAAATTTGCAACTCCTACGGGAAGGAAACTGAAATAAACTGGTACGAACACCACACCCAGACCCTGTTACGGAGATAGGACCTGTTACAATACAACCGCCCAGACATTGTTATTAAAGACCACAAACAAAACAAATGCCTCCTTATTGATATGGCAGTCCCTGAAAACTGCAATGTATCTTTGAAGATATTCGAAAAACTGTCAAAATACAAGGACCTTGAAATAGAAATCTCAAAAATGTGGCACATGGAAACATCAACAATCCCTGTTGTAGTTGGAGTCCTTGGACTGGTTGGAAAATATGCCAGTAGACTAATTGAAGGGATCCCTGGAAATCCATGCCTCAAAGAGATACAAAAAGTTTTTCTGACAAGTACAGCCTACACTTTACGAAAGGCTTTATCTATGTAATTATTATTTTTTTTTTTTTGCAGTGGAAAGTGTCATGATGCCATTTTTAACGTTAGGTCCCTGGGCGGGACCCAGAAAGAAATGTGTAAACGCTAGATATCAAATAATAATAATAATAATAATAATAATAATAATAATAATAAAATAGCAGGAGGACGTCCGGCCCCTTGATCATGATGGCTCACCATGATATGGATATGACCTGGCGCTCACGTATCAGCCGTCACATATGGGTAAATACGAACGAACTATAATGCTGACTCAACGGAAAATATTGCTACACAGCATCGGTCGTCACGCGGGTCAACGAGGACCGCGATCCCCACTGAAGAACCTCACTGGGATCGAAAAGTATGCAGTTGGAACGAATTCTACCCAACGAGAACTAGAGGAAAACCACGCCGAGGACAGTCCTCATAGAGGCCCTCTATATTCATTAATAGAAAATCTCCCAAAAAGAACAATAAGTAAATGGTCTAGGGAAGATTATATTGAAGTAATGATAGCATTTTACACTGCTACGATAAATCTAACAACGAAAACAACGATCAAAGCCGCCTATAATATCCGGCATGAAAAGCGTGCCTCAAACCGGCTAAACATCGATGTCAACAAACTAGCCAATCTCAGGTGTGACATCATCCGGGAAAAAAGAATACCTGACACAGAACTCGGACGCCTCCAAGAAAACACCAAAAATAGATTAAACTTTAACACCGAGGGGCTAAATGCCAACAATCCAGGGAAAACCCAAGCTGAGCAACAAATAGAAACCAGTTGTAATAAACCCTCTGATGTGCACAAGCAAATAGAGGAAGATAATGACGAATATAAGAGAAAAATAGAGGTTACAAAAAGCATCCGAAATAAATAGGAAAATGTAAAAGAAATGTCTTTCGAGGAAATTCCAAAAGTAAGAAAGAACCATCAAGTGAAGGAAAACATCAACCTCGCTAAGTAATTAGTAAAACAAAGGATGAAATAGAAAAACCAATAGACAAAAAAGTAAAAACACAACATAAACAGGAAAAAATGCCAGTCTGGAAAGAAAAAACAGAATCTTAAATAAATAAACTACAAGGACAATTGTCACTAAGTGAAGTAGACAATGTCTCTAAAGTGAAAGAGAGAAAAAGGAGACAACTGAAACGAAGTCTTGACATAAAGAATAAGCTAAAGAGAAGCTGAAACAACAAATTCAAGCGAAGGGACACAAGAATCAGGCATTATGAAAAAAGAAACAGATTCTTCTGGCAAAATATGATCTTCAAAGAAGATGCCTAGAAACTATATCGAGAACTTGGAAAAATAAAATAGAAATAAATAACCCACCTAATATCCAGGAGGACGAGGAGTTCTATTGTAAGAAGAAGGAAAGAATGCACAATGAAAGAGCAGCATAGATCAAGCAACAGGGGCAATAACACACACATATAGAGTAGCAAAAATGGATGGATATCAATATTACTGAAACGACCGCTGCCATCGACAAAACTAAAAACTGGAAAGCATCAGGAATAGACCGATTAGACAGTTTTTGGATAAATAACCTATCTAAGATCCACCAAGACCTCACACGAGCATACAATGATATAATCATAAACCCAGAAAAATACCCTAAATGGCTCACGTGAGCAGTAATTACCTACTCCCTAAAACAGAAGAGACGTAGAAGCCGATGAACTATTGGCCCATCGCCTGCCTACCAACAATGTACACAATCCTCGTATCTGTCATAACTGACTTACAACGTCCTTGAGAATAAAATAATTTACACCCAGCAGAACAGAACGGATGCAACCCTGGTTTTAGTAATAAGTTTCAGTTTTAGTTGTGGTTCTTCATTTAACTCTCCTGTATATATTTAGATTTCACTGTGTGAATTTGCTTCTGAAGAAGTTTTGATCGAAAAAAGGATCCTTTAAAGAATGCGTTTTTGTATATTTACGACAATATATATATATATATATATATATATATATATGTGTGTGTGTGTGTGTGTGTGTGTGTGTGTGTAGATATGTAGATATATATGTAGATAGATAGATATTTACTTAGTTTGTCTTCGTTCTGCATCAGACCAATTAAGTAGAAATCGGAGGAGCAGATCGTCTGCAGGAAGACTCGCAGACTCACTGGGTTAAGAAGCTGCCTGAGTCGACTTGACTTGCTTGAAAATTCAGGATGAGAAATGAAAGTTTTTTATTTTATACTCACTAGGAAAATGGGTACTTTGGTTTGTTGCCATATACCTTTATTTCCTCGTTTTAGTAATAAGTTTCAGTTTTAGTTGTGGTTCTTCATTTAACCCTCCTGTATATATTAGGATTTCGCTGTGCAAATTTGTTTCATTTTCTTTATCTAAGAAGCTACCAACTATTCTTCTGCTGAAGTGTTGGTCGAAAAAAGGATCTTTTAAATAATGCGTTTTTGTATATTTAAGGACACACACACACACACACACACACACACACACACATATATATACATATACATATATATATATATATATATATATATATATATATATATATATATATATCGCGCCCGTTATTTTTTCCTTAAACACTTCTCGTTTGGTTTATGTCTGTTGATAAAAGTGCATTTATCGCAAGCAAGAATCTTCAAAACAATTGCAAATATGAATGTTACAAATAATCATGTCTCATTACTAACACGTAGACGCCAGATATAAACTTTCCTTTATAAATTTAATTTTTATTTCCCAAGATATATGTATATTTTACAAATTTCCTCCTCTGATATGAATTTTAAATGTTATTTATTAGATTCCCCTGTGTTTTTTCCCCATTCATTCTTATTTATTTTTTGTACGATAGGGTCTGGAATCATCCTAAATCCCTTACTCTTTCGCTGGAAGTTACGAGATGGGGAGTGGGGAAAAAAGATGGAAAATGCTCGATAAAAATTCAAGAACACGTCTCTTGCTGGGAGGTCGTTTGCGAAGCAGTCTCCCGCGGATAAGTGCTCGTACAGGGATTATAAATTTTGAATTTCGAAACTGTCTTGTCTCCAAGATAGAAATCACATGAAGCAGAAGAAGAATCAAAATTGGAAATGTTTATTTTAAATTTTGAGTAATGCAGTTCTGTTGCCGCAATGTCGTACAGAATGTGGTTCTTTGTTTGTAATTTCTCGCTTGTTTGCCAGAGGACTTTTCTAAATGCTCGCTAGGTGGCGAGTATATAAGTAAAAGGAATTAACCCTCTTCCTACTTTTTTCTTTTGCTTTTCAATCATAAGAATTCGTAGTGACAAGACGTGTCTCGTTTCCTGGAAAGTTTATGTCGCATACAACAAAACACAGTATCTCGTATTCATGGCAATAGTTCTGATGAGTTCCTCTATGTTACCTGTTTTATAGCCATATCACGTTGAAACAGCGGTTCCCGTAAGATCATCGAAGTTAAGAACGTCGACTCTGGTCAGTACATGGGTGACGGCTTGGGAATACCATGTGCTGTAAGCTTGGATGTACGGTGTAATTGATAATGGCTCAGAATTGTTAATCGGAGATCTGAGTTTCAATTTCACTTGGAAAAGGCATGAACCAGGCTTTTCTAATCCCAGCTATTGGGTAATTATTAAGACTTTATCATTAAATCTAAGAAAAAAATAAAACAGAATTGCTAAAAAATATTTAGATTTCGACTTCAGATAACCCATATATGTTGATATGACGCTAAAAAAAACAACAAACCAAACAATCTATTTTAGTTAGACTTTGTGATAAAGTACTAGATTGACGGCAAGTTATCATCATTTTAAAGTTGAAATATCTAGATGCAAACGTAAACCGCTAATCTCTATCTTCTTAATTCCTGTTCTTTTATTGTACTCTTTCGTTAATAATGTTTTCTTTTTCTCATATTCTCTCACAGTCAGTAACACCTTGCGTATTAGTGGCTTTATTGCCTTACTTGTGGTCAAATGATTTAAAAAATAATTTCCATCCAACACAAGAAAATATGTGATGACTCACAGATGAGATTGCTGCATGGATGTCATTAGGAATTTCTCAAAGAATCATTTTGTCCGTCACTTTCACCCACTATAAGTAATTCTTTAAAGTAATTATTTTTTGAGCTGTGTTACTCTTAATTCTGTATAGAACGCCCCACACAAATACATACATACATATATATATATATATATATATATATATATATATATATATATATATATATATATATAAATGGGGTGCAATAGATAAATTGTCGTCTAAATTATGTAAAAATAAGAATAACACTGACATCTCATTTTAACAGATGCATTTACCAAAATTAACAAAAAATACTAAAGAGTAAATTTATTCACTAAAATCGCAATTGGCTTCAACCACGGCCCCCAGACGACTTCGGAATCTCCTGCATCTCATATGGACGGTCTCCTCTTTTAAGTTGATGAATACTGCCATAATCCTTGTCTTCAGTTCATCTTTGGCGTTACAAGGAGTTTTGTTGGTCTCTCCCTCAACTGCGCCACACACATGATAATCAAGGGGGGTTGCAGTCTAGGGAGTAAAGTGGCCAGATGTAAGGGGTAATGTAGTTCCAGAAATTGTCTGACTGGGTTCTTCTCTTTGTGTGGCATGATACGGTGTCTTGTTACTAGACATAGGGTCATCCAACAGCCACCCTCTTAACCCAAGGTAGGACTACCTCGTCAAACCATTTCGTGTGGGCCTCTGTGTTAAATCTGAGGCCCTCAGTAACAAATTCGGTAGTTCTATTCTTCTCAGAACGATGAGAGTGAGTTTTCCAATCTGCCGTACCTTCGTAATCACCATTAGACTAATCTAAATCTTTCCGGGCCCTCTGCACCGTCCTCAGATTGACATCCAAACACTCTGAAATGTTCGTATAGAAGCTTCCTGTATGAATACCAAGCAGTACAGCATCTCGTTTCCAAACATCTGGTAGAGTGAATTGCGTCATGGTGCTCTTTTTCACACAGACGGTGCCCAACTGAATCTACTATAGTGTGCAGTAGACCAACTAAAAATAACAACGCGTGTTAGAGCGCATGCGCAGATACCCCCCTCTCTCTCTCTCTCTCTCTCTCTCTCTATATATATATATATATATATAAACCATTTATGTTTCAATAGTTTTCTTTGTTTAATTTTTTATCTAATACAAACCTAGCAAGCATAAAATTAGTTTTTTTTTATTTTGCTTTCATAAAATGATGTGGTTTTAATTTGCGATGATTTTATCTGCATATTCTCAAACATCGATGCTTCTTAGAAGAGTGAATGATGCTTTCTTTCTTCCTTGCAGAAACAGAGCAGCATGTCTTCCTTACTTCTAATTAAATCGTAATTAAAATTCATTAAAGTTTCACATTTGAGTCATTGTGCTACGCTTCATGTAGAAATATGTAGTTTCAGAAAAAAAGTCTAATATTTAACGTAATCTGATAAGTAGTATCTAAACCTATGTCCAAGGATATAGTCATGTTCCAAGAATATAGTCATGTGACATGAAGATGAAAGTCAATTTCACGAGATTTCACAGTGTTCTTTTACTGAAAATATGACGCAACTGCCACTGACTTTTCACCCTTTAAAGAGAATATTTTGAAAATAAATAAGTCGAATATAGAATAACACACACACACACACACATATATATATATATATATATATATATATATATATATGTATATATATATATGTAACATTTTTGTGAGGAAGTGTGCTTTCCTGAATAGATAAAATATAACCTTGCTGATATGTGACGTTCTTTGTGGCTAAGCGGTAAACACGGGGCGAATATGGCACAAGGCCGGTTTAACGTGGGATTACCAAGCCCGTAGGCTCGGCCAAAAATATGCCCATTTACAACCCGTATACACAAGTTTAGGGACTGTCTACCTCCCCGGACGAAACTTTGCCCTGCCAAACAGAGAGTTCGACAGCAGAACACGCGGCTGCGCATTCCTGGTGCTACTCATATGATTCACATAATAATATAGTACTGGGAGAGTCCATGATGTAGGGAAGTATCGGTCTCACAACACTTACAGTGTACATTGTGCTGTCAATCCGTACTATTTTGCCTGTTCGAATTGTAGCAAAGCACGTCCAAATTTTCACCGTCATGTTTAATGGTTGGAATCAAATTCCTTTCTTCAAAAGCTGTATTAGGACCTCACAGATATACCACTTATTGTTCTTCCCAAAAAGCTCTAGTTTAATCTTATCCGACCGTAACACCTTTTGCCAGAATGTTTCTTGCTTATTTTATGAGTTTTGGCCTATTTGCGACACGCATGTTTGTGCTATTTCATGAGCGGGTTTTTTTCTAGACATTCTGTCATGAAGATCGGCATTGTTCAGATTCTGTCGCACTGTAGATGTATGCACATTGATTCTGACATTGGCCAGTGAGCATTGAAAAAACACAAAGGTCACAGGAGGATTTGCCTCGGCTTATTGAACTAGATGTCTACTTGCTCTTGCTGTTATTTTCGCGGACGGCCACTTCATTGTGAAGCTGTCATACCTAAGGCCTTTCATCTATAAATAATTTGTTGCAAAACTGAGAAGTGCACTCCAAATGATTTTGATAGCTTTTCTTAGCCTTCTCCATCATTATAGTTTCGAACTATGCAATTTTTTAAAGATTCAGGAAGTTCTTCATATATATATATATATATATATATATATATATATATATATATATATATATATATATATATATATATATGAAATTAGTCTCTAACTGCACACTTTTGTATACACAAAGAGTTATATTGTTCGACTGTAGTATGTTCTACTCATCCGTACCATTTTGATCTTTACAAAAACTAAAATACCGAGTATAAATGTAAGGATTCACTTACTTTTGCACATGTTAATTTTTAGTTTTTACTTAATATTTTTATTCAAGCTTGATAAAAATCTTTGAAAGTTGTTGTAATTCATTTAATAAAGGTTTTTCTTAATCAGTATATTGTTTAATTAAGATTTGTTAATTATGTGGAAAAAAGAGATAATTATTTTAAATATTTTCTTCGAGGTTCACTTACTTGTACACAGAATTGTATATATAGATATATATTCGAAAGTGAGAAAGAAAAAGAAATATCAAAAGGAAAACACCGACCTAAACAATTTATTAAAGTGCTCAACGTCTAACTTATATAGACAGAGCAAAAATGTTTCACACCGTCAACCCACAAAGAGGTACAGCTCGAATTACTCCTTCAGTTTTAAGCTCTTGAAATATTCAAGCAACTATAATATATATATATATATATATAAATTAAAAACTGTTTCCCGCCAAAAATAATAGTCAGAACAAACCACAACAATCAATCCCAAAATTCAACAAATAGCTATATCTTCTCAAACAAAAACAAAACTGTTAAATAAGCTATATAAACAAATTTTTATTACGTTAATAAAAACACCGATCAAAATAAAAATAATAAATAAATAACATATAAGATAAAAAATAAAAACAAAACTAAATAAAAACAAGCAAAATAATTTGACCCAAATAAATAAATAAACGACTTTCAGTAAAATAGCCGCCATAATAGACCACCCACAATAAGCTATATAAACAAATTTTTACTCCGTTAATAAAAACACCGATCAAAATAAATAAAAAGTAAATAAATAAAAATAAAATAAATATAAAGGATAAAAAACAAAAATAAAATTAAATAAAAACAAGCAAAATAATTTGACAAATAAATAAACAAATAAACGACTTCCGGTAAAACACCTGCCAAAAATGACTACCCACAATGCAACACTGACCCGTATATATAAATAGCCGAGAAAAATGACAGCACTCGTGGCCCGACTGACTTTCCCGTGGGATATCGGCGGAATCTCCGAAGACGGTACCATCAAGAATGAGATGGGCCATGGGTCTATGGGAGAGGCTGTCGGTATCCTAACCCCAGCCATGTTCAAAGCAGATAAACAACCCTAATCAGCATTCAATATGGCTCTCTGGTTAGCTAGTTTAAATGTCCGGGGCCTGAGGTTGGAGTCTCGCAGGGCGAGGCTCTCTCGTGACCTTCAGCGCCTCGGGGTGAATATCTGTTGCGTGCAGGAGACCCGGTTTTCTTCTCATGATCGTGGGGACGTGCTGTCTAGTGGGTTCGCCTTTTATTCAGCATGTTTTGATGGTCGTTCGAGGGGTGTCTCTTGGCTAGTAAGCAGGTCTTTAGATGCTGTATGCACTCTTGTCTTCGCAGATCCGGCGGGCAGGCTTTGTGTGCTGGACGTTACCATAAAAGATAAGGCTTTGCGTCTCATTGGCGTTTATGCGCCCATTATCCATGCTGAGCGACCTGGTCTGTTTCGGCAGATCGAGCCGTTTTTGACGACATCTCGTCGGGTAGTTTTAGCGGGCGATTGGAATGCCGTCCTTGACCCCGATATAGATCGTATAGGGATAAAACGGGCTACTAACAATCCTGATGTGAAACCATTTCGGGACTTTATCGACGGGTTTGATCTCGTCGATAAGTACCGGAATGAGCATCCTCGGGATATAGCTTGGACTTGGACTAATAGTGGCAACTCGGCTCCTGGGACGCTTGCGAGCTACCTCGACCGAGTCTTAGTTAAGAGAGTCGATGTAGGGCTCTTATGGTGTCCAAGTTTCCATTATATAGTTTATTCGGATCATAGGCTTGTCCGGGTCCGTGTAAACTTAGATAAGCCTAAGGTTAGGTTGGCTGGTTACTGGAAATTCAACTGTTCACTTTTTGGTGAGCAGGGATTTCGGGACCAGCTGCTACTAATGATACAACGGGAATTGTCGGGAGCGGTTTTTGGGAACGCCTGGTGGGGTAAATTAAAATCAAAAAGAACGTTTGCTGCCGATTTTAGTCGTCGACTCAATCGAGATAGATTAGCGGCGCAAACTGCTTTAGAAGAAAAAGTTGATCGGGCCGTGAAATCCCGTGTTAGTGGGGATATAGCCTTAGCTAAGGCAGAGTTGGCCTCCTTGCTTATCAAGAAGGATCAAGCTCTGGTAGTTAGGGCTAGGTTAAAAAGAATGTCCTCTGAGGCGACGAATATGGCCGCTGAATTGCGTGCAGAGGAGAGTAGGAGTGCGTCTCGGCGACATATCGCGTGCGTCACATTACCGGATAATCGGACAGTGACTACAAACGCGGGCATATGTGAGGTCTTTAGAGATTAATTTCAGGATCTTTTCACCAGGGAGCCCGGTCTGAGCTCTGCTCAGTTCGATTCCTATTTGGCTGACTTTCCCTGCCTCGAGGTAGCTGAAGCGGCTGGGTGCAAGGGTCCCATAACAGTCTGAGATCTGGGAAGCGCTGAAGCAGGTTGGCCTGGATAAGTCTCCGGGACTCGATGGTCTTCCCTACGAAGTGTACTTGAGGCTGTCGCCCGTTTTTGTTCCTTATTCTGGAGCTGATTTTCAACCACTGGATGAAGCAGGGGTCTATACCTCAACGCTTCACCAGAGGTGTGATCAAGTTGCTGCGTAAGGACAAGAACGGTGGGGATGGGTTAGGGAACTTTCGCCCTTTAACCATGTTAAACACTGAGTTAAAGATTTTGGCGAAGATCTTAGCCAACCGTTTGCAGCTTGTCCTGTCTAGTCTGATTGGCCCTGAGCAGACTTGTGCTGTGAAGGGCAGGACTATTCAGGATAACCTGCATATGGTACGCTTGATCTTAGAACAAGTCGACGGTGAAGACGCGCTGATCAATTTAGATCAGTCCAAGGCCTTCGATAGGGTTGACCATCGTTTTCTGGAGGCTGTCCTTTCGGCGGCCGGTTTCGGAGCCGACTTTCGCTCCTGGATCCGACTCTTGTATGCGACCCCCGGTAAGATCGAAGCCTTTCGTATTGTCTCGCTCTATTCGTCAGGGTTGTCCGCTCTCGCCTTTGCTTTACGTTCTTGCGTTGGAACCTTTCCTTCGCAAGTTAAAGGCGAATCCGGTCCTGCGTGGAATATCTCTGCCTGGGGCTACCACCTCAGCAAAGTATTCTGCCTATGCTGACGACGTTTCGGTTCTTGTGTCGAGCAGAGCCGAGATTGACGAAGTCAGCAAAGAGGTCAGTGGTTATGAGATGGTGACAGGGGCCAAGATCAACCGTGATAAGTCTGTTGGCTTGCGGTTGGGTGCGTGGAAGGGAGTTTCTCTTCCCGGACCTTTCCTCTGGACGGATGGGCCGATCAAGATACTCGTCGTCTGGTTCGGTCCGGATCTCCAGTTGGAAATGAATTGGTCGGAGGTACGAGAGAAGGCCGAGATCGCGGTTAATCTGTGGTCTCGGAGGAGGCTTTCCCTGAAGGGAAGGGCGGAAGTATGTGTTTCACACATATATCCAATTCTCGTGTACCGACTCTCTGTACTTCCACTTCCGTTTACCGCACTAATTTTATTAGTAAGGCTCTTGTTCTCTTTCTTGTGGAGAGGCAAGGCCGCTATGGTATCTCGGGAGATCTGTTGCCTTCATACCGCTGAGGGTGGCCTGGGTATGCCAAGCATTGAGATTCGTCAACATATGCTTCGCATTGCTTTCCTAGACCGATTGTGTCGCGAACCGGACGAGGTGGGAGCCTTCTGGAAGGAAGACGCCCGGAAAAATTTCCCGTCCCTGAGAAGTGTGCACTCGTGCGAGGGGGAGGCCCGCCGTAGACCCTGAGCCGAAAGTTCCTTCTATCACGAATGTCGTCGCGCTCTGAAATGCCTCTTACGGGCGTCGGAAGGCCTCTCCAACGTCCAGGCGTTGTCTCGTAGGGCATTGTATCAAGTGCTAGTTCGGGGTCCGTTCAAGATGGTTTGATTAGCGAGCTCGGTCTTACGAAGCAGCAGGCTCGCTCAATATGGCCTTGGGCGCCTGGGTTGAAATGCCTCACTAACGATGAGGCATCACTCACCTGGCAGGTGATTCGTAGAGCCCTCTGGGTCGGCAAAAGACTTTGTTCAGCGGGCTTGGAGAATTCTCCAAACTGCCGCCGTTGTGTTGGGGAAGTCGAGACCATTGGTCACGCCTTCTTTCAGTGCACGGTGGTAGTGCCGTTGTGCAAGTTTGTTGAAGGCCTCATGGTCCGCGTACTGCGGAGAAAGTCCTTTGTCCTGGATGCCGTTTCTGTTTGTAGCAATGTGGTGCCTCAGATGTCGAAGGCTGAACATTATGTGTTCTGTTGCTTACTAGGCGTTATGAGAGTCGTGATTTGGACGACGCGTCAGAAGGAATTCTATGGTGGCGAGAAGTTTGCTTCTTCCGAACTGATCTTGTTCTTTGGGCATCAGCTTAAAGTCAAGATTAGGACGGAAAGGCGGCGGCTCACATCATCAGAATTTGGCAAAAGGTGGGTGAGTCTTGCGCGTTTGTGCCGTGTGAAAGGGGCTGACCTTGAGTGGCATTTTGATGCCGGTTAGGCATCAGAATATTGTTTACCTGGGTTGAACTTGGGCAACCCATCCATGCTTAGGGTAGAGTAGGTTTTTGGTGTTAATTTTAGTTTCTTTGCATTTATGTAAACTTAGCTAAGGTGTGTTTGTTTCATTGGCCCCCTTTTTTTTCTGTCCCCTTTTCTTTTCCTTTAGTTTAACTCCCCATCCCTCCCCCTCGTTAAGTGCTCAGTGATTTCAGTTCTCTGGAGGATACGGGACGCCTTTCGTTTCGAGTGTGTGAGCTTTTTCGTATGATTGAGTCTGAATCAGTGCGTGTTTGTGTGAGTGGTTGGGATGGATAAATGTTTATTTTACTGATTTTACTGTCACATTTAGGATTTGTGGTTTTTTTTTATTACTAACATGATTTTGTTTAGTTACTTGTACATAATTTTAGTCATACTGTATATATTCATTGGGGATTATTTATTGTTTAAATTTTTACTCCCGCCCCCCACAGACTTTATTGTACATATGGGGTTATTTAGGACTTTCATAGAGACAATGAGGTATTTTGGTGGGTGTAGCAAGAAAGGCTAGTATGAATGTGGAGTTTTGGTGGAAGGATTATTGTTTTGTATGTTTGGGTCAGTGCTTGCGACTAGCTAAGTTTAAAGATAAGACAATTGATGACCTCCCTTTCCCAACCCCCATTTTTGGCCTTGTGCCTTATTTACTGTATTTATCAGTAATAAATATTGTGGCCCGATGATTGCATCTAGCATGAAACAGACTGTCGCCTCTAAGTGTTGACTTCTATGTTCACTTTTATATTTACACACGCTCTATTTCTGATATTGAGCACTTTATCCCATAAATATAGCACACTTTAAGACTATATTTCTTTATATATATATATATATATATATATATATATATATATATATATATATATATATATATATATATATATGTGTGTGTGTGTGTGTGTGTGAGTGTGTGTGTGCGTGTGGATCTGATTATGTTAATAAACATTAACTTTTTGTCGAAGTAATGCTTTCTAATGTTTTAGTTGGATTTCTCAAAAAATATTGTTATAATCAAAAGATATTTAAAAATAATTCCAAGCGGTCACACATGTATATACTGACCAGGCTCGGCGTTGCTTTACTTCGGTGATTGTACGGGAAACACCCGGTAATGCACATGATGATGATGATGATGATGATGATGATGATGATGATGATGATGATGATGATGATATACTTCGTAAATATGACGTTAAATATAATGAAATGAAATCCGTTAAGGAGTAAATATGAAGTGACTTCTGTTTTTAGTGCCTGTCAGTTTGGGATAACTTTAGAATACTGTTACACCCATTTACAACCTTGACAGTGGCCAAAATTATTTAGATCGTGTTAATTAAAATCTGTTATTTAGTTAAATTATATATGGCCAAAATTATATTAGAATTTAACAAATAAATATTTTTTTAATTTCAAAAGTGGAATTGAATTTAGACTAGCAAATTGTTTAGCGAGACAAGCTTATTAACCTTAGTGTTACGATAAGCACTTAAGTTAATTTTGGTTCATCATTTTTGAAAGATTCTCTTGTGTTAGTCTTCTTGGTGGTCTGGAAAATGTGAGCCTTTAAAAAGGGAATTTGGGCTGAAAAGAAATGGAGCATAGGTTTTATACGTATCGAGACGAGAAAACACCTTCCAATAGATTTATCGATAGCTTTGGACAAAAGCTTCTGTTTTGTTCATACAGAAGACACACAGGAAGAAACACACACCAGAATCTGAATTGAGTTCAAACAAATACATTCAGCAGAGGGAAATTTGATATCGATGTCTTCACCAAAGCCAAGGTCGTGAAAAATCTGAACTTGGAATTATAAAAGTGCTGGAGAATATATTTCTTCTTTTAGAGAATAAATACAGAGCTCCGCAAACACTTGGGTAGGATATATATATATATATATATATATATATATATATATATATATATATATATATATATATATATATATTACTTCCTCAGTATAAGACATATTTAGATAAATGAAGAAGAGATTTTGGCAAAGAAGAATGCTGAATACATTGGCAGTTTCGCAATTGGTATGAAACGGGTGGGGATATACGGACGAAAGTTTTGGTAAGGAACTTTATTCTAATTGGCGTTTTTCACAGTCGCCGAGTAATGATAAACAAACAATATATTTTCGCGCGTTCAGCAGGAAATAAGAGTCGTTATTGAGGAGAAAAGGGAAAAGAAGAAGAAGAAGAAGAAGAAGAAGAAGAAGAAGAAGAAGAAGAAGAAGAAGAAGAAGAAGAAGAAGAAGAAGAGAATATGAGTGGATAAAGGAAATTAACAAAGACAGAAAAGATGAACTATGGAGTATAAGAAGGGTAAAACCGAAAGTAAAAGAAAGAAAAAATAATAAAAAAGGAAACTCCGGAAGGTTAATACTAAAATCAGATATTGGAAGAAAGATAAAAAAAAGAAGAAGAAAGTATGGAGGTCGGACGGAAAGAAAACCGAAGAAAATAATCAGAAGAAAAAAGTATAGACAGGAAATGTAGGAAAAGAAAAAAAAGAAACGAAGAAAAATAAAAAAAATAAAAAAGCAAAGGATAGAAAACTTAGAGAGAGTGAGGAGAGCGTGAAATAGAAACTTAATAGAAATAAATAGAGTGATCAAGAAATAAAGAAAGTAAAGATAGATAGATAGATAGATAGAAAGAGAGAGAGAGAGAGAGAGAGAGAGAGAGAGAGAGTGATAAAGAAAGAAATAGAGAAGAAACAGAGAATGATAGTGAGAAAAGCAGTGTTAGTGAAGTAACAGATAGTGAGGGCTAGAGAGTGAAAGAGAAGGGGATAGTGAATTAAGTGAGAGTTACGGGGGGGAAATAAAATGAGAAAGACAGTGATGCTGGTGCAGCATTGAGTAATGGGGAGAAAGAGAGAGTGAGAAAGAAAGTGCGAGAAAGAACAGAAAGTGAGATCCAGAGTGAGAAAGAGAGAGGCAGAAAGAAATTAATAGGGAAGGGAGAGAAAGAGGGAATGAAAACGTAATAGTGAAGTAACTTACACTGTGAAAGAGAAAGAAAGTGAGAAAATAGGTGATAGTGAATTAAGAGAGAGTGAGGGAGAGAGAGAGAGAGCGAGTATAAGAAATAAAATGACTGTAGAAAAATAGTGAGTAAAGGAGAGAAAGAGTGAGAGGAAAAATAAAGATAGTGAAATAAGAAAGAAATATGTCACATTGAACCACTGAAAAATTAAGCAATAATGAAATAACAGAGAGAGAGAGAGAGGGGGGATGGGGAGAGAGAGAGGGGGTGGGAAAGAGAGAAAGAGATTTGGAAAGAAAGAAACATTCTCAGAAAGAAAAATAGTGCCAGTAAGAAAGAAAGAAAGAAAGAAAGAAAGAAAGGAAGAAAGAAATATTGTTGTTAGAAATAAATAAAGACATTGTTGGTTAGAAAGAAAAAAAAAATATGATTATATTTCTGAGATGAAATATTGTAATTATTTTCACTATTTACATTGTTCGGACTGTTGTCCTCATCTTTGTTGCAATATTCCTGGCGTTTCGACCGTTGTACACCCCATCTTTCTTCATGTGATTGGAATTTCGAACTGAACCTTTTATTTTGTCCACTGGGGGTAGATTGTTCTAGTTCTACGTGCCATGCCTCTTCTGGATGTTTCAGTATCAGTTATCTCCCTTTAACTCAATTTTTCAAGTTTTTCTTCACCTCATCTGTAACCAAGTATTGAACTCACAACTCTTTTAGTCAAGTCACTGGATTCAACCGACGCGGAACAAATGCTGTTGGTTAGAAAGAAAGAAAGAAAGAAAGAAAGAAAGAAAGAAAGAAAGAAAGAAAGAAACAAAACAAGAAATGCTCAAATGAAACGAAGAAAAAAGAAAGAAAAGTGAATGGAAAAAAATTAATAAATTCAATTACGAAGAAAAAGAAAATTAATGAAGAAATAAAACAAGAACTAAGACATAGAAAAAAATGAAAATATATACTAAGCTCACACTGGCACAAGGCCGTTATGAATGAGCACTTGGTGATCTCTAGCTTTATTTTTATTGATACAGGGAGGCTGACGAGGAGGAAAGAATCAAAATTTATATTAGTAAATTGGTCTTTCAATAATTTCTTCTTAATGTTCCTTCTTATTCTATGTGCTATGTCCCTTCAGGACTTGGGCGATCCTTGTTCTACATACAATCATTTACATTCAGAAGGTATTTGCATTGCTTTCTTCACCGTTATTCTATACTGGCTGTCACCTATGTTTCGAGATTCTACTCTGCTATTTAACCCATATCTGGTGGAGGAAGTGTCAGATTCATTCTTTTCCGAATAGTCACCAATAATGACCGAACTCACTACAAGAGAAGCCTGATAACTGTTTCCAGGAAATGAGGAATATGACTATTAAAAAAAGGAGATGAAATAAAGAAAGAAAGAAAGAAAGAAAGAAAAAGAAAGAAGAAGGAAAGAAAAAGAAAGAAAGAAGAAAAGAAAAAGGACTTCTACGCAGATTAAATAAAATAAAATAAAATAAAAAGAGAGAAAGTCAGAATTAACTAGACCGCACCCCACCACTACTTCTAGCAAACTTGCAGTTAGAACTGCTGATTTTTCGAGTAACTGTCTAATCATTTAAAAGTGCCTTGTTGGGTTTCATAATAGATTGGGAACAAAAATAAATCAACAATGCTCCATCTGTTCCTTACCCCAAAATCAAGGAAAACAACAGATAATAGATAAAACAAAAATACAAAAAAGAACAAAAACAGCAACAACAAAGATAAATAGAAAGTTTGTGGTCGCTAGCAGATCGTGAAACCATTGAGCTCTATGGCTGTGTGAGGTAGCATACCAAGGCTTGGGCTAACCCTTGCACGTCTATCTGTCTAACGTCCTGTCCACAAAACTTTGCCCGAAAATGGAAAGAGTGATGTAAAAGTAATAAAATAGCATAAATACCGATATATTTTATACTAATGTTCACCTAATTCAAGGCGCAAGAGCCACTTAAGATGGATGGCTTCTGTGTGGGTTATATGAGCGCACAATATGCAAGAAGTGAAGTTCATCCGGGAAAGGTTGACGTTAGATTTGAATAGGTCAGAAATGCAGTGACTGTGAAAACATCATCCTGAGAGTGTATTCCACAAAGCAGCAGTTATTGGGAAGAAGCTGTCTGAATGTAACTTACTTCTTAATTCTTGCTCGTGTACATGGCATGGCAGGTCCCAACAGTAAAGGTCAGGGCTGGTGAAGTTTATGGGGGTATGCAGGAAAGATAACAGTTAACCCTAGATTTGAAGACATCAAGATTGTAGTAACTGGGAAAACGTCTTTCCTGGTGCCTGTCCCACAAAGCATCAGTTTTTGATAAGAAACTATTCAAACAGAACTTACTTCTTAATATGTGACAAGAAAAATTGAAAAAGAAACAAACGGTGAAATAAATGGAATATACTCGAGAGGAGAAATTATATTTGAAAACAAAAAATTAACTGATTTTTATAACCAAGGAAGGGACGATGAAATATTTTGATAATAGGTATTCAGTAATAATATTGTATTATTAGTATTGGCTTGAAGAAGAATGTTTAGAATTAGTATAGACGATATATTTAGTGATTTGTTACAGAATGCTGAACCTGGGTCTGGATGGCCAACGGTTGGTCAGAATAACTTCTGGGCATGAAGTTCTGGCAGTATTTGCCTTTGTCTACATTTTAGTGTATAATACCAAAACAGCGTGAAGGACCACAATAATTTTCAAGCGTCGGCATGGTTTTTGCATTCAGATTACTTAGAGAGGCTAGCCCACACCTTCGGAACTCTACACCAACGCGTGGGCAAGCGTTCCCCAGAGCATCTCCTCCCCGCTACCTGCTAGAATCAATATTAGTACGTCTGTCCGTCGCGTATGATAAGACGAATGAGGAAGTGAAATCAATTTTCGCTGATACAATCTATGAAGTGGCATTGGAGTCTGAAGCTGGAGGTGACATAAAATACAACAGGTTACACTTGTTTCAATAGACATGTATGTGCTTTAGGCAGGCACGGTGGTGCAAAGGATAGCGGCTCGGCTTGAAGAATCGGAGAGCCGAGTTCGAATTCCAGTCGAATAATATCCTTGGGAAAGTTATGAATCCTTTTCTTCTCACCCTCCCAGTTATTGGTAAATAGCAGGCCAGACCGGATTTGACTTGGACGGCAATTGGTCTACAGCTGAAAGAAATGGCAACCTACTGCTGGAAAAAAATCACTCGAAAGATACATGATCACCTAAGTATGTATCAGCATGGCACATAACTGATTGGTGTATTTGAAACAGTTAAATTAATATCTGCTGATAGTACTGAGACAATTAGTACTGATATTTACACCTTTCTCGGGCGCTTACTAAATATAATGTTTATAGTAAATACAGAAATGCAAATTAAAAATACAATAATTGCATAAAAAGTAGTATAGCATATACCTCATTCGCTAGGAATAGTTAGGCAGTAGAAACTGAAAATATTATAGATTTTGTCAGGCAGAGGAATTGTATAAGGTAAAACTGAAGGGTTTGAAAATGTCATAACTTGTTCATTTTCAATCGATGCCCGTGAGAAAGAATTGAATCAAATCTCTTTTCCCCACCGTTATAGATTAAATAACAGGATAGACGTGGGTGCTTTGGTTGCCAGCCACGCAAAAATCTCTTTTTCTTCTCCCTTTTCTTTTTCTTTGTCATTTCATGACGTAAGCAATCATGGCTCCCCACAATTTCCTGTCCTTCACAATGCTTAACAGATTTTGTATTTCCGTTATTTCTCCTAAATCTTGTTCCGACCCCCCCATATAATCACGCTCACTAAGTAAGCTATGCGTTGTTTTCCCTCTGCTACTCTTTCCTCATTATGTGCACTAGAAATTTCAACTGTGTCTTTTTGATGTTAAGTATAAAATTGCTACTTTCTCTAAAACTTTGGCGTTCCTCAAATTTTCGGTCAATCGTCTCCTCAGAATATTTCTGTAGAACCACATACAAATCTAAATTCAAAACCGTGGAAAAGGCATGGGAAAACCACCCCGCTATCTTTCTCATGGTACTGGAGAGACAATTAAGATAAAGAATCTATAGAGAGCCATGATCATCTACAGTCTGAAAGGAAGTAACATTTTCAAAAGCTCGTTTGACAGTTTTAGTATGTCCCCCATTTTGTTACAATGTTAATCAGGTAGAAATTGCAACTTTTCCTACGTATAAGTGGTTGGAGATAAATTCTCAGACAGACCAAGAAAGGAATTTTCTCTTGTTTAGTTATTTGATCAAATTTTTGGATGTAGGTAGAGACACGAAAATTTCAGCACCTCGTCGCATATAACAATTGATGACTGAAAATATAAGTTTGCACATATAACACATTTAAAGAGAAAAAAATAAAAAATTGAAAAAATATACAAAGAACGACGCTTAAACAGTGGTGGACCTACATTTTCGGATCCTGAAGTTTAAAAAGATATGGGAGCCCTTTCGCAACCATCAATAGATTCGAGAATCCAGCTGCCTAAACGTAGGCTATGAATAGATTCTGGTGAGCTCAACGAGCTCATACAGCTGGGGTTTGGGCGCTGCAAACCCACAGTAAAACTTGGAAATTTGACAAGTTACAGGGAAATTTTGAAGCCATATGAAATAGGTATTATATTATATTCAAAGACACTTATTAAAAAACCGTTATACTTTAATTTTTTAATATTATTATAGTCATGTATGTTGACTTGGGAAAGTAGTAATTCTTTCAGGAATGGAGAAATTTGAAAAAAATCCGAGGTGCAGATTTATATGTTGAAAGGATTCAATAGAAGCACTCTCGAGAATCTTAAGTTTTTAATAAGTGTGACATTCTTTAAATCAAAGTTGTCGTTGAACTTTTATGTATGACTATCGGATTTAATAAATTGTTGTGCATAACATCCATTTTGTGTTCATAGATATTTTTTTAAATTTCTGCAAGTTTTTTAAAAATATATTGTGAGTAGCCATTTTGACTGTTTATTTCATATATACATATTTCAGAATTATTATTGTTATGCATACTTTTACTTCTAATCATATCCATAATGGTTTTAGATGTGGTTGTATTTATTTCGATTTTGTTAAGATTGGATAAACTGTTTTGGAGAGTATATGTAAAGGAGTTGCTAGGTAGTATTATATGTGTGTTTTTATATGTGTTTATTGTCATTGTTATTATTGGTGATAATTTTATTATCTTTTTTCTGGTTGTATATTTTGTATGCCTTTCTCTTAGCATTATGGATGAATATATATATATATATATATATATATATATATATATATATATATATATATATATAGATAGATAGATAGATAGATAGATAGATATATATATATATAGATATATACGAACAGAAGGATAAACAGATTTTGAACACGAAAATGGGAGGAAATAAAATTGCATAGACACTTCAGAAGACAGATCGAGTGAATAACTGAGAAACTGACATGAATATGGTTAGGCATAGGAAACCTAAAAAAGAGAAACTGAATCACAATTTATAGCGGCTTTAAACGATCCCAAAAATACGAATTATATTAAAACCATGATAGGACACAGGAAAATAACAAATGCAGACTGTGTGGAAATAAAGATTATAGGGTAAACCACCTAATCATCAAAAGTAGCCCAGAAAGAAGGCAATAATATACATGATTGGAGAGAAAGGTGATTCACTAGGAACTATGCCAGTGAATGTATTTTGCATATACAGACCCATGCAATATGCACAGACCGGAAAATGTTCTCGAAAATAAATTAAATACATCAAAACTGAAAGCTGGAGAATCAAAAGATCATCCAATTCGACCTTTAAGAACAGACCTAGTGTCGGAAAATGAATTTAGACATTTTAGCAGATTACAAAACAAACTTAAAAGAGAATACAAAGCAACGTAAATATCTAAACTTCCTTTTTGAACAGAGGAATCTATATGGCGTAAAGATGTTAATGTAGCCAATTCTTAATGAAACCATGATAAGAGGAGAAAGCCGAGAGAAAAAGGGCAGGGGTGAGTGAGACCATACACACGACACCATTATTCGAATAAAATAGAATAAGTACGAAATATCTGGATTATTGAGAAGATATGTTCACACTTGAGCAATCGAGTAAACCACGCGTTACTTTAGGTTATCCAATATAATTCCCAAGAGTAACTCAATGTAGAGGGTTACTGATTGAAATTGTGGTAAGTACCTAAAGTAGGAAATAAGAAGTGTATATTATATGAATATGTTTTTATCATTTCATCCCAAGTAAGACAATAAAGCGACTAAGACGCAAGGAGTTACAGAATGTGAAAGAATATGATAAAAAAGACTATTAAGAGGTGAAAACAATAAAACAACAAGAATTAAGAAGACAGAAGATAAAGATTGATATTATATTTAATTTTTTGAGTATCAAATTTGACTTCGAAGCAAGAAGCCGTAAGAGAGTTCCACAAACGCAAAGTGTGATAGAAGAAATTGTTAGTATAGAACTTGCGGTTCATCTAGCCAATTCAACGGCAAATTGATGAGCTCTTGCCGTCAATCTAATACTGCGCTTATATTCATAAAGTCTAGGTACCACAGAGGTAAGTTCTTAAGGTGAGTAAGTGATGTTTTGTAATTTTTTTATTTTACAAAATTTTGTGAAAATTACTATTTAAATTAATTCAGTTTAGGATTAATGTATATATTTTTAGTGTGGAATTAACCGTATTCTTTAAATTTTTAAATATTTTTATAGCCATTTTGACTTGGGAAAGTAGTAATGGAGAATGGAGATATTAGAAAAATCCTGGTGGCAGTTTTATACATATATAATATACATGTAGCTCTTTTAACTACATTCAGCACTATTTTGATTACACCAATAATTAACTAAATATTTATTTGCAAATCTCTATATGAATGTAATCGCACACATGCATGGTTTCGCATATCACTTTATTTCATTCATATTTCTTTCTTCCTATCTATCTATCTATCTATCTATCTATCTATCTATCTATCTATCTATCTATCTATCTATCTATCTATCTATCTATCTATCTCCCTCCCCCCCCTCTCTCTCTCTCTCTATATATATATATATATATATATATATATAAATTCATAATACAGTTCTATGACATCGTATCACGCGAAAAAACGAAATATTAACAAGAGAACTATATGCAATATATATAGGAACGCTTATCACCAATCTAAGAAATACATTTGAGTCACTACCTCGCAAAAAATCATTTTTATAATATGTGGAAATATCTACTCTTTTCTCGAAGAAGGTCGCGAAACCAGAAACACGTGTAGCAGAATTATGGAAAATGTAGTATAATATGCGTTTTAAAATAAAATCCCAGAATTTCAACCCCAAAAGTATTCCACTGTTCAAAATTTTGAAGCAACCCTAGAATTAGCATGGGATGAACTTGTCAGAAGAGTGAACATAAATGAAACAGAACTCTTAGAGTCATTGAAAAAAGAATGGAATCAATTATCAAAAATATACTTTGAGAAACTTTTGCAACGAATGTAAAAAATTTGTGTTGCAGTAATCAAGGCTAAAGGTGAATATTTTGACGAGGGCAAAATTTAATCATAAAATGATTATTTTTTTTTTGTGATAAGAAAATTCCTAATAAAACATCGCGTCTCACTTTTTTTAAAACATGAATAATTTTCTCTTATTTAAAGTACAAAACAACTACTTTTGGCGCATTTAAAAAAAAATTGCCATGTGTCAACCTCACACTTTTGTAGTGTACAGTGTGCGATGGGTAAATTGTCGTACATTCCGATACGAACAATTCAGTGTGTTTGGGTGTGAATCTGAGGGAAGTGCAATGGATTTGAGTCTAATGGTGGTTATGAAGGTGTTTGGAGTGATCCCTAGTGATGTCGACGTTATTCCTCCACTCATCTTCCCACACGGGATCAGACTCAACACGGAGGCTTACATCAGTAGTACTTCCCTGGGTCAAGAGGGTGGCTACTGGAAGACCCTGTATCTGACAACAGGATTCTGCAACATGCGACACAAGCAGGATAACCCAGACATGGCAGTCAGACAATTTTTTTACCACATTACACCTTACAACTGTCCACTTTACTCCCCAGACTGCAACGCCCTTGATTATTATTATGTGTGGGGCGCATTCGAACATTTGCTGGAGGACAGATATCATGTAACAGTTCAGTACTCTTTTTTTTTGTTTATGACGAAAGTTTTCTGTCTCTTAGTACTCTGCTCAACTTCTGGAATGCATCTTTTGCAACATCTTATTTAAAACAATGTAAATGCCTTCAGTTGCCTATAAAGATATTCCCATCGAGACATTCAATGTTAAGGTTCTCTTGTGAAGAAAGAAAAGTAAAAAGTATCTACTCGGAATAATGATAGTTATAACATTGATGCCTGTCGTCTCTAAGAAAACAAAATCAAAGAAGGACTTGATATTAATATCGGAATAGAAATTAATAGCTTTGGAAACAGAGAGTAAATATTATGTAAATGGTTTTGTCATTAATGCCAAATGGAAGAATAATATCCATAATTGGACAAACGACTATATTATAAACATTGAAAAACGACATCAAAAGTGCTATCGATAAAATTCCATTATTCCCTATAAAAAATCATTGATGATTTTTGTAGACCTGCAGCACTTACGAAAGTTAGTAAAGGACAGGAAGGTTTTGATAGATAAGAGATATTTACAAAGTTCCTGAAGATATGAAATCATACAGATTTGAAATGTGCTTTCAAGTTGAAGCGTCCATGATGACAATGATGATTTTATATATCACATATTGTAAGAAAAAAAAAGATTTATTGAGAAAATTGAAATGTAAGAACCTGGATCTTAAATTACCGCGAAAGATTAAAAATATCAGCGCATTTTCTATAACAGTGGTTCTCATCCGGGGGTTGGGGAGTCGATATGGATACTGGGTCTATGTAACATTAGTTGGGGTCCACAATAAAAAAAATAGCAAATTGGCGGTA
>OZ038496.1:37634897-37757397 GCA_964036315.1 Acanthosepion esculentum | reverse complement strand
AAAATATATTAAATACATGAAATAAAAGAAATACTAATTGCGAATTATATTAAAGTTATAATATTACTTTTATGCAATATTTACAGTTTCTTTTTCAATTAAATTTTACATCCGTTAAGTTTTGGTGCTTCGAATAAACGCATTATTTATTGTTGATTTGCTGATATATATATATATATATATATATATATATATATATATATATATATATATATATATATATATATATATATATATGGTGGTACTCGCTTGGAAAAACCTTGGATAGTTCGATTTGTAGTAGAACAAATCAGTACCAAGGAAAAATGAAGAATAAAAAAAGAAAGAACCAAGAACATTAAACTAAGGCGAAAACAATCGTCCAGAGTTCAAGATCAAAGTCCAAACTAAAAATATATATGTGTGCGCGCATGGGTGTGTATGTTTCTTTCATTGAATATGCCAGACAAGGAAGAGGTAATTAATTTTTTATTTGTCTTTTTTCCAGCGTTTTTTCCGTTTTTCCGTTTAGTGGACGTAAGGACGCAGGAAAAACTAAATAAAAATTAATTAAATCTCCCTTGTCTGCTATATTTAACGAAAGATGTTTAAAAGAATGTTTGTTGCCCAAATCTATCTATCTATCTATCTATCTATCTATCTATCTATATATATATATATATATATATATATATATATATATATATATATATATATTCAAGTTTCGCTGAAAACGACTGACAAGGTGCAGTGGTTGAGTTTATATAATTTCTCATGCATTCGTATATTTTCTTTTCCGGACATAAATTATATAAACATTTTCCGAGGTTTTTCCAAACACTTTCGGCTATACTTTTAGCCATTATCAAGGATGAATTCTATTTCACTTTTAACCGAACATATGGGTTGTTTTATGTATATATCTAGAGTTATAGGAATGTTCAATTTCCCAAACAATCAGCACATTGTAACCGTATTCATAGTTGATATTATTGAGTGTTGGCTTTTCTTTTCTATTAATAATGCTTCCATTATGTTTAGCTTTTTTGTACATGTGAATCATGCTATTATATTTGAATTATCAACGAGTATGTTACGTATTTAAATGAGACCTAATTGAGCTATGGTCAGAGAGATTTTACGTGAGTCTTGTTAAACATATTTCAGTATATCCAATATAATTATTTACAAATTTCGATTGGTTAGGGCATGAAAGAACATGAGCTCCTTAAAGGACATATAAATTCGTAATTAATATTGGTTGTCTGTAATTTAGATCTTGCAGATGAATTTTTATTTTTGACGATGAAGTTAGCGGTTTAAAATTTTTTATAATAAATAATTAATTTAATCTTCTTATTTTTCTCAACTAGAGTTGCGTATTTATTTATGATGTTTCTAAGTGAAGATTCGTCTCGCCTTGTAGTATCAATGCATACGATCTTTTTAGAAAATGTTAATATTATTACTTTTCTGTGTGTTCAGTGTTGCTATTGGTTACCTTAGAAAGAAAAGTCTAATATGGTTATCTATTAGATAGTTTTCCAAACCGTTATTAACAAGTGTTTGTTTCCGTTATTAATCACGTTATTAATCTCTTTAAAGTGGACGGGAAGATGAATTCTCGTAAATGCTTAATAATATATATTTTAATTTTATGGGAACGGAAGGTAAGAAGGACAAGTTAACAGAATGAAGAAGAGGAGAAGAGAAAAAGAAATACAACGCATAATGTCATCGAATTTCTTCCAACACTTATAATTTTTGACTCGTACATTGAACCCAAAACAGAGAAATACTGCTCTTTGTTCCTCCTTGGTCCACACTGCTAACGCCAATAATTTATTTACATATTCCCGCCATTTCTTTCTCCTTTTTTTGCACCAAGTTTCTTTTACTCATTCTTCTTCTTTCTCTCAATTTTTTCTTTCTCTCCCCTTCCTTCCGTTATATATTTTTCTTCCTCTAACATTTTTCATTTTTCTTCTTTTTTCGGACTTCTTTATTCATTCTTCATTTACAATTTTATCCTCCTTCCTTCCATTATTTTTTCCATCTTGTCTCTCTTATTTTCTTCTTTATTACTTCCTTCCATTATCTTGACTTTACTTATTTTCTTATTGTGATTTTTCTTCTTTTCTTCCTTCATTTCATTCTATTGTTCTTCCTTTCTTTCCAGTTTTTACTTTTCTTCTTTTATTTCCACCTTCCTTCCATTATCTTCTTCTTTTCTGTCCGGTTCTTCTTTTATTCCACCCGCCATTATCATGTTTTTACTTCAGTCTCCTTGTCGTTTTACATTCCTTCTTTTCATTATATTCTTCTTCCTTTCTTTCCCTTTTTTATTTTGCTTCTCCTCTTTTATTTTATCTCTTTCTCTGGTTATTATTTCACAATTACTTTTTCGCCCTTCTTAATGTTTTTTTAAGATTTACTTTTTATTTCTTTCAATCACCCTCTCTCTCTTTTCTGATTATCTTTCACATTTATTTTAGCATTTTTATTTATTTTCTTTTTCAGTCTTCGAAGAAAAAATGTCCCCCTCTAACCTTTTCTTTTATTGTATTATTATTATTATTATTATTATTATTAAGGCAGGTAGTGGTATATTGTTATGGCTACATTTCATGTCTTGTTTTTCTAACTCCCATAGCATTATTAGCGTTACATGGACAAAGTATGTGCGACGTACTTATCAAGTCATTTTTGTATTTAAGCTGCGATTTCCAGGGATTTTTTTCAATTTGTTGTTATGTTCCTTTTTTATTATTCCAAGCTTTCCTTCTATGACTGGTACTATTCTTGTTTTCAATTTCCACATTTGTTCTATTTCGTTTTCCAGATCTTCGATAGTTTTTCAAATTCCTTGGTTGCTATGTTATAGTCCGCTGGGCAAACCATATATAATAGTAGACAAGTCTTTTTCTTTCTTTGACAATTATGTCCGGCTTATTTGATCAATCCTCCTAACTGTAAAGATAGTGTAATCCGATAGAATTGTGATGTCTTCTGTTTCTGTAACCGGTGCTGTGTGATGTTCATACCAGTTTTGATTGACATCTTTTCCAAAGTGTTTGCACATTGTCCAATATAATATTGTCCCACTCTAACGGGAAGCTTTTTATATTCATTTGGCGCAAGTACAGAAGATCCCAAGATAAGATAGTCCATGGCTTCCTGATGTTTGTTACAGAACCTGCATTTTGGATGTATGATATTTGCCTGAAAGTTCCTAGTGAAAACATTCGGGTCTTGCGCTGCAAGTATAAAGCCTTTCGTTTCAGCCTTTAATCTAGATGCTCGTAACCATCGTTGAGTGTTAACTTTATCAACATCGGCTTTATTAGCACATTCTGGATATTGGTCACGCAGAGGTTTGTCTCGCAAGCGTTGTTTCATCTGTTCAAGCGTTTTAAGCCTGGATTTTTTTCATAATTTTTGCTGCAACAGTTGGTCATTGGGTTCTGTTTTGGTTTTCTACGGAATCTGCTCGATGTAAATCTCGTTTGTATTTACAACCGTCTTCCATGATTGAATATTTTCTTTCTGTTTTCGTGTTGTTTGATTAATTGTATCATCCAGGTATTTGTTATTTCCATGTATATTACTAAGCAAATTGTTGTCTTGTATGAGAATTCTAGCTGAATAAGACATTTTCTACCTTCTTTACGGGTTATGTATAGACGGTCTGCATCAGCCTTTGGATAATGTATGTTGTGCTTAGAAAGAAGCTTTCTTGTCTTAGAATCTAGTCGTGTGATATCATTTAGAGTCCAGTTCACGATGTTGAAACTATATTGAATCACTGGGATGGCCTAGGTTACTAATGGCCATAATTCTGTTTTGGGAATTCAATACAGTTCTTAATATCAGTCTCACTCTTTTATAGTACTCTTTTCGCACTATTTCATTGAGTTTTTGTGGTGAATTCTTTCACTATCATTTACACAGCGTTACTTATAAGCTTATTTTTGCCCTAAATCTTTGATTGTTACCCCAGGGTCTAAGCTAAAAGAAGAGGTCTGTTGCAGTGATCCTCGTAAAATTGTGACGTTAGCAAATTTATACAAACCGAATTCCATTCCAATGTCACCACTGAAATATTTTCAGAGGATCTTCCAGCTCACTGTCACTCCTAGCATATAACTTTGTAGTAGTCATACATAAAAAATCGTTGGTTTATTTTTTTTAGATATCTTATAGACATATTCCGCTGGTTAATGCTATTTGGGAGTAATAGTAATACAAAATAGACAAAGAGTCACATTGAAATATTCCTCCATTAATATTTATTTCACCAAACTTATTGACTCCATATATATGATTGAGTTGAAGTGTTGTTTTCCATATCGACATACTTTGAAGAAATTGCTGACGACGGGTGACGACCTTGTATATATGTAAAGACTTTAAGACAGAGGAATGGGATACACTATCGAATGCCTTATGGTAATCTATCCAGGTAGTACTGAGATTTTTCTTTTTACTGAAGCAGTTTTCGAAGATCATCTTATTCATTAGTAATTGGTCATTACAACCGTAAGAGCAACGTTTGCATTCTTTTTGCTCATTCTTTTTGCATTCTTTTTGCTCATTTTTTCTAAGAAGGAGTATATCTGTTTTGTCAGAATAGATGACATCAGTTTGTAAGTAGTGGGAAGACATGTAATTGGTCTATAGTTTTGGGGGACTTATGTGTCACTATTCTTGGGTAGAAGGAGGCTAATTCCTTTGGTTACCCATGCCGGAATTTTTGTAGGATCATTGACCATTGCTTGAAGTTGGTTAGTTTTTGTGGTCTGTATTTAGATAATAAAACCAAAAGTTAGAAATTTTATCTATTCCTGGAAATTTCCATTTTGTGTGACTTTTTTTTCGGTACACATTCAGCATCCTCTTCTCTGATTCCCGGCCATGTTCTTTCTACTTTATTTTTCATCCGTTCTACCTCTGGTGTAATTCAATCTGTTTCTTCGTTGTTCGTCAAGCCCATATTTCCCCAGAACTGTATATCCTCTTCCATTTGGTTAGAGCTCGCTTCAATTTCTTGTTTGCTTATTTCGCTGTACAATTTCTTCGAATCGATTTGAAAGATCTTGTTCTGTCTGTAGAATTTGGGTCTTTTATCATAGCGTCTGATTCTTTGAGCCTTCAGTTGTATTGTTTGCTTTATTTTTTCTTTTCTTCATTTTTATTTCTAATTTTGTATTTTCTTTAATTTTCTGCATTTTCTAGTCCTTACAATTGTTCCTCTTGTTAGTTCATCGAGTACTAATAATTCACTTCTAATTTGTTCAATTTCTTTTCCTATTTTTCTTTTTTAAGTAGGATCTTTATGTCTGTAAGACTGTCTTTTTTTACTCAGATGTATAATTCTTTAGTTGCTGATATTGCTGATGCATAAATTGCTTCGTTGAGACTTATGTGTGGCTCTACTTCACCCAGAATTAATTTGAGTGCTGCATTGTAGAGTTTAATAGTTTTGAGGTTTTGTTTTGTTGGTTTTAATTTTGGGTGTCTTTATTGATCCTCCATTTCAATATTTTGTTCCTGATGCCTTCCTTGGCTTCTTGTATACTAGTCTTGTTTGACGTAATATAATTTGTTCATTGTGTTTTGGGCTTGTTTTATTGCAGGCTTGTGATCGACTAAGATTACGCCTTTCCAACTCTTCTAAACTTTCAGCATTATCTTCTCATTGATTGGTGTGTATCTCAGTTTCTTCATTATGATCCGTGGTTTCTGTGATGTTAGTATTTTTATGTCCATTTCTGGTTCGCATTCATGTTCTGTTAATTCATCTATTCGGGATGCAGTTTTTTCTATTTCATAATTTCACCATCTTTCAATTGGTTATTTCTCATTGGCTAGTTTAGTTTCGTCAATGTACTTTCTAATTGCTTGTCCAACCTTTTCTCGCCAAGTGATGTTTTTCTGAGGTTTGTCTAATGCTTCAGAGAATGCAGTCATAGCGCGTTTGTACTACTCACGAGACCATTTTGCGTTTTCTTTCTTTAATTGAATGGTTGTGGGTCGTGTTGGAGAATTCGCAGGATCATCATCGAGATTATCCCGGTTGTGGGAACCTGGGGATTCATTGTTTGTTTAGGAGTTTGTTTCTCGGGTAGGTTATCTCCTGAGGGACAGGCTCCCTGTTTATCAACTGAAAAAGCCATACTGGAATTTTGGGTTTGACTTTTAGTTCTCATATTGTTCCCACGAGTGACGCACGGAACCAAAAGTCCACCTAAAGTTGACCGGCACATTGAGTAACGGTCTTTTACAAACAGGGTTCTGAAGCCTGCAGGGGATCTTTTGTGACCTCACAACACAGCAGCCATTCACTCCTCAGCACCATTAACACCTTAAGCTGTGGGTTGTCGATCTGAGTTTTCCTTCTCTTAAAAAAATGACCATACTAAGTTTAACTTAGTATAAGTCGCAATGACCACTACCAGATGAAAGGTCAGGTGGAAATACATTTGGGGTTATCGCGATAAAAAAAGAAAAAAGTAGGTTATCAACCAATACAGTCCTTACCCATGCGCATATACATGTACATATATATACATATACACACATCGACAAAATACATTATGCCGAGTTAAAAAGCACGGTAGGTCACGCTAGAAGTGTGGAAAAGTAATTTTAAATATGAATAAAAAATAAAAGTAAAATAAGTATCATAATAAAAGAAAAAGAAAATGAAAAAAATTAAAGTTAAATAAAGTAAAAGAGACTTAAAATGATATTAATTTCAGATTGTATAAAATTTCGCATAGCTTACATTTTGAAAGGCGGACACAGAATTGCATCTGTCAAAAAAAGTTCAACTTCATGACGCCAATAAGAGTGATAGTAATCAAGCTTTATAGGGTAGATCATCCCGCCACTACCCTTAGTGGAAGGGTCACTAAGAAATTCATTAAACAAAGAAAAAATAAAAAATAAAATAGATTTTGCATTTAGGGTCAATTCTCAACCTCCTAATAATACAGGGCTCTATTATTATTATTATTATTATTATTATTATTATTATTATTATTATTGGCTTTGGTTTCTGGTATATACTGATTTCTTTCCGAGTCCTGGCCAGAAACCTAAGGTCAGAAATGGCATCATGATAGTTTTCATTGAGCAGTTTTGAAAAAAAGAATCACATATTTTACATAGATAAAGCCCTTCGGAAGGTGTGGGCTGTACGTGTGAGTATATATTTTGGTATTTCTTTAAAGCATGAGTTACCAGGTTTTCCTTCAATTAATCTATTGGAATCTTTTCCAATCAATTCAAAAGCTTCAACTACAGCTGGAATTGTTAATGTCCTCATGCGCCACATTTTTTGAGATTGCAATTTCAAGTTTCTTGTATTTTGATAGTATTTTTTTAAGATCTTCAAAGAGACATTGCAGTCTGCAGGGACTGCTATATCAAAAGGGAGACACGTTTTGTCTTCGCGGTCTCTAATCACGATGTCATGGCGATTCGGTGTGTGGCTCAGTTATAACAAATTTAGTATAGGAGAAAAGGAAATTAAATACAGAATACGCCGTGTCAGTAGTAGTTTCGCCCAACACCGCAAATTGCTACGAAACCAAAACTTCAAAATAAAACAAGGGTCATTCTCCATAAATCTTCTCGTCAGATCGAAACTCTTATATGGACGTCATGCATGCCTCCAGATCCGTTCAGAAATATCTAAACTGTTAGACAACCGCTTTCTAAGATCAATGTTTAAATCTTTCTAAGATCAATGTTTTACGAAAATGTTTGACCGGTTTAATATTGTGAGCTAGCGCTACAGAAACACAAAGAATTGTGTTAAATGACAGAAACTACTTGACAACTACCAAGAGCAGCTACAAGTAAAATGGATTGCAAATGTGAATCGAAGAGAAAATAATAACATGATCAAGATGCTGACATTCACACTGCTTCAAATAAAAGGATAGAACAGAAACGGCCCATCAATACTGGAAACAGGGATAACAGCTACTGAACTTGAGAAACCTCTTTTCCTAAAAAAAGATACAGATTTTATAAATTTCAACCAAAAGCACTGGCTGCTTGATCAATGAATGCGAAATGTTTCCTTGTAAGGAAATGGCTAATATTACCATTAATCTTACCTTTTCTCCATAATTTATTTTATTTTTCTCTATTTTTAACATGTTCGTCTTTTACTTCTTTTGCTTCTCCTTGCATATTTATTTCCCTCGTTTATTCTTTTCTTCATTTTTTGATATAATCTTCGCGCCAACTCCATCTCCACCACTTTCTCCTTGCCTTCCTATTTCTCCCTTTTATACTCTCATTCAGTTCCCATCTCTCGTTACCAAATTCCAGCGAGCGATAACAATCTGCCTTCCTTGCATGTCTCAACACCCGCTGCTTCCTAACTTAACTCAGTCGATGTTTTAAATGACTAATAGTGCGATAACGAAACCGATTGAGTCTTTCTGTTCACACTGGTTGGAGCGTGCTGACACTCAGCTCTTAAAAAAGTAAGGCTTCTGTTTTAAAACATTTTCGTTTTTCCCTTATTTCCGCACCGGATAGATAGACTGACTGCGATTTCGACAGTGCCCATCTGTAATAGACCGGGACAGAAAAAAAATGAAAAAAAACATCAATAAGGCAGCGATATTTCGAGCCAATGACTAACTACTTATTTGATCTAATTAAGATAAAATAAATAAAACGTGCAAATCCACATATATTCACAAGTACTACACACATACAAACACATATGTGTGTGTGTATGTGAGTGTATGTGTGGCGGTGTGTGAAATGGTGCTTACCCTTGGATATAAATAACCAGTATCTAATCTAGCAAACAAATATAGATATCCACATATATAAACGCATAATCTTGGATACAAACATCAGTCTCTCTGTCTCTAGTTCCACATACACACACACGCAAGGTCGCATACACATGAGCACACACACATACACACACATGCAGAAATATATATATATATATATATATATATATATATATATATACATATATATATATATATGTGTGTGTGTGTGTGTGTATGTGTGTGTGTGTGTGTATAATGTTATATAAAAAGATTACTGAATAAATTTTTGTTGTTTTCTTCGGTTCCGAAGTTTCTTGGTAATGTCCATTCTTTAAGGGGTTTTGATTTAAGAAGAACAATCCCTTGAAGAATGAACAGTAACAAGAAATTTCAAAGTTGGGGAAAACATTAAAAAATTGATATTTAAAGTTATGTAATCTTTTTATATGATATTATTAATGCTCTATTTTTTATATTATTTAATATTTCTAATATTGAGCAATGTATATATATATATATATATATATATATATATATATATATATATATATATATATATATATATATATATATATATACTGAATATTGCTGACACTTCTGGTCTGGTGCTGTTGTTATATACCTCGAGGTTCCTAACAAAATCGAAAGTAGTATGTGCAATGTTATTGGTCCTGACCTGTCATCTCGGTTTCAGACGCTTTCTCATCGCCTTAACGTAACTCCCCTGTATCTTATCTATAAATATTTTCATGGTAATTGTTCTGTTGAACTTTCCCCTTTGCTACTCAAACTTTATAAACTTCAGCATATTAATAGTTTTACAGCCAGGTCTAATCATTTTACACTTGAGTTGGCTAGATGTAACCGTAACCGTAAGTTCTATACTAACAATTTCTCCTCTCTCATCAATTTACGGCTTACTGCTTTAGCGTTACTCACGAAATACTATTTAAAAAATGTAAATCTAAGCATCAATCACCATTTTCTGTCTTTTTGACTCATGTTATTTTATTGTCCTTTCTTGCTCAATATAGTTGCAGTTGTAAGCTTTGATGTAAGGGCAGTGTAATTAACAACGGCTTGGAATGAGAAATCGGGTTTGCTGCATTCACTTACACATGGGAAAGATAAGTCTCCATCGCTTCTCTCCCCCAGCTATGGGTTAAATACTAAGAATTGTTTCTGAAAATCAATATATTCCCCCCCACCAAATTTGTTAATGCGATATTCACTTGCAAAAAGTATAATTCTTCTATATATAAAATTCTGTAACTTCCGTTAGTCCGTCTCTCCGTCCGCCACATCCTCTAAAATAGCCATATATTGACCGATCGAAACCAAATTTTTGGGAGAGGTGCAAACAGGTAAGTGGGTACAAAGTACAATTGATTTTACTAGGCTGTGTTGTTCATGATGACGGTAGTCTTTGAGTATAGAATCCAGAGGTTGGCAGTGAATATTTCGAAGACAGTAGGGAAACGTAGTTCAGGTTAACAGTGGATGTCTCGATAAAGTAGCAGAGCGTAGTTCTTCCTTCTGTTCTTCGCTTCTGACAGGTTGGCACTGAATATTCGGAGAGAGTAATCAAAATGGCCGCCTTTATACACGACGGAGTGAATATTTCACGTCTCCTGATTGGTTAACCTTCTTTTGGGGAACTATAAAGTGAGTCAAGACATTTGGTTTGCTCACTAGTATATAAGTACACAAAATAATCTAACAGGCTGTGTAGCTTACTACAATAAATAATAACTTTTATTATTTAACAATCAAAATACTCCCAGTATTTTAAAAACAAATTAATGATTAATATAACAAATACTTATTTAATAAAAATACAATATTGTTTTTTGCATATTTTCTTTAAGTCTTTGTATATATTTCATTCTTCTAAGATATAATTCACAGTCATAGCACTGTAAAGACAAACACAGTAGGGAGAGTAGAGTTTGTAAATGTCGACAAAAAATATTAGCGGTAACTTCAACAATACTAAATTATGTGAGGATTTTAATACGCTTGATGCGTATTAAAATCCTTGCAAAAAATTCTAGTACAATCAAGAATATTTTTCGGCATTAAGTAGCCCCAAAAGGTTTATAATTAATTAGCCTATAAAAGCTTTATAAGTAGCTTATAAAATTTTATAAGTAGACTATAAAATGTTGATAAGCCGTAAAAAAAGAAAGAAATCAACACTTTTCGAATAGGATGTGGATTGGGTTCCAAATTGTGGATAAACTGTCCGTGTTTGTTGTGTTGCTTTCTTCAGGTATATTCAACCTTCTCAGTCAGTTTCAAGAACGATGTTGTGTATGTGTGATAGGCAAGATTCTGCTGTCTATTCCTATGCTTTAGAAAGCTGAAAGTTTAAAATACTCCAAAATGACGGCACGTGTGACGGTTAAAAGGAAAGAGTGAGCAGGAAAAATGATGTATTTATTTATATGCATATTAAATATTACATAAACACATCAAGACATCGCCTCCTCTGGTGAAAGATATTTTATTTAATGTAGGTAGTTTATTTTCTAAAATAATATCTTCTAGGCTTTTGGAGGATTCCTTGCACTGTGTGCTAATGTTTATTTTGATATTATTCAGTAATTTTATTTTAGTGAAGTTCACCCTCTACAAGGTGTGGGGGCCACTCCAGGTAGAGGGTCACATTATAAGAGGCAGAGATTATGAAGATAAGTAGGGAAAATAACAATTAACTCTAGACTTTAACAGGTTAAGATTGTAGTGATTGAGAAAACATCTTGTTGGGAGTCGGTTCTACAGAGATACAGGTTATATATATATATATATATATATATATATATATATATATATATATATATATAAATACACACACACACACACACACACACATATATATATATATATATATGTATATAAAAGTGAACATAGAAGTCAACACGATTGCACTAGCATGAAACAGACTCTCGCCTCTAAGTGTTGACTTCTATGTTCACTTTTATATTTACACAAATAATAAAATAAAAATAAAAAATAAAATAAAAATAAATTCAAGCAAAATAATTTAACCCAAATAAATAAACAAATAAACGACCTCCGGTGAAATAATCGCCAAAATAGACTACCCACAATGCACCACTGACCCGTATATATAAATAGCCGAGACAAATAACAGCACTCGTGGCCTGACGATTGCATCTAGCATGAAACAGACTGTCGCCTCTAAGTGTTGACTTCTATGTTCACTTTTATATTTATATATATATATCTAGCATGAAACAGACTGTCGCCTCTAAGTGTTGACTTCTATGTTCACTTTTATATTTACACACGCTCTATCTCTGATATTGAGCACTTTATCCCATAAATATAGCACATCTTAAGACTATATTTATTCATATATATATATATATATATATATATATATATATATATATATATATATATATATATATATATAAACCGGTAATTTGGGGAGAGTAATAAAATACGTAATTTGTGTTTTCTATATATACATTAAAATGTTCGTGAGTGCGTTTCAAATAACCTCTGAAAATAGGTCCAGCTGCAAGCCGGAGAAGGAATGACTTCGGACCACAGTCGCTTCATAAGTTGTTTTAAATTTATCAGACAAAGAAGTTTCTCTGTTTAATTATGTGCTGTGTCTCTTCAGGATGTAGGCGATCATGATTCTCCACAATCTCATATCCTTTGAAGCTATTAATAAATTTTGACATTCGGTTATTTCTAGTATCTATCCTAAATCGTTTTCCGCAACCCAAGCTCACTCAATAGGTGTTGCGTTGTTTTCTTCAGTGCCTCTTGATTTCATACTGTTCTGTGATTATCACATTTTCCAAGCACATTTCTTCTCATTATGTGAACTAGAAACCTCAACAGTCTCTTTCTGATATTAATATAAGTTTCCTTTTTGTTTTCTCTAATATCTTGTCGTTGTTCACATACTCAGCCCATGGTATCTTCAGCATCCTTCTGTAGAACCACATTGCTTCAAATCTTTTCTTCATCTTTCAGCACTCACTGCCATACAGGGGGACAGATATCACGTAACAGTTTAGTAATAATTTCCTCGTTTCTAGCAAAGTTTTGCCATCATTTCCTAGTACTCTGCTTAGCTTTTGATATGTATATTTGGCTATCCCAATACGCCTTCGGATTTCAGTGTCAGACTTTCTGTCCCCTGTTAAAACATTTCCCAGATATTTTAATTTTTCTACTTGTTTGATTTTGGTAGCTCAGTTTTGCAATTCGCACGTTGGGTTCATTCTTTTCATAGCAATCATGGATTCGACCGTCTCGATAATTATTAATTTACTAATTATTGTCAGTATCGTAGACAAATGTTGTGATATGGTATTTTGGGAAAAATTACATTTTAAATTTAAGTATACATGTATAGCATCAGCGCCATCCTGTACGAAACACTTGCACAAAGCTTGATAGCAGCACAAAAGTAACCTATTACATATTTGATACGTTTAATAAATATATTACACTTACATTTTTAAATGCCCTCTACTTTTGTGAAACCTACTTTGCTCATTTTTCGCATATTTTCATTTATATTTTAATAGCTTCAAGTATTCTGAATCTTTTCTTTATCGTGGGTTTCCGTTGCTTCAAGTTACGGTAGAATAAATTCATGTTATTTTCATATTTTTTTTACATTAGGATGGTTGCTTTGTTTTATTTTTCCTAATATCTTTCAAAGTTAATTTCATTTGCACGTCGTGGATATGGTTGGGGAAATTCCTGTTGATATTTTTGTTTTATATTTATAAATTCCTTACAAAATAATGAGTGCGAAAAAATTATTTTTGTTTGGTTAAACATTTTCTTAATCACATTCGCTTTTGTATTTTTAAGAACACATTTTTTTTAATGAGGGCTCTTTAGACAGAATAATAAAATTGTATAATTATTAGCCTCTATAAAAATGTGAAGCAGAGTTATCGTTGAATTATTTAGAAATTAAATAAAATAGAACCGAGAGATGTGCCGATAACCCAACCATCATTCACTGAGTAAATATTAGCCTAATGATCATAAAAAATGTACTTTTTGTATCGGGCATAAGTTTAAGCATTAGGAGATGAGAGCAAGTTTGGTCAACTCACATTTTGATTATTTTGTCTTTCTGATGATCATACTTTCTTGTCTTCTTGTAGTTGATGGTTAGTGTTTTATCCTTCCTTTCTTCCTCCATTCTGTCTAGGAGATACGGTCATTTCCTTTTCGAGTCGACTATCAATACGGTGTCATCTGCGTATTATATATCATTTAGATTACGTCCACTGGTAATACTTTTCTGTAGTTCGTTTAGGATCTGTAGAGGTTGAATATGTCTGGAGAGAAGATGCATCCTTGTCTCAACCCTTTCTATTTTTGTCTAGCTAATCAATTTATTTTCTATCCCTACTTAGGAGGTTTGCTTTCAGTTTTAGGGGAGATATAACTCTGAATAAATAATGATAAACATCCTAACATTTATATATACACAAAAATACTCTTAAAAATGAGAAACAGCAAGACGTGGAAACAACGAGTATTCTTTATTATCTAGTTGTTATGTGGCGTTGGAGACACGAGAGACAGTAAAAAGTCGTAAGATTAATTCGCAAGATTATGAATTTGGGTCAAATGTATATTAAATATGAATGCGAATCCGACAGAAGGGTAAGATAAAGAATAAGCAAAGTGAATACAGTCATTCTCTATTTTTTTTATAGATATGTGTAATGAGTGTCCAGATTATTTAGATGGAAAATACAAGAAGTACCTGGGGTTTTCTTACCTCGAATTTTTGTTGAGTGCCAAAAGTTAATATTACTATTATGGCCTGAAAATGTAAAGGAGACGAAATTTTCGTTAACGCATGTGTTAAGGAGCTGTCCGTGTGAACTGCTTGTCCGATAGAGAGAATGTCTCTTGTTTGTGTGTGTGTGTCGAGGAGAAACGTGGGGTCGATTCTCATTATAATTGTTATAATTATTTTATTATAATTATTTTTGACACTATGATTAATTTTTATTTATCTCTTTATTAACATGACACAGTGACAGTATAATTCCTTTTTTTATTTATGTATTTCTTTATGGACACGACAAAGGCCCCCTTCCAGTTCTTTATAGTACCAACTCCGTGGGTCATTTTACACCAACCATGTGAATCCATATACATATATACTGTATATTTTTCTTCTTTTTACCAGTAGTTGAAGAGGCTCAGTTTAGTAGCTTCACTTCGTTTTAAATAGCTTGTTTAATGTGTCCATTTGAAATGTTTCAACCAGTCCTTCTTATACACCTATATATATATATATATATATATATATATATATATATATATATATATATATATATATATAAATAGATAGATAGATAGATAGATAATAAAAAAATTCAATATTCTTATTTTCTTAGAAACCATATTATCTGATCAGGGGCATCATCTTTAAACAATGCTTTTTATATTGGTGACGATGCAGTACTTACTACGTATATACTTATAGCTTTTAAATTCAATCGTTGCGCATAACTGTCAATCTGCAAGGGTCGACTGAAAAGTTTATAGGCTGGCCAAGATAATCTCATAGAATCAAACCAATTCTTCCATCGGCATTGCAGTGACTGGACTTCATATATGAGAAAAAGAAAGTCGTCAATAACTGATATGATGTCATCATCACTGTGATATTGGTTGGCAGCCATGTTGGTTATTTTATGTTGCGCAACAGATGATAGTCAGATGGGGCCAGATCAGGAGAGTGTTATTAACCAGTTTAACTGCTATTGAAACAAAGAACTTGTGTGCTGGATCATTGTGCTGATAAAACAAGACCCGTTTCCTGGCCAGTTTTCCTTGGGCAATTGGTATTGATATACTTTTGGAACTGACTCAGCAAGTTGGTATAGTACTCTATATTGATAGTGAGGCCTTTTGAAGATAATCAATAAACACAATACCTTTTGCATCCCCCCAAAACTGGGGCAATCAACTTCCCTGTAGATGAAAAAACATTGGTTTTCTTTGGATTCTCTGTCTAACTCAGTGATGAACCCAACACTCATCCTGGGTTAGGAAATATTCAAGGAATCCAGCTGGATCTGTCTCAAACAATTCCAGATTTTTCCGTGATGTGATCAGTTCGGTGCGCTAATGATCAGATGACAGAAGACGTGGCACCCACCGAAAAGCAACCTTCGTCATTGTGTATAATTTTCTCAATTCTCTCCCTGGATATGCTAATAGCATTGGCTATTTGATTTATAGTCAATCGCTTGTCATCCATCACTATGTTGTGAACACGATCAATGTTTTCCTTGTGGTGGCAGTTACAGAACGTCCAGACCATGAGTCACCTTCAAGACTTCCCCCCCTCCTAAACACACACACACACACACACACACACACCCACACACACACACACACACACATATATATATATATATATATATATATATATATATATATATATATATATACTTGTTTTATTTCTACTGCATGAGTGTATTTGTATTATTTCTTTATTACTGATGTTTGTAAGTGTGTGTTTATTTCCGAAAAGGAACGTGTATGCTTTGATGATTGATTCATTTTTTACAGCTTTCAACCCTTTGCCGGTTATTTAAAGCATGAAAATATTTTTAGATTGCAAGAATTATTTTGTAGCGATTATAAGGCTTTAGTGATACAAGTCTTACTAATTAACCCATAGCTGGGGAGATGATTTATACCTTTTACAAGTGTATTTCCGGGCAAATAAATATAACGAACCCAATTAGAATTGGAAAATCATATCTCCGATTAATAATTCTATCTATTACACCACCCTCATATGCAAGCTTACAGCACCTGGTATTCACAGGCAGTCGCCCGTCTAGGATACTGACTACGCTCGATGTTGCTTAAGTTTTGTGATTGTACGTGACACGGTGTTTCAACGTCATAGCCGTGTAAACTGTTCTTGAGTGAACGCATCGTTATTGAAACTAGAGGATATGATATCGATGTTTCCTGATGTCTGTGCCGTGAGTTATGCTCATTAGCTGTGCTTAAACATAACTATTTTATTTTATTGGATTTGAAGAAACGGATGTATATTTCTGTGAGTCAAGGAAGATGGAAAGTGCTTATATTTAAAAAAAAAAATGAGTATAATAGATAGTATTAAAATGCATCCGACCAGACCAGACAGGTTTTGAGTTTTTGGAGACCAAGGTTCGAATCATAATTCAGGTAAGTGACGTTTTCATAATATCAGCCTAAGAAACCCTAGGACGATTTAACCTGAGACTAGTCAGGGAAATTGTAGCGGGAGCTGTTCGGAAACCGTCGATAGTTGTACTAACACGAAGCCAGAGGCGATCGTCGTGACGAAAAGTTTGATCGTAACAAAGACAGAAACTGCAAATAAAATATGCTCACCACCATTGTGGTTCAAACCACAGGCTGTCTCTGTAGGTGTTGAAGAAACACAACACAAATGTACCTGAACAGGATTTGATTATTTAACCAATGTAGCCAACAAACTTGTAAATGGGTAGCCATCTATACATATTTATATATATTGAACAATTAAAAAATTAAAATCTTCAGACACACTGGGTTGTATATTAATATGCCTTCGTTTTTATTATTATTTCATTTAGAATCCTCGTCTACTTTCGGCCAACATGGCCATCATCAGGAGAAAAATAATTTTCTGCTTGCTGGTAGCAGTGAACTACAGAAATGAATGTCTTGATGGAGAACATTTTGTCTTTTGTCTGTAGATTTTATTTGTTTTTTATTTTTTATTTTTTTTATTTTTTACCATGACTTTTGGTCAGTTCTTGTGTTGGTCAAGTTAAGTTGTTATTTGAGATAAGAGCTGGATGGATTCATGCTGCTTTGAATTCCCTTGGTCATTTTGACAGAGTATTGGTTCCTGGAAAGGGGATATGTCTCTGTTAAGTGTGTGTGTGTGTTATTTGGTTCTTAGGGAGTGAGTGACTATGATGTGTGTAAGTGTGCATATACGTGTGGGTGGGTGTATAAGTGTGAGGGCTCAACACCTCTGTAAGCATATCTGTCTTGTGTGGGTGAGAAATGTGGGTAGGTATTGATTTGTAAGGTCATACATTAATAATATCTATGTTGTTAAATTTATGGTTAAGCCCGGCTCGATAATGCGTTTTTAAACGTTGTATCCACTTATTTTCATGGAACTCTAAAATCTTTCTAATGTTATCTGCTCTGGACTTTTCTATTCTCTCAATTATAGTGAATTTGGCATGGTTTTTAAAATCGTGTTTTTCTACGCGGAAATTTTATTCTACAGGTAATAATCTTTCATGGGGAGTCGACTTAATTCGATTGCGATAATTATTAATTCTGTAGTGAAAGGGCCATTCAGATTTTCCTAAATATTGTTTCTGGCATAGTGTGCATTCTAGGAGGTAAATTATGTTATGCCTTCTACAGTTAGAGTCGTGGTAGTTTTTGAAAGTAGATTTAGTGACTGAGCTAGTGAATGAATTCGTGTGTTTAATGTGGTTGCAGCATAAGCTTCTTGTGTTGTTACATGTTTGGGAAAATCCTATTGTTTTTGTTGTTAGTTTATTACGGATTACCTTGTCCCGTGAAATGTGGTTACTACCTATGATTTCTTTTAGGTTCTTAGGTCTACGATATGATAGAAGGCCGGGTTCCTCAAACAATTTTTTTAGGTCTGGTTTGAGATGTAGTATTTCCCAGCGACTTTTGATTATTTGGGATAGTGGAGGCAGAGTGGGGTTGAAAGTAGTTACTAGAGGGATGCGGCTGGGTTTATTTTTAATCTTGTACATTAGGTTGTCTTCTCTAGGTGTGGAATTTGCATTATTTATTTGTTCACTGATTAGGTGTTGTTTATAGCCACGTGTTGTGAATTGATGCTCCAGATTTTCAATGTGTTTATTTATTTCTTCATTGTTGGAACATATCCTTCTGATTCTAAGTGCTTGTGAATAGGGAAGGTTTTTGTGGTGTTTAGGGTGGGAAGAATTAAAGTGTAGATAGTTGTGGGTGTTGGTGATTTTAGTGTGTAGTGTCATTTGTAGTTTCCTGTTTTTATCTATGTAAATGAAGGTGTCTAAAAATGTTACCGATGTTGTGGCTTTTTCATAGTCAAACTTAATTGAGTCATGCACTGGGTTTAGGGTCATGAGGAATTGGATAAGTTATATATATATATATATTTATGTATATAAGTTATATATATATATATACATATATATATATATATATATATATATATATGTATATATGTATATATATATATATAACTTATATATATAAATATATATATATATAACTTATATATATATATATATACATATATATATATATATATATATATATATATATATATATATATATATATATATATATATATATATATATATAAGTTAATCAAGCACAGAGTTTAGTGTATATCCACATGCCAGATATCCACATATTGACAGTGCCTAAATAACGTCATATAAAAATAGAATTTTTGTAAATAAAATCAATTTTACTGCCAAGCTCATTGATAAATGTGTAACGTACCCGTCAAATTCAAAGTAGAGACAGATAAGTCGAACATTTAATCTTATTTGTTGCTATTAATGGCCTGTCAGTAAATATTGAGCAATTAATTTAAATAAAAACCTGCTTGGCATAAAAGCGTTATTAGAATCAGTTAACACAATAGCCAACATAAATACACTAGTCGAACTTTTATTTTTGTGAAATTCAATCTTTATAGTTATATATATATATATATATATATATATATATATATATATATATATATATATACATACATACATACATACATACATATACACACACACACACACATATATATATATATATATATATATATATATATATATATATATATATATATATACAAGTTTAATTAAATGTAACTGACAAGGTACTGTAGTTAAATTTTCTATTTAAGTTTTATGTTGTGATTTTTTTCTTTTCTGGGCATGAATTATGTAGAAATTGTTTTGTATGTCCAAGCGCTTTAGGCTATACTTTTAGCCATTATCAAGGATTTTTTTATTACTTTAACTGAATGTATGAACTCTTTCCGAACATACTTGTTGATAATTCAAAGACAAGCCACCAGTAAAATAAAAGGCTAAAATAATGGAAACGTTATTAATAAAAAAGGGCCAACACTCAATAACATCAAATAAGAACACGGCTATAATGTGTCGACCGTGATTGAAAAATAAGACATTTCTATAACTCTAGATACATACATAAAACAATTACTGATCTCGCTATATTGTGTATCCTCTCTCGAAGACTGTAACTCAGGTACATACATATCAGTTAAGTGTCATACGCTACAGATGTTTGGCAGATCACGCCTCTTCCATGACTCAACAGGAAGAAGATTTTTCGGCAGTCCGTTTCTTTCTGAGTTAGATTGGTCGCCAACCAAGGCTATAGGATCCGGTCTGTCCTGTTATTCAATGGAGGGAAAAGAGATCGAGTCATACCTTATGGCGCTTAACTAAATATAACAAACCCGATTGGAATTCAAAATCGGCGGTTCGATTTCTCATTTCAAACCTTTATCCATTACATCTAAAATCTCTTTATTCATTACGCGTACAAGGTTCGTATAGTTGCAGTATGAACCACAATTTTGACTCTGACAGTGTTGAAGTAACATTGGTATGCCTGAGTAGGGGTCTGCAATAAGGATTTGTTAATCACCCTACCAAATGCTTAAAATAGGAAGCAGACTGTCAACCATTTCTTATAAATATAAATATATGACTTATCTCTATTACAACTTGTAATAACATTTATAAACGGTTTATATGTTTTCCTGAATAGAACGCTTGTTCAAGTGTTCATATTGCTTGAAATTTCTACATGAGAATGAACGTAAAGCAACGAACGGGAAACAAGACACATGCACTATTATTCGGCTTTCAAGTCTAGAAGAGCAGATGATGCAGAGGGATAACTATATAATTTGTACTTTTTAATCTTTCAAAGTTTTGCAGGATTTTGAACGCAGATATTCAGCTGGAGGCGGAAGCATTAACATTCCTCAGCAAGTGAGGCAGCCGAAAGGATGAGCCTCGAATGGGAGATGTTAGAACCAAGTAGGTGCATCAATTTAATTATCTGGGAAGTGTTTTAGCTAATAACGGAAAACATGGCAGAGAAATCCGATGGAGGATAAAAATAACGAAAGCCGTTTTCTAAAATCTAAACAAAACTATTAATAAACAAGAAAGTTTCGTTAAAAAGAAAGAAAAGTGTTCTGAAATGGGTTTATTAGCCGTTTCCATATAAGGAAACATTTGGCATTTGTTGACCAAGCAGCCAGTACTGTTTTCGGTTGAAATTTAGAAATCTTTCCCTTAAAACAATTTTTCAGGAAAATAGTTTTTTAAGTCCAGTAGCTGTTATCGCTCTTTCTAGTATGGATGGGCGTTTCTAAACTTTTATATGAATTGGTGTAAAATGCCAACATCTTTATTATGCTATTATTTTCTCTTCGGGTTACATGTTGAATGTCTTCAAGTGATGTGGTTTCTGTTGCATGGTACAGTTCTTTGTGATTATGTAGCGCCAGTACACAAAGTACAAAGAAGAATGATCTTTGCCAAGACCTTCAAAGCCATTTTAATCATTGATCTGAGAAAGAGGTTGTATACAGCCAATAGATTCGATATTTCTGAACGGTTTTAGTGCCATATGAAAGTCTCGAGCTGACGAGGCTATTTAAGAACATGACTCGAGTTTTAAGGTTGATACTTTGTTTTGTTTTTTTATCAATTTGTGGTGTTGGGTGAATCTAGCACTGGCGCAGTCTATTCTAGGTTCCATTTCATTTTCTCCTATACTAAATTTGTTATAACTTGCATATGCAGAGGTATCTGAAGTGGTTAGTATTTTCTAATTCCACATTCTGAAATTTTCTGATGGGTTCATGGTAGGTGACATCACTACTTTAAATTCAATTCCAGATCATAGTTTCGGTTTTGTAAATCTTGAGTCCTGTTTCTTGGAAGACTCCGTAGAGGATGTTGATTTTCTGTTCAAGGCCATTATCATCCAACATACGAATATCTATATCATCTGTATAGATCACCTTCATCATCAGCACATTGGTCTTGGGAGGGAAAGCAGTATCGTTATTATCTATTGGTAGATTCGGAGATATGTCATATTTATCTGTCTATATGATAATAATGCTGGATAATTTTCTCAACGATAAAGAAGACAGACGATGCGAAAATATTTAGGGTCTGCAAAAGGATGCTGAGTATAGCATTGAGTGAACAAGTTAACAGCTTGGAAATTTTCAACAAGATGGGAACTAGAAGAGGCTTATACGCAAAAACTGTTGAAGATAGTTGAAATTTCTGTAAAAATATTATGAGAAAAAGGGCTTAGAAAATTTAAAACTCTCAGGACATCTTAAAGACAAGAGATATGAGAGACGGAAACTGTTAGTAATAATCCTAAGAAATTTGTGCAAATGGATGGTAGAGTAGGGTAAACAAATATAGATGTTAAATATTCGAACATAGCTGAGGGCAACAAAAGATAGGAAGCTGTAGAGCGTCATGGTCATACACCTCCTGAAGGGACACGCCATATAAAAACGAGGATATATTTTTGTTTCATCAACACAGACCTCCTATAATCTACTGGGTGTCAACATCTACCTATATTTTCTTTTGCTAACGTGTCCGAGGATAGAAAAAATCGACCAGAGGGAATATAAATTCTTTTAATTAATAGGAATCGTATGTATGTCTGGTAACAAAACGGAAATAGAACCGCCAAGTCTAATAGACAGACAAAAACATATAGCTTTACAGACAGTGGAATTTACAAAGTGGAAACCGAGAAGAAAGGATTTAACATTAATTGCAATGAAATAGAATGCATAGTTGTCAGCAAAAAGAACAGCCGACCATGCAAATTAAAAATTGGAAATGCCAAAATCAGACAAGTACAACAGGTTAAATATCTTGGAAGTGTGTTTAAAGCGAACCGAAAGTGTGACACTGGAATCCGAACTCGCATTGGCATATTGAAAAGAGCCTTCCAAAAGCTAAGGAAATATTAAGAAACAGGAAAATTTTGTTTGAAACAAGGAAAAAAAGTACTGAAACGTTATCAGTTCTCCTGCGTGACATTGAATGTTGAACAATTTCCTCAAAGATGAAAAGACTTGAAATCACAGAAGGATGTTGAGAATACCATGGACTTATCAAGTGAGAAATGATGAAGTTCTAGAGAAAATGAAAACAAAAAGGACACTTATACTTGATATCAGAAAGGGACGGGCATATAATGAGGTCTGGAAAAATTTGAAACTCGCAGAACATGGTGAAGGAGAGAGAAAAACAACGCATAACCTACCTAGCGTGCTGGAATAAATGGAAGGCGAAAAAATGTCCAAGAGCGATAACAAAAAGACAAAATGTATTAAGAATTACGAAGGGCAGGAAATTGTGGAGAGTCATGATCGTCAACATCCTGAAGGGATACAGCACATACAGAAGTAGAATATTTCTTTTTATTTGTAAGGAGCTATACAAACTATAAATTTTTCTTTCAAGACTGACAGAATATGATCTGTGTGTGTGTGTGTGTGTGTTTGAGAGAGAGAGAGAGAGAGTGTGTGTGTGTGAGAGAGAGAGAGAGAGAGAGAGTGTGTGTGTGTGTGTGAGAGAGAGAGAGACTGCTGTTAGAACTAGCCACGCATTCAGAACGTATCCAATGCAAGAGAGGCTTGAAAAACGCTAAGGGCACCTATACCCAATAAGTTCAAGCTAAAAAAAAAAGAATGCTTCCTTGATCACTACAATTACAATATGAGGAAACCGAACGGGTTGCAGTGGCATCGGTATGACCACCAAAACCCCACTTTTCTAGTGCAATAAGAGGGCCACAGTAATTTTGTTTTTCTTAGCTGCATCTCTGTCCACGGACAGAGACCTCACTGGGAGATAATAAACCCTACCTGGTATATGCCGAGTAAGTAAGTAAGTATATTTTAACCATTAAGACCATAGTAATATTAGACTGTAGTTGTTTATGAATTTTTCTGTTTAATTATAGGTTGTATCTCTCTCTCTCTCTCTCTCTCTCTCTCTCTCTCTCTCTCTCTCTCTCTATATATATATATATATATATATATATATATATATATATATATATATATATATATATATATAAAGGCAAATATGCATTAAAAACAACAGATATCTTGTATCGATTAATTTTACTGATCGACTTTTCAAAATTACGACTAATCTTTCTCAGACAAGAAGGAAATTCCGTCAGAAATTCTCCGAATTTCTTTTTGTAAGAAGAACTGTGCTCCAAAATTTCGACTTTCTTTATCGACTTCATTATCAAGATAAGTCGAGGCAATTGATAAGTTTCGTAGAACTAATTCATGTTGTGACGTAGGCAAAGTGTCTTGTGACGTAAGATGGGTGTGATGTGTTATTTTTTTATGTACATTTAAAGATACATCCTATTAAGTTAAAGTGGTGTGTACTTATTGATTGAATTTTTTCTGTATGAGTATTGCTTCAAGGATCATAAGTCTTTTCTTACTGTTTAATTTTTCTAGCATTTTACGTTGTTTTTGATTAGCTATCTAATGTTACTTTGATACATATGGGTATCATATATAATGTACTCATTAATGTGTTGTATGAAGTCACTCTGGTCTGTCAGAGTGTGATTGTATTATATACTATTTAAGATATTTTGCCTTTATTATTCGTAATTTGAATTAATTAATTAACAGAAAATGTCTTGATTTTTATATTTGGTTTAAACAACATTTGCTGCCTCAATACAAACAATATATATATATATATACATATATATATATATATATATATATATATATATATATATATATATATATATATATATATATATATATATATATATATATATATATATATATATGATAGTTACCAAGAAATGACAATATGTAAAACTGTGGGCCACGTGTATATTTCCGGAAATGATCTTCAGACAAAAGAATGATTTTAATGACATAATCTATCTCATAGGGAAAAATGACTGTCAGAATTTTGTAGGAAGACACAGCGGTTACAGTTTGCTATCAAAACGTTTTAGATATAGGGACTCTTAATATTTAAGTTTAATTTCAACTGATGTGTGAGAAGATAAGAATGGGGAGGTTCAAATTAAAAAATCCTGAAAAATGAAGGGCTAAACATGCGAATGCAAATTGGAGATGTCAAAATTTAGATAGCGAAATATGTCTTCCAGAAGCTAAACAAATTCCATAAGAAAGATTTTGTAAGAAACCAAAAATAAATGCTTAACTATATGGTAATGTATGCTGGATAACTTCTTCACAGATGAAGGAAAAACTTTAAGAAGCAGAAATGTGGTTCTGTAGAAGAGAATACCATGGACAGAGCATGCAATCAAAATGAAGTTTTAGAGAAAATGGAAACAAAAAGTACATTTATACTCACAATCAGAAAGAGACAGCTGAAATTTATACGGCACATAATGAGGAAAGAAGGTTTAGAAAATTTAACACTCATAGGACATTTTGAAGGCAAGAGGGACAGAGGAACGTAATGTATAAGCTGCCTAACGTGCTTGTGTAAATAGATGGCAGAACAGAGATTAGTAGAGATTGCGAAATACAAAGAGCTACAAAGGATAGAAAATTGTGGAGAGCCATTATTACTTACGTCCTGAAGGGACAAGGCTCACAGAAGAAGACCATAAATCAGACTCGTAAGATCAAAGTGAAGAATGTCTAGTGCGTAAATCAAAAGCTGTAAAAATAAAAATCGGTCCTCACAAGTAGTTTCTTCACCCACAAAGAACCAATAATGCTCTTGACGTCTAAAGCAGCGTTCGTTTATTGGGGTAAGAAAGGCACTGATTGGTCGAGGCTGGGAAGTAAGCACAAGAATTACAAAATTTAGAGGCCTTACTAAAGACTTGATCTTGATTTTCTTTTTTGGATTGACAGGTCAGGCAACTCGATTTTTTCTTTTCGTGATAAGACTTGGTTTTCTCCATCCTCGCCACAAGATGTTCAGCTTAATGTCATTCAACATTTTATCACTTTTATTTATTCTTTCCTTTTTCAGCTATCTCGAATTATACTTGTTCCGTTACGACCGACTTAATATTCACTGTATTTGTTCCAGCATTCTTCACGTCAAAGATTGCAAGAATGTCATCACCTCCACCCCCTTGCTCGCTCTAAATATGTCTATTCAGAATGTGGGTGGTAGTAATAAGAAACGAGAATATTCAATTAGAAACAAAGAAAAGACCGCACAACCTTCTGCGTAATATCAGACCTTCTGTACGGCAGTGAATGCTAGACAATTAAATGGATGTGCAGGTGCTGTAATGGATAGCGGCTTGGAAGGCGAAACAGGAGAGCCGAGTTCGAATTCCATGCGAGTTCATTACATTCAATTACACGAAAATAACTCCGGGAAACGTATGAATCCACCTCTTCTGTGGTCTAAATAGAAGGGTAGACTAATCTCTTTAGTCATGGTTGGTAACCAGTCTAGAAGAATAAAAACTCTAATTTCAAAACGGATTAGGTTTCGGCCAAAACAACTCATCAATTAGACGTTGGGGACGGATTCTGGAATGGATTAATGCAACAATTGTATTGTTTGCTGTACAATATCAAAGTTAGAGAAGAGACTTGAGGCCACCGAAATGTTGCCCTACAGATGAATGCTACGAAGCATAAGTGTAGCGGGAAAGCTTTAAGGAAGAAAAATATAAACACTTTGCGATAGAACTGCAATTAAAATACAAATTAAGATATATAAACGTCGCGATAAACATAGCAACAAAAATAAAATACACACGCGTTGCGCTGAAAATTGGCATCAATAAACGAAAAATATAAACATATTGAGCTAAATATTAGCAACGTGAAATGTCAAAAAATAAACGCATTAAGATGAATGATGACAAGTAGAAGCGAAAAATAAGAAGACGATCCACTAAAAAATAGGAACATGAAATGCAAAATATAAACGCGTTACAATGAAAAATAGCAACTAAAATCCAAAAATATAAACGCGATGCATTAAAAAAATTAAACTGAATTTTTTTTTATTAAAAGCAACTACAATGCAAAATATAAATGCGTTTGGATAAAAAAAACTGTAATCAAAAATTAAAAATATATACGTATTGTGTTATTTTCCACCATGACAACGCAATACAGGCCAAAAAGCTTAAAGATTTAAAATAGAATTCCACCTTCCAGCACCAAGATATTCTTCCGACACTCTCTCCATATATATATATATATATATATATATATATATATATATATATATATATATATATATATCCTCGTTTAATTGCCTTCTTTGTATTTTCTCTTAGCCCCATCGTGGGCCACTCTGTTTATTAGCCTTCGTCAAGGTATTACTTCTGTATTGGTATTTATTGGGTTGGTGCAATATTAACAGGCGTATTCAAATAATATCTATTATGAAAAAAAAAAATCAACAATAACATTTTAAATGAGTATGATTATCGGCACGCATTTTTATAACCTGAAAATAAAATAATATTTTTATTAAAAAAAGTAATCAAAACAGCAATTTTTATTAACAAATAACTCGCCTACAAAAACGACTGATAATTATGCACCAACCTAATAAATTTGTTCTGTTCCTTATTATACTCTGTACAGTCAGTTAAAAAACTACTTAACACCCTTCTTCCAATAAAACAAACACGACGTTTCTATTGAAATGACATCAACATGCTTTTTAGGATAAGAGACATTTGTTAAAAACAATGGACACTACGTACTTGACAAATAATTTTTTGGCAAACTTTAGTTTTAATTTTCTAATCCGACACGAACATTTGCATTAATCTAATCCAGAGATAGAACTACTAAATCTTTATAACAATAATATTTAATAATGCTCTTTCACAAAGTTATAATTAATCCAGCGGTTTGATTTTTATAATTAATTATATGGTCGGTATAAATGAGTTAAATAGAGAAAGTCGATCAAAACTTTAATTAAGAAAGAAAATTTATTAAGGGGAAGTAAAATCCAGTACAAATAACTACGATATGTTTTTTTACTATATTATAGTATATAAGATAAACATTTTATTATATTATAGTATATAAGATAAACGCCGATAAAGATATAATTTGGAAATTAAATAAATACTGAGATAATGAATCTTAAAAAAATCCAAACTAGTGGTGATTAAGAAAAAACTGTAAGGAAAATCAATGATTCAGTTGAAATAAAATCGTGCTTTAGGACTTCATCGGACGAAGACGCTTTGTTTGTCATCCTGGAGAATAAACCGAATATTTCAACGGAAGATTTTCCTAAGAGTTTCAAAATCGATATCTTAATACGTCCTCTCAAGTGACACAGGATTGCTGAGAGATGGGTAATTGAATTGTCATCATCTCTAAAACTTTGGCTAATCAAGGCTATAGAAATCAGTCTGTTCTTATATTTAACACATAGCAAGGAGAAAAGAAATAGATTCATAGGATATTTGCGTGGAATAGTCTCTAGAATGGTTGCAAACCGAGGCTATGCTGGGGAGAAAAGATTGATTAATACCTTACTCAAGGGTATTTGCGCGTAAGTGATTGTAACATGCTCGGTTTGAATTCGAACTAGGCTCTCCGATTTCTCATCTGGAATAACCCCCTATGCCACATGCGTATCCAGAAGAGAAATTGACTTTAATTAACGAAAACCGCATTAAGGGTAATAATGGCAAAGGTGCAAGAATTGTTTGTAAAATACAGGGTGCGACAAAAGTACTTCCCATATTCTAAAGATTTAGAAAAAACCAAGACAACTTCTATTAACAATTGTATTTCACTGTCGTTTAATCAATGTGATCCAGTTTCTATTTACTTGGTTTAAAAATTACATGACCTCTATTTACAATACACTGTTGTAAACTATTTATAAAGTTTTTCATCAAGCGGAAGATCGATCGCTTCCAGGTCTTCCAGGTGGCTTTCTTTTAAGCGCTTTACCTGTAACCCTGAAATTTCTAACCCATAGCAATATCGATTTTCTATCCGGAACAGCATCATTCTGAAGTAACGTGAAATGAGTACAAAAAGCTCCGTGTGTTGCAATTACAGATTAACTCGTCTGTAAAAAATAATATTTCAAGACCAAACGCACGGTAAGCACCGGTTTAAGCTATGGTGGTAACTGATAGTATCTAAAACGATGAAGACGCCATTACAACTTGCCTAAGTTCACTAACACTACAGAAGTGACATTTTAAAATGTAGGAGGTATTTCTGCCGCATCCATTATTTTTCAAACAATCTTCCAATTATTGAACCTTGGCTATTACTACCCTTAAAACATTACTCACTTCCCATATCATAGTTTTGATGATCTTAACCGGTCAATTAAATATTCTTGCGATTCCAAATTTGTTCTACTCTGATTATCATGATCCTACCTCTTTTCGCCATGTTTAATGGTTCCTGATTTTTTTCAACGACACAATTTTTTCTCATTAATGGTTTTAATTTTTACCTCTGTCCCATAAAGTACATTAAGAGCCTTCCCTTTCATAGAAAATATTCAACTGTTTTTTTTCCAGACGTTCCCTTTTCTTATCTACCACTCTTATTCCTTGCATCAGATTTGAGCATTCTTTTCAATATCCACTACAGGCAAAAGGTTTGTAACTACCCTACATTAAAAAAAAAAACAACAACCTTAAAATAAGATTTTCTGTATTTTTTATAGTAAAAGATTCAGTAACTTCAGTGTATTTTAGTTTTCACTTTTCAGTCTTTATCCAGGACCCGCTTAATTTCAAATTTGGATTCGTCTGTTCACAATACATTTTGCTAAATTATCACTATTTTGTTTGAGAAACGTGATATTTTGTTTTCACCACTAACCCCTCAGTAAACTTTTTGAGATTACCTAAACGATTGGGGTTTTCATTCAAGGGAATCACCGAAAAGCAAAACAAAAACATATCATTTTCTTTGCAAAGACATACAATACCATTTGGTTTAGGCATTACTGGAAAAATCACCTTTCAAAAAGACAACAATGCCAAAAATTACCTCGGGTTAAAAAAAAGAACAACATTTTGAAAATTATGATTAGAGGGCCTCAATCTCTGTAACTCTCTCGGATTGAATCATTATGAGATAAATTTGAAAGTAGAGATCGAAGAGAATAATCAGCAACTGTTGAACAGAATGCCAAGGATTTGTAAATCACTAATTAAGGCAGGTGGTGGTTTTATTGTCGAAAATATGTTTTTGTTGCTTGATATTTTTCATAGTTATGTGCTTATACTCTGTCAAAATAAAAAGCAAATACACTGTAGTTACTGAAGACTTAGCTTTTACTTACAAAAATACAAAAATGCCTCATTTTCAGGTGTTTCTTTAAACAAGTGAACTGCAGACTGGCTCCTAAACCATTTTCCTTTAGTGTACATCTAAATAATCTCTATCTACACTTTTCTCTCGCAGGATCCTAATCTAATCGGTTAGCATAATGTATCAGGGTACTTAATGCATGGGGGATGCCGCAATCGAAATAGAGTTAGCAAAATATCCTCGTGTTAATTAATCCATTTTTCAGAGAAGGTGTACTAAGGGAAACTTTCACTCAAGCGTTGTTAACTCCGGGAAAGGGCCAAACGAAAGTTTGAGATTGTCCCAGAATGAGATCAAAGCATAGCCGGTATCAGATGATGGGTAGATGGTCTCTGGTGAAAAATATCTGGGCGCCTAGTCAAGTGGGCCTGATGAGGTTTTAACAATACCCAAGATTAAGGGCCGTAGAGTCGTCAAGAGAAAAGTGACGAACAGGGGAGCGATCTTATTTTTAGTTTAGTTCAAAGTTTTCTTACTGATATTACCGATTTTCTTAATTTACAATTGTTAGAATCAGTCACCTGGAAATTTTATTTAACATTACCAAAAACTGTTACCAAAAGAGATATGAGTGATTTAAAAAAATGACCTCTCATCAGGATGTAGAGGGTCATAGATTTCTATTTCTTTAAAGCTTCTAAATCGGTATGAATTCTTATCTAAAATATTAGAGTAGTTTTCCGTTACCGTCACGGTTCTGAGTTCCGAGCTGTTGCCGTACCAGTTTCAAAGAGTACAGACTACACTACTAGTTAATCATAGCTAGGCGGAAAATGAATGGTTCATGCCTTTATAGAGGTCTTTAGCGTAAGGGGGATGGAAAAACTTCGGTCGGAATTTGAACTAAGAATGATGAATTCATGCTCCTAGCCGATATCAATTATACCACCCGCACATAGCCTTAAAAAGAATTGGATTTATCACAGGAATTTAAACGGAAATCAAAAAAAGTATTAGGATAATCCAAGTATACAATTGAGCATTTATGAATTACTCGTGCGATGATCCGTCTACAGGCAATCGGTGGTTGGACAAAATTTTGTGAAGCATTAATAAGACAGTTTCTCAATCTAGCGTTACTAACTCAAAAGATAATCGGCCTATAGCGTCTCTATCATCCTTACCCACAAAGATAGTATGGAGAAAAGAAATATTTGAGATGAGACACTTCTATCTTTATTACATGTTTAAGATTGTGTTTGTTTGATCCGATGGGATTGTTAATTGACACTTAAAAATTAAGACGAAAATGTTTTCTTTTTTAACAAAATTCTATCAAGAACGGGATTTTGTTGAAAACAAAGCATTTTCCTATGATTTGGTTATTTTAAAGGTCACTGAATTTAATAAGTTCAGTCTGCCAAAATGCAAGATAACTGTTGTCTATTTTTGCTACCGTACTCTGTCTCCATTTTAAAAGGTCATTGCTTGGTTAAAAGACTGTCAAAATTCACAGCCCCTGCATAAGTTGCATTTGACCTACTTGCAGCATCCTTGCTGCGTTCAGGCTAAAAGTTCAAATACCAGGCGCAATCAAACATGTGGTGTTTTTGTTCATCATCTTCGGATCTAAATAACGATTGGTAGGCCAATAAGAATGCAATAAATAAAATCAATCAGGGATTTAGAAGTTTTTTTTCCCACTTCCGTAAATTATAACCCGAACTATTGTTAGTTGACCAATGAGAATATGACACGAAATTATCTGTAATTTTTCACCAATCAGATTCATTTTTGGTTCGAAAATTTCGTCCATAAAGGCTGAAGCACTGAGTTCTATAACAAGTTGACCGGAGACGAAAAGACAAGAATCATATCTTCCCCCTCTGACACCAGATTCTCTCCTGCCACTAGAAGATATTGTGAAAACCCGTCTCATTGAAGAAAATCCCAGACTATGAACCAACGATCCAAATTGCGATAATCACATGCTGTGTAGTTCCGACAAAATTTCACACCATTTCTTTTTTTCTCCCCCACTTGGTGCCATTAACGCCTTTTGAAAAGGACTGTCTTCTTTCAATAACCAACTGGGAGAATCCAACATTTTCTATTCTTTATGTATTGTTTCACAATCATGTTACAATAAATTTGTTAACGGAGAGTTGCTTGATTATTTAAGTTGCTGACCCTTCTAGTAACTCGTACCAGTTATCCTGACCGTCAGAAGTTCCGGCCGAATTGTGTCATCTCCCTTCTGTGGATCTTTCAAACACAGCGTGGGCGCAGGAGTTGACAAAAGGCCTACTCGGAAAACGCTTGGGGTTGTAGCGGAACTAAGACCACACCTAGTGCCGTGACTAAATTTAGAGAAAGTTCTGTGAACACTACAACAAAATACTCCAATTTAACGTTACGAAAGATTCCTGATTCATGGGAGTGAAGGAAAGTGAAAGGAAAGGACTAAACATCAATTGAAAGACGATAGAATGCATGGTTGTCATTAAAAGGAACAGCCTAAAACAAATTACAAATCGGAGATACCAAAATCAAACAAGTACAACAATATAAATATCTGAGAAGTGTTTTCATAGAGGACGGAAAATGTGACCCTGAAATCTGGAGAAGGATTGGGATAACGAAAAATGACTTTCAAAATCTAAACAAAGTATTAACAAACAAAAATAAACTAAGAAAAATAGTACTGAAATTTTATTTACAATTTGTCTATTGGGGTGGTATAAAAATAACATAGAGGAAAGTACATCGAAACAATTACCATGAAAGTATTTATAGAAAAGACACGGAAAAGCTCGAATATGGACGGAGAAAATTGACTGAAGCCAAAATGTCAGGTCAGGACCAATTACATTACAGATTCTTCTTTGGATTTTATAAAGAACATCTCACTATATAGCAGGATCACCAGACCAGATGTGGCAGCCAGAAATATTTAAAGCAAGGACGAATGGTAGACTTATAAATATGTAAGATAGATCCCGTCGAGAATCATTAAATACTTACATGTAGCTATTATTTTACCAATAATATTAATGGGGGTTATAATGGATAATACAATAGAAATTTGACTTAAAGAAATAGGAAGTAAAAGTTATTGACGAATCTCTGCAGGAGAGAGAGAGAGAGAGAGAGAGAGAGAGAGAGAGAGAGAAATCTCTCGGAAAACGAAATCTTTAAGAAGGAAGAGTGTAGACGGTACAGCTGGCTACGATTAAATCGAAAAAAAAACTCTACGTCTAGCAGCTGCGAAAATCCTATCTGGTCAATGAGCTATTAAGCGAATCGTGATGCTGTGTCAGAGTTGTACAAGGACTAAACCTTTTGAACTGCTTAATTAAAAACCAGAGAAAAAGGAAATGTTTTAACGATGAATTTTGCAAGAGTTTAAATGAATGAAGAATTGCGTTTATCCAGAAAGACCAAGAAGAACAGAATAATGCAATTTTGAACTGTTTATTGTAGAAAATTGAAAAATCCTTTCGAATAGTTTCAGCTTAAATGGAATCTACTTGGGAAAAATGTTCTTAGTGTTCGGTAAGATGCAAAGAGAATTCGGCAAACATGAAAAACGTACCCGTAGAAAGAGGTAGTGTCAAAAGGACTGTTTTCCCCATGAAACCACTTTTTTTAACTACCTTCACTCTTCGGCAATCTTTATTGTTTTAATAAGCCATTATTAGAACTGGAATGAAACCTAAATTTATAGAACCTCGTTTTATACATTTTTGTTCCTGGGAATTTACAATAAAAGTACAAAACCCTAGTTATGTATTAGAGTGTTTATTTACAAAATATTTACAAAATTGTATAAAGTAATACAATTAAAACTAATACAACGCAATATTTGTTATTTACCAATTCACAAAGAAATGAACGTGAAAACAATTTTTATTCATCAATTTGTAAACATTTACTAAATTATTGAAATATGTGAACCAGCTATAAGAAAATCTTTATTATTTTCCATTTTATAAAATTTGAATCAATTGGCAATTAGCCGAGGTTTTGCCAACCATTCCATGAAATAATATAATATTGTAAATAAACAATCTAATAAATAAATGGTGTTTATTATTTTTCTTGCCAATTCTCAAATTTCAACAAAGAAAATGTATAAATTCTCTTTTATATGTTTAGATTGTATTGCAATTATTACCATCGTTATTTAAAGCAATAAACATTGTCGAAGAGTGAAGGCAGGAAAAACCGTCCTTTTTGTCAGTACGTCTTACTACGAGATAATTTATCCACATTTTCGATAATTTATAATGCTTAATTGTTGGAATCTGGACAAACTGTTACTGCACAAAAAGAGCGTGAACAACTGACAGAATCGAATATCACTTTGAAAAAGCAAAGACGTATTTCTTGGAAAGGACATTGGCCACTGATTTTGCTGAATGACATTTGTGCTTCAAATGTCTTCAATGGGTCTTGTGAGTGTTAAATTCTTCAAAATATCTTTCCTCTTTAAATATCCCATAATAAATTAATTATTAAACAAATTTCATCTTTATTATGTTGAAAAACTTGACAAAAGCTCTCCTGATATAAATAATATAAAATAAATAAAAATGAAATTAAGTTAAAAATAATGACACAGGCTGTAATGAAATCGGTAACTTTGACAGCATTCTCATAGAAAAAGTCAACATTATAGTATAGGGACACACACTACTGTACAATTTCGGACCGATCTGACTGTCCTGAAAAAAAGACTCACAATACTGTACAATTTCGGACCGATTTTATTTGTTCTGAAAAGCGACACGCACTATTGTATAATTTTCGACTCGGACATTTGTTGCAGACCCACTTTAGTAAGTTTCTTTCTCGTTGTTTGATTGTTATAAAATTGTTTCCTGTTTAACGTAAAATTAATGGTTCCGATTTATTGACTGGTTGTATCCCGGATAGCATAAATGGTTTTCCTTCTCTTTATCTTTAAACCTGCTTTCACCAACAGCGTCTAGAATTTAAGATACGGGAGACAGTTGCATCACACGTGACTAGGAGACAGGATGGCCCTGTGGCTGAGTTTAAATTTAATTAAAAGTTTTCAGCTGTAGTTAACACCAAAAAGCAAAAGTAAAAAAAAAAGAAAAGAAAGAAGGATAATTTGTTGTAGCACTGCTCTTGGTTTGATTAAAAGAAGTGGCGACAATATTTTTCACAAGTAAATGACGAGTGTAAGGAAATAAATGAATTTCAACAGGGCGATATTTTATATATTTTTGTTTTTATATAAGTGAGTAGCAAGAGAACTGATTTAATTGTTTCATGTCATATCAACTTCTGATGGGACATTTAATGCCGAAACTTAATTTTCTTGAAATTTAATTTTTTGAAATAATAAAAATACATGTTATTCTACTTTCACAATTGAATACATGGTAGATGATATTCAGTTTTTGTGCATATACATGTTTATGTGGACATAATTACAAGAGGCGGGGGTGTCTGTGTTTTAAGTTGTAGTTTTGTTGAAGTTATATTTTGGAATACAGTTTGAATTCTTTAATAAATTGTAGGATATTATATGGATTAATGTCATGAAAGAGTTCTTTCATTTTGGGTGTTTTGTTTTGTTTAGCGGCATATCAACCTTTATGGGTTATTTAATGCCGGAATCTGAATATTTTGAACATAGTTTTGTGGCTTCCACTACAGATAAATTGTATTGTTGGTCGTTGTGATTTAAAATTTATTGTTTGTAATTCCACTATAAATATGTATCGTTGGTAATTTTTTTTATATAAAAATGTATTGCTTGTAGTTTTACTATAAAAAAATATTTTTATACTATTATAGTTTGGGTGGGGGTCACTATTTGCCCATAGCTGGAGACCTAACAGTTGCTACCACCTCAGGTCAAGATAGACCTAGAAACAACAGAAGTTAAGAGGTGTTTGCACGCTTCTGAAAACATCTAATCTCCCGATCAGAGACCTAGCTGCCGGACATAAATAAAAAGAATTAAAAAAAAGAATTACATTATTATGCATGCAAAATAAGAAGACATTACAACTTAGGAATTATGTACTCGAGACACGTGTGTGATTATGCATGTGTGTGTTTGAAAATTCATTGACTAAAGGGAGGAGTATCCTCATGCTCAGGAACAAGTTCCCGGTGGTATTGTCACTAAAACAAACTGGGGGACAAAGAGATAAATGAAAGAGAACAAGAAATGTCCCGTTTTTATAGGCACTTAATAGCGTCTTCTAACGTCTTCTTGTCGAAATTGAAGAAGCTATGTGGGATAACCTGCAGTTTCAAAACAAATAATCATGAAATGTATTTAAAAAAGGTGTTTTCAGAATTATTAATTTTTGTTGTTATACAGAAAAGAAAGCGGCTTTATCTTCTGAAGTCATTGAATGTTTACACAACAGACTCTGAATTGATAAGGCCCTTGGAGTGAATATCTCTGAATGCGTTGTGAAATGAGTATTCGCTTCCTGGTGATCGATGTTGAAACGAAACTTGTTTTTCAAAAACATGCGCCGCCTCTGACCAAGCCAAGGGCGGTAATCCCACAGACTACCTTATGCAAAATCGCTCAGTGGCAGATTTCACACAATGCATTTACTGTATGAGCCAAATATCTAATGATGTGCAACATGAGCTTGTAAAATATAGACCTACGGTAGTATTCCATGTTTTCAGGAGATCGTCTCATAGACAACGGGTCAAATGCTGAAAATATTTTAATTAAACGCATGAACCGTAATATGTTACAACCGATGTGATTTTATATCCTTTAATTTAGAGATTTCATTTATGGTCAGACCGAAGACATTGTATTTGAATTTGATAAGGAGATAGACGCCTTTCTCGCCTTTTTATTCATTTCCTAACCTGTGTTTAAACTTTGTTCGCTGTTTTGCCTTTTCCCCAGTTTCTTTAATTAGCATTTTAAGTTGACTGTTTTTTCTTTCGTCTTTTTTAATACTATTAACCGCTTGTCTGGGTGTGATCGAGGGATTTGTCACGCGGAAATAAATGCACGTGTTATTTTATGCACTTGAGATGGAAACGACTTGATCACGTATCATTTCTTTCTCAAGACGGAAGACACTGTTTCAGCACGGTAGTTGTTCACACTGGGGTTGGCACAGGCAACGCAGTCAGCCGCTATGAGCTGAGCCTTCGAATGTCGATTCTTGTAACTTGGGATATACAACATATTTCTTTTGAAGGAAAGGTATAAAATAAACTTGTTTCATAGATAAATATCGGGCACTACATTAATATGGCCTCAAAGTTAAAAACAGAGCGTCATCATCAGGATATGGTTAGAAAGCTAAACTCGTTGATATTTATTGTTGTAATTACTTCCACCGTATGGAGTGTAATAGATATATCGTTATGCTAAGTGTTGAGGGGTCTTCCCCCTTTTACACAAATGGACTCACGCAGGGTATACATATACTACTGCTAGTGGATACCTGAGAGAGAGAGAGAGAGACAGAGAGTGAGAGAGAGAGGTCGAACATAGTCGAACGTCGAAAGAACGAGCGTACGAACGTAGCGGTCAAGAGTCGCAGTAACGAGCACGTAGACTCAGTAAGAAGTCATACAGCGATACGTCGATATCAAGACTATATATATATATATATATATATATATATATATATATATATATATATATATATATATTGTCTACTAACCCCGAATTCCTAGAACTACTAACCTGTATTACCAGTTTGTATTATTACGTTAATACATTTATTTTCCTATATTCATTCTTGGCGTTTGTTATTATTGATACCGGATTTCATCCCGGAATCCACAACAACTTGGCGACGAGGAAATCGAACTCACACGGAAGGAAAACAAAATAAATTCTCTCTCGAAAGGAAATAAAAATTTTCCCTCTCGTCGACCACAACAACTGGGTAATGAGGACTACACAAAATAATTGGCCGTTTGCCATTGTCCACAACAACTTGGCAACAAAAGATTTACGAGGATTAAAATACGGAAAAGCAAGTTTTTCGTAAGACTCTTATCATGGAGGATTTTAAAAGTATTTTAGTAGAACTTGTAAAATACCAAAATGAACAGCAAATACAACTCCAAGAAAGAATGGAAGAGAAGTGGCCAAAACAATTATTACAAACGCAGAAGGAAAATGAAGAATGGCAAAAACAATTACTACAAACGCAGAATGAAAATCAAGAAAGACAAATGAAAATCCAGGAACTAATATTAAAGGTAGCGGGTAACAAACAACAAAATATCGAAAGAGAGGCGACTTTTTCCCAAGTCGTAGTGTGGAACACTATAGAAACATTCAAATACTCTCTATAAGAGGATAATTATTTCGGGGACTATTTCAGACGTCATGAAGACATCTTCAACATCGATTGTTAAAACTGGACGGAATCTAAGAAGCTACGTCTTTCACTCAGAAAATTAGGAACAGAGGAATACACAAAATTTGTGGATTACATCTTGCCAAAAAAGACAAATGATTTAACGTTTGCGAAGCAGTTACACGCCTTACAGAGCTTTTCAGTCCAAAGTCGTCAATTTTTCACAAAAGGTGGAAATGTCTTAACCTCGTAAAGGACGAAAAGGAGGACTACTCCACGTTCGCCGCAATCGTGAACAAACACTGCGACGACTTTAAGTTGGCAGAATTAACTCCGAACAATTTCAAGTATCTTATTTTTGTACAAGGGTTAGTCTCAGCTAAGGATAGTGAAATGCGCAAAAGGACGCTTTCAAAACTGCAAAATGAGCCTGGATTAACACTACAAAAATTATCAGAAGACTGCCAAAAATGCCTGAGTATAAAGAAAGAGTCAAAGATATCGAGGAGTCAGGAGTAGCACATATACGTAAGTTGAACAAAAGTTTACGTTTTTCACTCTCCCCGGAAAGAAAACAAAAATTCTATAATAATGAAAAGAGATTTTCACCCTCTCTGGAAAGAAAACAAAAATTCTATAATAATGGAAAAAGTACAACGTATAGGGCAAATAATGTCAAATATGAAAGCAAATATAAGCCCCCCCCCATCTGCATGTTATCGATGTGGAGGATTACACTGGAATAAGGATTGTCGTTTTAAATATAAAAAATGTCTAGCGAGTAGAAAAATGGGTCACAAGTCATCCCAATGTAGGAACAGAAAATTTACTAGTAAGATAAGAGCTACTAGAGTGCACGACGAAGACAATATTAACATAAGAAAATACGTGGAACTTGAAATTTTAAATAAAAAGATAAAATTACAACTAGACACAGTTTCGGATCTAACGATAATTAACCTACAGACATGGAGAAAGCTTGATAGACCGACCATGATACGTACACAGAAAATTGCTAAGTCAGTTACAGGGAAGCGTATAAAATTCGAAGGAGAAGTGATCCTAAAGGTAAAATTCCACGGAAAAATAAAAAAAAACTCAAGATATTCTTACTGAAAGATACAGAAAATCTGGTGGGTACAGACTGGATGTAAAAGTTCGACGTATGGGATTTACCTATCAGCTCTTTTTGTAAGAAGATAAAGTTCGAACAATCAGAAGCTATAAAATTAAAGGAAGAATTACACAATCAATTTCCAGAAGTATTCTCGAGCGGTTTGGGACGATGTAACAAATTTCCAGCTAAAATTGAATTAAAAGAAAATGTCCAACCAGAAGTAAAAAAGAAGCGAAACCTGCAGAATACGGTCTGTATTTGATAAGTTATTGCCGAACAAGAACAAAAACCGGCATACACCTATAGTACTCAAGAGATCATTCAAACCAGGTACAATAATTAACAGACTAGGAAATGTGATGTACACAATACAAGGCGAAGGCGAAAAATTTACCCACAGAAGACATATTGTTCCAAATACAAAAAAGAGGAGCCAAGCTCGTCACCTGCAGCAAATGACGATTCGATGGATGCAATCTTTGAAGCTTTTGAGATTCAAAGACCACAGGAAGATACAGAAATTAGAAGGTCAAACAGGAAAAGAAAATTTATAGAACCTCTAATTATCGACCATAAGAGGAAACAATACTAACTCCTCCCCCCAAAAAAGGGATCTAAGGAGGGGTGTTGAGGGGGTCTTCCCCTTTTTACACAAATGGACTCACCCAGGGTATACATATACTACTGCTAGTGGATACCTGTGAGAGAGAGAGAGACAGAGAGTGAGAGATGTCGAACATAGTCGAACGTCGAAAGGAACGAGCGTACGAACGTAGCGGTCAAGAGTCACAGTAACGAGCACGTAGACTCAGTAAGAAGTCATACAGCGATACGTCGATATCAAGACTATATATATATATATTTGTCTACTAACCCCCTATTCTTGGAACTACTAACCTGTATTAGCAGTTTGTATTATTATGTTAATACATTTATTTTCCTATATTCATTCTTGGGGTTTGTTATTATTAATACCGGATTTCATCCCGGAACCCACATTAAGTAAGTTTAGTAAATACTTTATTGCCTATCGTAGTCTAGTGAAAGTCATTTTTTTTATCCAAACTGTAGCTTATTTCCTACAGACGTACCGTTCCAAACGTGTCGATATTCCCATGGCAAATATCAGATGGCAGCCATTATTTAGTTCTAGTTGATTAGAGATTTTTGTAATCACTTCACTCCAAGTAAGGCAACAAAGCGACCAAGAAGCAACTGGTTATTCAAAATAAATGAAACTGGGAAAACATTACTGATGAAAAAGGACAAGACAAAGAAAAGGAATTAAAAAAAGATTATGAGGATTGACGTTACGTATCTGTCTATATTGACGTTACATTTTAATTTTTGATGATTGCAGTTGACAGGAAATTTGCAGAAGTTACCAACCGATTTCCAAACTCTTTTCGGCTTTACATCGTCATGGAGAAGAAACAACATTATCCTTACTGTTGAGCGCAGTGCATATTTCGACCACACTTTTTTAGACACGTTGCAGCTGTCGGAGATATAAATGTGAATTTACTGTTTCATTGCGTTTAAGAAAATCTGAATAATACCACGACGGTCGAACCACACGCAAAGATTAGGGTAGGATTATATTTTCTTCCAAGGATCTCAACTTTTGGCCGTCGATTGTAGAGATTTATCCATCGTTAACCTTGTCAAGCCATTGCACTTTGGGTTGAACATTTTATGCAACCCATTTTCCTCGCCTCTTACAATCTACCCCGGCTGTGCAAAAACATTGGCTCAACTTGCTAAATTATTTACTTTTGTTTAGGTACCACCACTGTTTCGGTATAGGTAAGATTTAAAATGATTTTTAAAAATGGAAAAGCTTTCATGAAGCTTTCATTTCAGCTTTAATTGAAAGTTAAAGGATTTAAAACTTGCTATTTCTAGTAAGCCAAATGCTCTTTGGTGTATTTCCATAAGAATTTTATATTGTTCGGAATCGATTTTTTTTCAGTAAGCGGCCATTTTGCATAAACAAACGTTCATTGTCGGTTTTTAAAATCTTTCAAAAATAAGATATACTAAAAATGATCACGATGAAATTTAATAAAATTTGTGAATAAATCTGTACATTTTATGATATTTGAGGCCATTAAAACAAATATCTGCTGCATTTTAGTTAATGCTCTATATAATATAACTTCTTAAGTATAGTGATGCTGAAAAAAAAAAGCCAGACAAAAATACTGTACCGCCAGCGAAAATTTCAGCTTTTTACTTAAGTTAGAAAAGGGATTTTATTAGTGATGCTGTCTTTTCTCGAATAATTGGCTCAATTCGATGTGACATTAAGTGGAAAACGATCCAAATTGTCTCGCTAGTAATTTATCTCCATTCAACTTGGCAGTAATCCCATAACTCTTGGAGATCCGTACTTTTCAGTTGAGTCCTTGTTTCTTCCGTTCGCAACGCAATGGTTCAAATATATTAAGATCAATTCTTTGTGTTGTAGAGTTTTTTAAATGTTGAACATTATGTTGCACATGATGTGTAGCAAGGAATACTATCTTGCTGAAATTTTTTTCCATCTTTGCAGTCTGCGAGAAGATTAGACTGTGGTAAACCTTGTGATGTATGTTACATGTTTCTTTCTCCAACGTACATATTCTATTTCATTAAAATTTAAATATTTTGCATTAATCACAAAAAAATCTTTGCCATTTTTCCATGTTAGATTTTTTTCCCATGTTAGATTTTTTTACCACTTCACGCTTCTATTACGATGTTTTTTGATTGATAATCTTTTTTCTATTGTACACCGATTCAAGCTGTTTTCGTAATACTCTGCGTACAGTATCACCTGAAACTTCACTGTTAAGACTTCATTCACTTCTCACTTCTTTAGTTGCAAATGTGAGATTGCCTACCGAGACTCCTACGATCTTTCTTCCATCACTTTTGTCTAATGTTTATGGTCTCCCTTTTATTTTTGCACTTAAAACACTCCTAAAACATTTTTGTGCGTTTTGAACAATGTTTCTGGAATTTAACAGCAACCTGGCTATCTTTCGTTGAGTCACCTTCCACTTCAAAGTCAGAATTTTCATATTTATTTCAGCTAAAACTTTTGCCATGATTTTAGTATAAAAAGCAAGTCTGTGTTCAACTACAATATCAAGGCACATTAGTCTCATGTTAATAAGATGGAAGTGTTCCTGCTTAGAAATTTTCATTTTATATCTCTTTATTCGCTCAGAATATATTTTACTGGCCTTAAAGCTTAAAGCTGTCTAGCTTCAGTTACACATTATGGCAAAAAACATTTCCAATGTTCAAGGTCCACATTCACGACTGATAAAAGCATCCTAATAAACTTATATTTAATATCTAAATCTTAATTTCTTAATAAAATCAATGTATATAATCATTTTATATAGTCAACCCAAACCATTTGAACGCCAGTATATTTACCCAAAGGATATTTAGCATGGTCCCTTTGTCTTTACGATTTATTTTGCCAAACGGAAATTACTTATGATTCAAGGAGACTGCGTTTTTTATTGTAAACATTAGTATTTTAACAATATCTCTTGAATGGGTCTCGAACGTGTATTTAATGAATCCAGTAAAAAAAATTATAGGTACATAGTGACTACCAGTGGTAGACGTCAGTTTTCGAAATTAGAAAATAGGTGGTCGAATTTTTATATTCTAGACGAGGCTGCCATTCTCACTTAGAAGTTTGGTGTAAAATAGTCGATGTTGTCAATTTGTCCAGAGGTCATACATGGTTCCTCTGTTCTTTGCGGACATTTGCATGAATTTATTAAAAGACTCATAATACATGAAAGAAGAGTTTTATTTGAGGAAAAAATGGTATAACAATCTTAAGACCTTACTTGACGCATCTACTTAACGAATCCGCCGTTAGCATCGATAACTGCTTCAATACGCGGTCTGAAACGTTAACATACCAGAATATGAGAATAATTATTTTGGACAATGTGCTGCTCGTTATGGCGGACTTTGGTTTTTGTAGTGCTATGGTGGCGTTGATGGACTTCCCTCACTGCTACGCCCCATACGTAGTAGTCCAAGAGATTCAACCTTTGAGAGCTGGGTGAACATATGTCTGGATGAAGCGATTTTTTTTACAGTATGGTTCAGCTTTTATTCCAGTATGGCTTACTCTTGAACATATTAAGATTGTAGTGATCGGGAAACATCCATATGACAGTGGTTCGTGGGAAGAAGCTGTTCGAGTGGAACTTACTTTTTAACTACGGAAGGAATGTCGGGAGTACGTAAGTGGCATGGCGTGTTATCTCTGTGATGGTTTCACTTGGCGGAACCAGGGAATGTAGTTGCGGAAACTGTAGCTCATCCGTTATTGGATCGTCTTGGCCTTATGTGATTGCACATAATCATGTTGGTTTGCGGTCTTCGTTTGTTCCCGTTCTCTATTCAAATCCTCAGAAACCACTCTAACACCTCCTTTTAGTCAGCAGTATTGCCCCATCAGCCTCGCAGAAAGAAGTGAAAAGGCATGTCATCTTCCTCGTTGCTGACAACTCCCAGAACCATTACATTTACCGGAAACTTTGTGTGCATGAACCGTTCGAACGTCATTAGGGTCTCTGCATGACTATCAGTCATTTCTCCTGTGGACCTTTTGGTGCAGATCTTTTTTTTCTCTTGAGAGGAAAACCAGAACTATCCAGGCGCTCGATGATTCAATTTACTCAGTAAAGCGCTTTGCTTGGATCAGACTGTCATCTCTTGTCGTTGCAGACAAAAAATGACCTCTCCGCATCATATATGACATGTATCGATGTTCCATATGCAATTCTTTCGATAGAGTGTTTTGAGATATTGAACAATAGCATTGACTTTCTTTGTGTTCTTATCAATAATCCTCAACACCTCTTGTATGAATTCTTGTGTTCCGATGGTATTAGAACCCTTAGCAGGCGTTTTACATTTACCTACTGTTGTAGAATCCCCGTCAGTGACCCTAGCTCTTTGCACCTTTTAACAATAAAAGACCGTGCAACTTTAAGGATCGAGCAATCCTTAAATCACTATGCTCCGCCTTTGAGCCAATGATTATAACGTATCTTTTCATTTTATGAGTTACCTTGAGGCCTGTCATCATTCATTTGAATAGAAATGATAATCAAAACAAGTTAGAAAGATATTAGTGTTATTATAAGACGTGTGCTCAAAGAACTGAGCAACTTTGTAATATTACGTTGGCCAGGAAGTCCTGATTTTACTTACGAAGCGGAAAGAAAGCAACAAAATTTTATGGAGCAACACAAAAATAAAGTCCATCATTATCGGTGATCAACTAGCACCCGAATCTGTCCCACATACCGGTCCGCTGGATTTGAATGAAAAAACTGTAAATAATCTTCCTTCACTTCATCAAAAGTGTTGAATCGCTGGTCGCATAGTTACTCGGAACAAGATTGGAACTGAATGGTGGGTGTGGAAGTATCTCATTACCGTCCATCTGTTTGAACTTCTTACTCAACCTGTAATTGTGTGGCCTCGCATTGTCGCGCAGAAACAAAACCCGATCTCGACTGACCAAAGGAGGATACTCCTTTTTTAGTTTGTTGTACACGCGGTCTTGCTGCTGTCAATATAATTTTGCGTTGATGGTGTGACTGTGGGAAATAAGCTCGAAATGCAGTACACCTTGGAAATTCCACCAGAGAGAAATCAAGATTTATTGTTTTCTTTCTGCTTGTTAAGTGAGCCAGGACATTCTGGCAAGCCTAGTATACCGTTAGTAGATGTCATAGTATTGAGAAAAGGCACAGAAATAAAATAGTAGGAATTCCTAGGCAACATAGTAAAGGAAAGTGAGAGAAAATGACAAAGTATCAATTGTAAGAACACAGAATATCTGGTTGTCAGAAAGATAAACAGCCCAAGATACGAACTACGAATTGGGGAACCAAAATCAAGTTGATACAACAATTTAAATATCTAGGAATGTGTTTTGACAGAAGACGGAAAATGCAATACCAAAACCCGAAAGTGTATTGAAATGGCAAATTAAGCTTTTGAAAATGTAGGCAAAGTATTAACAAAGAGGAAAATTTCGTTAGAAACAAAGAGCACAGCGATGGGTTGTTACATTATATTGGTCTTCCTATATATCAGCGAATGCCTGAAAATCTCACCACAGATGGATAAAAGACTTGAGACAGCAGAAACGTTGAAACGCGGATCTACAGAATGGTGCTGAGAATGACACGCGAATAACGAGGTCGTTTTAATGAATATAGAAACAAAAAGGGCATTTATATTCAGCATCAGAAAGACATAATTGAAATTTTCAGGGAACAGGACGAGGAAAATCTGCTTGGAGAATTTGATGCACATACAAAACACATTAAAGTCAAGTGAGGCAGAGAAAAACAGCGAATAAGCTACCTAACAAAATGTTTGGCAGAACAAGGAGAGCAGAAAATAAAACCTTACTAAAAGGCCTAAAGGACAGGAAACTGTAGAGAGCCATAATCGCCAACGTCCTTAAAGAAGCACATACATAGGCGAAGTGTTCAAATAAGCTTGTTGACAACTGTACTGCCACTTACTGAGAATTGAGAGTAAAGAAAGTACCAACAAAATGAATAAATTTCACCAATATCTTGTATGATTCACTATCCTTTGCCTTCTAACATTTTAATTTATAAATCCGATTCGTTCCTTAACCCCATATTAATTCAAGAGATCACTTAATCTAATGGTTTCTAAAACATGGGTCCATTTTGAACGTTTTTTTTTTCTTCAAGTGAAAAAAAAATTCATTGCTTTCACGTTACTGAATTCACTCAAGCGAAATAAAAAGACTGGTTCTTTCTCCTGTTCCCACTTTTTTGCATTGTCGACCATGAAGAAATGAAATCCCTTAAAAGAGGCCTGTCACCATTGGTTGCGGACAGATGGTGTGATGAATGGTCGATGATAGAGAAAGGGGGCGCTGTAGTGATGTCTCGAACAAGGGGAAAAAACGAAAGTGCTGTTGTAACGTGGACGTCACTTCCGGTCTTACATGGCAAAGGCCTTTTATGTCGTTTAGGTTTTTGCTTAATACAGGCTTTTTTCAGTCGTTTTTGTTTTATTAACATTATATGCACTTAAGTGTTGAACAAGTTTGGGAGAAAAGAAAAAGAAAACGAGAACGATTCGAACGATGTAAGGAAATAGAATAAAGAACAAGGAAAAAGATGAAAGGGGTAGATTGAAGCAAGCAGAGAGAAAGGCGGGATTTCGGAAGCTCCTCTGCATGGAAGACCTGTGAAACATAATCTTTTGGTCCCCGTTTCCAGTTCCTTCTTACTGTGGCTAAGAGTAAAGTATAAAAGTGGACGTTGAAAAAGAAAGAAACGAAGAGATAATGGTGATAAATATATAAATGAAGAACGAAAGAAAGTCCAAAGTGAGAAAGGAAGAAAAATAGAGAGAAATAAAACAAGAGTTGTTGTAAAAGAAAGAAAGAAAGAAAGAAATGTAATGAAGGCTTGGAGAAAAAAGAAAAGAAAAAGAGAGTTTTAAGAAAGAAATAAAAAAGAAAGAAAGAAGGGAAAGGTAATAAAAAGAAAGAAAAATACAGAAATTAATGGGGAAAAAGAAAAAGAAATACAAGAGAGTTGCCAAATAAATAAAAAGAGTAAGAAAACGAATATTAGAAAGAAAAAGATAGAGAAATAAAGTAATGAATGTTTAATGAGAAAAAAGGAAAAGTTATAACGATGTGAAAGAAAGAATGAAAAAAAGAGAAATAATGTTTATGCAGAAAAGAGAAATAAATGAAAATTTGAGAAATTAAAACCAAAGAATGAAGAAAAAAAAAGAGAAAATGACTGTTGCGAAAGATTAAGAAATAAAGAAGAAAGATACAAGGAATAAGGTAATGAAGAGAAAGAAAGAATGAAAGAAACAAATAAAAAAGGAAATAAAGAAAGAGAGAGAGAAAGTGTGACAGTAAGAAATAAATAAAATGACTATGGTATAAGACAGGAAAAACAGGCAAAAAAAAACAGCATAGATAGAAAGAAAGAATCAATGGAAAAGAAAGAAACGGCTATGGTTAATACAGAAAGAAATGATGAAAAGAAAGAAAAAAAGAAAGAAAGAAAGAAAAAGAAAGAAAGAAAGTGACAAAAAAAAGAATGAAAATCATGACTGTGGTTTAAGACAGAAAAATGGTAAAAAAGAGAAAGACAAGGAAAGAAAGAATCAATGAAAAAGAAAGAAATGCTTATGGATAATAGAGAAAGAAGTGACGAAAAGAAAGAAAGAAAGAAAGAAAGAGAAAAAGACAGAAGAAAGAAAAAAATTATGGTTTCAGACAAAAACAGGGAAAAAAAGAACAAGGTAGAAATGAATGAATGAAAAAGAAAGAAATGACTATGGTTGATACAGAAATAAATGATGAAAAGAAAGAAAGAAAAGAAAGATGGAAGTGGAAATAGAGAATTAAACAAAAATGGGAAGATATCCATAGGTAAGAAAAAAAGTATTATAAAAGAAGAAATTAAAAGAGAAAGAAAATAAGCATAAGGAAAAAAATGAAATGAAAAAAACAAAACAAAAAAACTCCTGAATTCCTCGCATCCAGATCCAACAAATAAATACCTAAATAGAAATAAAAATAAATAAAAAATAGAAAACACAAAACGCTGCTAAGACGTAATTTCTTTCTTTCTTTTGGTGCACCATTTTTTTTTCAAGCATGTCACTTTCCTCTTTTGTCCTTTCACTTACACCACCCATGCACTTACCCTTATTTTTTCTCCCTCAAATTCCCATTTCCCACCATTTCTTTCCCGCACTTCCCTACCGCCATCACCACCGTTCAGGGTTTCCGACACGGAGCGTTGCTTACTTGTTTCCACTCCTTTTTCCGCTTATCCGATTCAAGTGTGTGACATCGAAATGCAATTGCTTCCTATTGATGAGTGGTCGACATTTTAAGAAGTCTTTGAGGATGAAATTAGAGGCGAGGGGACCTTACCTCACCACCTGTCCATGAGAGTCAGCGGCCTCGATCGGCACAAGATTGCATGGTGTCTACTACTGAATAAATAAACGCCCGAGGGCATCGGCCCGGAAGTCTCACCGTCTGCGGTTGGGTCGTGCCACTTTTATTTACGTCATTAACACACACACACACACACACACACACACACACACACACACACACACACACACACACACACACACAAACACACACACACACATATATATATATATATATATATATATATATATATATATATATATATATATATATAATGGGCACAGTAAACTGCATAAGTAGTACCGCTGAGTATGCTTGCTAGTAATCAGGTTTTGGAAGTCAAAAATTACTATTGAGGATTCCTAGTCTTAGCGATATCATAATAATGTTGATGAAATTCAAGATTTCACAAACTCATACATAAACAGGTGCGCTCATATAGACACATACACAGACACGCACGCACGCACACGCATTTCCGGCATATATATAAAAAAAGTGCTGTTGAGCCTCATCTTTAATGGCATGTTTATGAGGTTTCAAAAGTTGGACGCTCCGGACTTCTTCAGATGATTGGAATTTTGAAGTGAACCCTTTATTTCGTCGGGGTAGATTGTTCTAGTTCCACGGGCCAATCCACTTCCGTATGTTTCAGTTATCTCCCTTTCAACTCTCAACGTTTTGTGCTCACCACTGCTGTAGTATTGAACTACAGATATTAAACTAACAACTCTGGGTCAAGTCACTGGATCAAACCAACGCTTTTTTACAGTAGTACATGTGTTCTTGAGGACATCAGTGTATGAATTTTTAGGAATTATAAAAGTCTCAATAAACATTTTTACTAGGGCTCATATTGCAATTTCTTTTGTTATTATTGATTTTCTCTAGAACTGCATATTCCTGGTTACTATATGGTATTCATTTCTATGGTTGGCCGACTTAGAAGATTTATGCGGCATAGCATATGTCCTGATTCCTTAAGTTTTAGTATTTTCCATGATGTTCTCTGTCTATTATTTTAATCTCATCCCACAGGGGGCGGTGTTCTCTCCTTTCCATCCACGTGTGGTCAGCTACGCCTGGTTGTTTCTGTCTTCCCTCGATTTATGTCTTTAAGATATTCTAGCAGCCTTACCATAAGGAAGCGGCCTGTTCATATATATACGAGGGTCATTCAAGAAATAAGGTGAAGTTTTCGGTATAAGGACTTCTAATACAGATAGAAATTTACTCTTTTTTATTTTTCTTTGTTTTACTTCTTTTTGACATGGATTTAATTTCTTTTGCAAATTTAAAAAACTTTGAGAGCTTTGGTGATTAACAAAGATGGCCGACCAAGAAGCATGCTCCAGAATTGAACAGCGGTCAGTTATCAAGTTTTTGGTTGCTGAAGGGTGCAAACCAGTTGAGAATGTCAACTGTGTATGGTGCCACATGTTTCAGCCAAAAAATGTCTACAAGTGGGCTAAATCGTTTAGAGAAGGACGGAGCAGTGTTGAGGATGAAGACAGGCCTGGGAGGCCTACAGAAGTGAAGTCTCCTGGGGTGATCGAATCAGTCAATGACCTAATTCAGTCTGACAGAAGGGTGACAGTGGATGACATTGCAAGGACTTTGAGCTTATCTGTTGGGACAAACGCAGGGGTCATCAGTCAGAAGGAGTCATCTTGCATCATGACAACGCAAAGCCTCACACAGCAGCCCAAACGGTGCAGACCATCAACGAGCTGGGCTGGGAACTGCTCCCTCATCCCCCTTACAGCCCAGACCTTGTCCCTTCAGACTTTCTCCTGTTTGGTCCCTTGAAAGTGTTCACGAGAGGCACAAAGTTAAAAAGTGATGATGAAGTCAAAAGTGTTGTGAGCAACTGGCTGAGACATCAGTCCAAAGATTTTTACGCTGAGGGAATACGGAAGCTTGTGCACAGATGGGAAAAGTGTGTGACAGTTCTGGGAGACTACGTTGAAAATAAAAAGTAAGCTTCTATCTGTATTAGAAGTCCTTATACCGAAAAAGTCACCTTATTTATTGAATGACCCTCGTGTATATATATATATATATATATATATATATATATATATATATATATATATATATATATATATATATATATATGTATATTAGCTATTTTTTTAATGTTTTGCTTTTATACATATAAGTGTCTACCTTTCTGGATTTTAATGTCACGTGTCCCTTCAGGACGTTGGCGATCATAGATCTCCATAATTTCCTGTCCTTCGTAGCTCTTTATAAATGTTGTCTTGTTATTTATACGAAACATTGTTCCGACTTCCATTTACTCCATCTCAATTGATTCATTATGCGTTTTCTCCCTCTCCAGCTTCCCTTGAATCTGTTTTGTGAGCATAAAATTTTCAAAACCCAATTTGCTCATGCGCTCAAGAGATTTCAGCTGTCTCGTCCTGATGTGAATTATAAGTTTCCATTTTGCTTCCATTTTTTCTAAAACTTCGCCGTTGCTCACATGTTCGGACCATAGTATTCTCAGCATACTTCTGTATAATCACATTTCTGTTAATCTTTTCTTCATCATTGCCTAGAATCTCCTGTGTTATAGGAAGAATGATATTACGTAACATTTAAGTACTCTTTTCTTTGTTTCTAACGAAATGATTCTGTTTCTTAATACTTTGCTCAGTTTCTGGAAGGCATCTTTAACTGCTCCAGTGCACGTTTGGATTTCAGTGTCGCACTTTCCGTCCTCTGTTAAAACATTTCTCAGATATAATATTGTTGTACTTGTTTGATTTTGGTATCTCCAATTTGTACTTTGAATGTTAGGCTCTTCCTTTTTCTGAAAACCATTTATTCTGTCTTCTTGCAATTTATGCTTAGTCCTTTCTTCTTGCTTTCCTTCACTAACTTCTGTTGGAGTTGTAGCAGTTTCCTTTCTATGTCGGCTACCAACACTGTCTCATCTACATATCTTATACTGCTGAAATTGTGGCAGCGGATAGTGAATCCTGTTCAGCATTCTAATTCTCACGGAATCGCTTCACTTTATAGGTTGAATAAGTCCGGTGAGAAAGCACATCCTTGTCTTACATCCCTTTCTATTTTTGTATATCTACTTGAAGTCATTTTCTATATGTATGCAGGTGGTTAGCTCCCAGTATAGATTCTGCATTATTCTAATATCCTTCCTAAATATGTCAATGTTATCTAACATTGCCAACAGTTCTTTGTGAGTGTTTTTGGCTAAAGTTTTTCTTTAATCAGCTCACATTAAACGAGGCGATAAAACCATTTAGACGCCAGCGATCACTGAGATTGAAAGAATCTTAAAAAAAGAGAAATAATGTGAGAAGACAATAAAAGAACAGGTTACATGGAGACAGAAAATAACAAATGAGACGTATACAAGAAAATCATAACGAAAAACCCAAGGTACCTTAGAAGAATTCTTCAATGAAACATGTACTAAAGAGGTAATACTGCCCGAATAAACATCTATCTATCTATCTATCTATCTATCTATCTATCTATCTATCTATCTATCTATCTATCTATCTATCTATCTATCTCAGTCTGCTCATGTCTATCTATTTATCTATACCCCAAATATTAGATTATACTTTATAATAACATTATACGTTGATTTAATTTACAATATATCGTTGCTTCCACGAAACCGGTTGATTTTAGAAACAACAGTATCGAATAACTAAACCCATCCCTCAGTTATTATATATTTCCCGTATTTATATTTTTAGTTTACATCATCTTATTTTTATCTTTATGCTTTATATTTATTTCTTATTAAATAAATATTAACTATATATTTATATTACCTTTAATTGTATGTATTTTATCTTTTCTTCCTCTTTTCATTTTTTCTCTTTTTCCTTTATTTTATTCTCCTTATTTCTACTTCTTTCCGATCCTCATATTCGTAGAGTTGCTTCCCTTGGACTTAATTATCTTATTTAAATTTAACGGATTTTTACTTTTACCTGGCGATTGTACACACATGAAACTCTGAGTTGTACAACTGACGTAGGTAATATGTATAGTTATTAATATATACTTTATAGGTCTGTTCCATTACACTGAGTACTACTTTGATTACATAAAAAATTAAATAAATATTTATTTGCAAATCTGTATATGAATGTAAAGGAACGAATGTATGGTTGCTCGTATCTCTTTATTTAATTCATATTTGTATCTATCTATCTTTCTATCTATCTATCTATCTATCTATCTATCTATCTATCTATCCATGTGAGCCTGTTTTTATCTCTCTATCTATCTATCTATCTGAAAAAATCTATGTAACGCGTTTCATACTTCAAAAAACCTCATCAGATTAAAACAATGATTTTCTTGATGGATTTATATATATATATATATATATATATATATATATATATATATATATATATTTGTGTGTGTGTGTGTGTATGTGTGTGTGTGTGTGTCGGTGAGAGGGGCAAGTTATAATTATATAACGAGAGGAACGGTGAAGATATAGGAACGCTAAACTTTAAATTTATATGTCTGGCGTTTGATGATGTCGAGACGTACAACCTAGCCGATTTCATTCTGATCACCAATGCTTGTTTTATGTTTTTTTTATTTTTATCGTTGTGTTTTTTTGTCCTCTATATATTCCACGAAGTGACATCAGATTTGTAAAGAAAGGTGAAATGTGGCATGAATATGGACGGAAATTTGGGCACTTTCTATACATTTTAGCCTTAGTTAATTATATTTCGCCTCTTCTCTCTACATATATAATTCCATCAATAAAGGTCCTTATTATACTTTGATGTAATCCTTTTAAAGCAACAAACGCCTTACATAGATTTTTTCTATTCTTTCATTTAATTACTCGCCATTGGTTTGATGCATATATATATATATATATATATATATATATATATATATATATATATATATATATATATATATATATACAAATTTTTATCACTGCCATAAACAGACAAAATTAGTTTTATTATTACCACTCATGATAATAAAAAGTAAAAATGAAAAACGGGCTAGCTAACCGGTTTCGTACCTCGCTCAACAGAGCTAAATTCAGGTAAATAAAGTAAATTATATAAAAAATGAACAATGGACAAAGTGTATTGGGCGGGAGAGAAGAAAAAAAATAAATAGCCATAATTGTGCTGTTAGTTTTAGTGGTGACGCATTTACCATCCTTCGCAGGTCCCACTCTAATTACCGTCTAAAAGTGTTGGAGGTCATCTATATTCTATCATTAAAGCCTTTTCTGTGTAAACAGAAGGTCTTTGTATTAGGCCTCCAATTAATTACCACTTAAATTTTTTTCTTCTCTCCCCCCCAATACACTTTGTCCATTGTTCTTTTTTATATAATTTACTCTACTTATCTTGATTTAGCGAGGCACGAAACTGGTCAGCTAGCCCGTTTTTCATTTTTACTTTTTATTATCATGAGTGGTAATAATAAAACTAATTTTGTCTGTTTATGGCAGTGATATATATATATATATATATATATATATATATATATATATATATATATATATATATATATATATATATATATATATATATATATATATAGTGTCTGTAAAAATATATATTCAGTAAATATTATACTAGTAATGTTATCTGTCTATATTTCTGAGATAAGGCATTATAATTATTCACATTGTTTAGATTGTTCGGCCTTTTGTCCTCATCTTTATTGTTATATTCAGGAATCGACAACAAATTCGCCTTCCTGGATGAATTCATATCTCGAACAGAGCATATTATCAAGACATCCGTATACCGAGAGTCAAGATTCACCGGGCAATACTTCAAATTCTACTCACATCATCCATAGAGTGTAAAGAAAGGGTCCAGCCACTGCATAAAACATCGAGAGAAATCATGAGTGCCGACACAGAGTCATATGAACAAGAAATTGTCAGTATAAGCAGTACACTACAACTACAAGGACTGCCCTGGATACGTGGCAGCAACTCCGACAAACTGGGATAGAAGGGTACAAGAGGATAACAACACTCAAAAAAACAGCTTCGGTCTGCCTATACTATGTGAAGGGATTATCGGAGAAAATACAAAGTTATTTGGTCCATATAACATCAAGACGACCTTCAAAAGTGGTTCAACATTTCGCAGACACTCCTTCCGCGTAAAACTTCTCATAGAGGAGAACATGACTAAGGACTCTGTGTACGCAATCCCGTGAGGCTGTGGTAAGAAATATAAAGAAGAAACAGGCCACCCACTTAAGATAAGACTACATCGGAAAGCCGTAACACGAGGGGAAATAGAAAAAAGCAGGCGTAGCTGACCACATATGGAGAGAAAAGAGAGATCACTGCCTCCCCTGTGGTTGAGGTTGAAGTAATAGACAAAGAACTTCACTAAAATATACTTAAGAAATCAGCACATCTGTTAGGCCACAAAAAATCTAAACCGGTCAAACATAGAAATGAATATAATATGGGAACGAGTATTAAGGACTGCTAATATATAATAATACCGAATGCTAGAGAAAATCAATAATAACAACAAAATTGTAATATGAACTCTGGTAAACAATGGTTAGAGAGACATTAGGTTTATAAGTCCCAAAAATGTATACATTGATGTCCTCAAGAACATACGGCCCACTGGATAAAAGCGTTGGTTGGATCCAGTGTCTTGACCCAAACAGTTGTGAGTTTAATACCAGAAATTCATTACTACGGCAGTGGTGAATTCAAAACCTGGAGAGTTGAGTTATGGGGAAATAACTGAGACAACTGGTAGAGGCATTATTCGTGGAACTAGAACAATCTACACCAGTGGACAAAATAAAGTATTCAGTTTGAAATTCCAAATTACCTGAAGAAGGCCGGTGCGTAGAACGGCCGAAACGTCATGAACATAACAATAAAGATGAGAACAACAGTACAAACAATGTAAATAGTAATGACATGTCTGTATAACGAATACATTATGTTTTAGTCGCATGTTTTCTTTTTCATTACTCTATACCTATTTTTGCACCTTCTATATACAGACAGACACCCCCCCATATATATATATATATATATATATATATATATATATATATATATATATATATATATATATATATATATATATAGGCAGAAATCAAACTGTTACGTACATTTCGCTAAATATGACAGACATTGTATATATTCTTTTGTCAGTTTTTCTTACAACATTTAATTTTTGAGCACATAAGTGAGTGGAGAATTTGCTCGTAATGTTTATTTTAACCTAGGAATTTCGGCATTTTTAATATATTATTATTATTAGTAGTAGTAATATGTATTAAAATATGCTCACAATCCTCGTTACCACGTTACGCTCAACCCTGGAAAATAATAAAAAGTGTTAGCCGAAAGCGCCCGGACCAATTGTTGTTTGATGCCAATTTTCCCCTCCATGCATAGATTGCAATTTCTATCCCTGTTTCTCTTTTATGTCTTTGTTATTGTATAATATACTGTGAATGGGGTTGTCTATTTTATTTTTTAATTTACATTTATTTAGTGAAATAGTAAACACAATTGCTTGGAGAAAAAACTACCAATTATAGAATTTAAGGACATTAATAATTTAAATATAAAAAGGAATCAAATTATTTCGAACTGTCCGTATGCTGGCACATACTTTTGCAAAATGGGAAATGAAACGACCCTAAAAGAAAAAGGCACCCATTTAAAAAAAAAACTCACTGAGCGTGAAACAGACTGTTTATGGGCAAATAAATAAAATATTTTATTTTTATTAAAAAGCTCTTTTAGAATTATATAAAATAGAGTACTGTTATGTAAGTATAAGGAAATGAATATACGAATTTCTCACACACACACAAACAAACACACAAACACACACACACACACACACACACACACACACACCCTGGGTATTATATTGGGTTAGCCAAAAAGTTCGGTTTATGCAAATTCTCATCTTAATAACCAAAATAACGTTTTGACTAACCCAACAGACGCAAAAAAGGAATATAAAAATATCAAGTCTTTCAACTGACATGAGTCACCATCACCCTTTGAAAGTCCAGCTCCAAGTCGCGTCATAAACAACTGATTATGGTAGAGAGAATTCGACAGCCCGTGAAGGCATTTCAACTAGAGGAAGAAAAGACCTGATTTGAAATCTTTGCTACCTTGTGGTCATATCCAAACATCACTAAACTATTGCATTCTTCCTTTCTGATCCTCTTCTAGACATTTGACGCAGCTTCTCGGTTCTTCTTTGTTTCGTGTTTTTTCCCTTCAGTCTCCTCTTTGTGAGAGAGGTAAACAATTACAGATGATGAGGATGTTTCCAATATAGCACAAGGTACAACGATCTTATCCCATGGAGTATTTAGATAGTGTTATCATCTCATCGAAAAACAATAGTTGGCTAACGAAATAAACCTGACATAAGGAATAGAACAAAGGAAATTAATTGTTTCGTTGGAATGAATAATTTACTTGTGAGTAAATGAACATAACAAATTGTGTCAACTTTCAATAACGTTAACTGGGGTCGTGATTTTTATGTTATTGCGAATAGGATCTCAGACTGACACCATTCCGCCTACACCTGATAATTGTTTCAAATTGTTATCGTTCATTATGAATGTTTGTTTTCTAATTCTTTCACACATAGTAACCCTTTTGCTCTTAGTGGCTTTATTACCTTGATTGGGGTGAACTCAATTATATATATATATATATATATATATATATATATATATATATATATAATCGAGTATATATATATATATATATATATATAATCGAGTATATATATATATATATATATATATATATATATATATATATATATATATATAATCGAGTATATATATATATATATATATATATATATATAATCGAGTATATATATATATATATATATATATATAATCGAGTATATATATATATATATATATATAATATATATATATATATATATATATATGTATATATAGTGAGAGAAAGAGAGAGAGTTTAACACCAATGTTTACATTAAAATGTTATTTATAAAATATACATAAGTTATAGACAATTGAAGCCCTTCACTAGATTAATTATTGACAGGGACAGCTGGGTCGGAGATGATGGTGTTAACGTTAAAATTGTATTTAATAACAAAACTCAAAGAGAAAAATGGTTATTCGTTGACCACTACTACGTCCTCTCGGTTGAACTTCTAATGGCCTGTAAATTGGTCAATTATGGGTTAAATAAGTACATTCCTGTGCAAAAAGTACAATCCTGTGCAAAATTAAATAGTATTCCGACTGTCAAATAGCGATAAAAACGTCTCGTCAGCAATAGTCAGTGACAAGATCTGCAACGACACAGTCAGTGAAGGACAATCGGCGAAAGACAGTCAGCAAATCAGACCAAGCCTCAATCAACAACATAGACACCCGTACCATGACAATGAGCCAGTCAGCGATGATTTTTACAGATACAAAACCGCGACGAAAGTAATTACTATATCCCCCTTTTTGTTCACTGTGTTTTATGATTCATACCTTATGCGCGTATGTGAATATAAGACCCGACTGAAATTGGAACTCGTCCCTCCGATTAACAATTCCCAGCGATCATCCATTGCACCAACCGCACATTCAAGCTTACAGCACAAAGTATTCTCAAAAGCTTACCCATTTACATACAGACCAGGCTCAACATTGTTTAACTTCGGTTATCGTATGGGAAGCGGTGTTTCAACATGATATGGCCGTAAGTCTAAAGAAGTAAGGGACATCAGTTTGGAGGAATGATTCTTAACAAGTGAATATTACGAAGGTGGTTTAAAATATTTAGCGATAGACAATAATACTCATGATACAAATAGAAGCCCCACTCCCGGAACTTTATTAAAGATATCGTGGAAGATAATCAAATAACAATGCAAGCTCCTTTATGTTAATTTTCTCCTGTGCGTGTTTTCCCCCATTTCGCTTCGATAGGCCTTTTTAGATTGAAGCGGGTTAATTTCAGTGACCTGTTTCGATTCTACCTGTTTTTATAATTTTATGAGTTCAGATCCTAGTTTTTTATTGCTTTCAAAAGTCAGGGCGGAGGGTTCCTCCAAGGGATATCAAGGTTTAGCTGTCTGCATGTCACCACACTATACGTGATTATGTGACTCGAAATGATCATTGGTGACCACGGACATTGTTCCATAGTGTGTCGCGTCGGTTGTGTCTCTAGGCTAATCTCCAGGACTACTTTCAGGCCAATACACTAAAGTCGCACTGTCTTTGTTAATTACTGAATATAAAATCAGTCATCTTTTCATCAACTGATAGTTTTTTGTAGTATTAAGTAACACAAGGATTATAGTATGTATTGGCTATTTTTATTTTCCACTGTAGGAAATATATTGCCAGCCAACTTTTAGTGATGGAGATTGAGAAGTGAGTGGGTAGTTGTAGACGCATAGATTACTATGAGACAAAATTTATCACTGAAAAACTTTGAAGGCAGAAACTATTTTTTCTTAAAAGGAAATGAAGCTTTTTCGTTAATTGCTTATTCGTTAATTCACGGACCAATAATATGGTACGCAAGCCCACTATATCTTTCTTTTTCTTTCTTTCTTTGTCACTGACCTTATCAAATATGTCGTTTTTAAGAAATGTGAAAAACTTCCATCAACCTCTGTGTGTGTGTGTTTTTGTATTTTTGTTATTTAGTTAGGTGATCTTTTTCTTTTTCCGTAATCTTAACCCTAATTCTCCTGAACGTCACGCATACAAATTTGAACATGAGCAATGCGAGCGCCTTCAGTTTTGTAGTTTGACATGGAATGATGTTGGCCTCGCCATGTCTAATTCCTCAAAACAAGCCACCCATAGATGAATACCCCTGCGATTTTCAGCCAAGATATGTAGAGGGAATTAGTAAGGTGCTCAACTACGAAGCGACCTTAAAACTAAACCCGGTAATGAGACAGATGTTGATAATGAATTAAGACAAAAGACGTAGAGTAATTTACTTAGCGAAGCAGAAAGCCGAAATTATGGATCACCTAGTGAGGATCGAACTCACTATTCAGTCGTAATTGATCTAGCGAGACAAGCTTCCTAAACATTACACAATCTCGAAGTATTCAATACGATTTTGTAAGCATCGCATATATGTGATAGGAGGCCAAAATTGATCTTGCGTACCATGGCATCACATTGCATCACGTTGGATTGCCCTAAAACAAAAGACGTACAGGGCATAATGCATTTCTTTACGCTTTTTTGTCATTATTTTTAAACGTCTTCAAGACACTTTATGGAGGCCCGAAGACTAACAGCATTCTTATCCACTAAGACACTTGCTTCATTAATTGACAAAATGGAAGATAGGGTCTCTTATATGAGCGGTAGAAAGAAAGAAAGAAAGAAAGACAGAAAGAAAGAAAGAAAGACTAAATTTCTTTCATTTTATATTTTCCGGTTAAGCGAATCTCTAAGGTTTTTCTGCATTAAGATAATTTAGAATGCCCGTGATTCATGACTTAACAAATAGCTAATATCGAATATCCGAAAAATGTAAAGTGTTTTTTCTTCACAGTTTGGAGCGCTTAAATGAACAGGTGGGAAAGGCAGATTAATAAAATGCCTCTTTGAATGACACAAAAGTAATATACAAAATAATAAAAAAAGTATTGTTGCTATTTTCCTCATTTTTACACGCCGCCACACACATATACAAAAACGCATACACACGCATATATATATATATATATATATATATATATATATATATATATATATATATATATATATACATACATACAAATATACGCATATATTTATTTCCCTACTGTATAGTGTATATTGCAAAATATAAACACACATATACACTTATGTATACTTGCACACATAAATACACTTATATAAACGCATACATACACATATACAAATTCATATGCATGCGCACATGCACAACTGCATACACAGAAAATACAAATAAAAGTGCATATACATGCGTACGTACATTTAGTTAAGTTGTAATTAAATTACACACATTTACAAATATATATATCCATACCTTACCCAAACACACATTTATATACATAAACACACATAAATAAACATATACATCCACATAAGCACACACACATACACATGTACAAATATACACATAAATATGCACGTGCACAAGCCTACATATATACATAAACACGTATGCATATATACATACACACAATCAAATATGCACACTCACCACTACATATATACAAACGTATGCTTATATATGCACATTTACTTCTATAAAGCGAGTTGTAACATAAATACACGTGCATAAACTCATACACACTTACTAGCATACATGCATACGTACGTGTACATGCATACACTTATACATAAACAGTCATACACATATACATAAGCACAAACAAATAGGCATACATACACACGCAAGCTGATACACATACATTTAGTTCAACAGAGCGAGTCGTAAAAAAATCTTCACGCCACTATGCAGGATAGTCGTAGAGACAGATATAAGCCAATGTTTCATGTTCATATCGTAGAACAACTCAACCTAATTCAATTGTTATTGTCAACGAATTATTTAAAAAAATCACAGATTAATTGGCTGCTTGTTTAGTTTGGGAGATTTTAGTTTCATAAAAGCAAAAAATATGCTTATTATCATATATTGCTAAATGTCATTATTTTCCTTCTGAAACGTGTCATACCAATAAACGCAAGTTGGTAGTTGTGTTTTTTCTTCAATATCGTTAAAATATTTTCATATTTTACGAGGTGTGTATTTGAGCTATAAATAATTTCCGTTTTTGTCTATTAACCTCATTCTACAAAAAATAAATTATAATTGCATTTTATTTAATTATATATTCGCCATTATTGACAGCCGAGTTCGAATTCTAGCTAAAACCATTACACACACTACACGTGCTAATACCCTTGGAAAAGGTAAGAATCCTCATCTCGACCCCACCTTCTCTGTTCCGCTATTTACCCATTGTTTTTCTAAAAGTAGAGGATTTATACCTTTCCCGAACACGTAAATGGATGTAATGGTTTCGACTGGAATTCGAACTCGGCTCTCCAATTCCTCAACCCGAGCCGCTATCCAGTATTCTACCATACCTCTTGGCCATAGGTCTCGAGATATAGAGTAGGAAACCAGCCAGCCGTGATATGTCATGCATATTCAATGCACGGAAGAATGATAGATTTAGAAATGTGCGAAATGGATTCTGACAAGAAAAATTGTCTGCTGCGATACAGTGAACCAATTTTTCTCGGAGCAGACTTTGCAAATTTAAGGAATGTTAAGTTAGGATGATGCACCGGTCTTTACAATTGGTTCCTCAAAACGGAGATTATTTATGACGCAACATAATGTTTTATATAAATACCAAACTGCGTTTTAATATTACAATATGAATTTTGTCTGTGTTAACGTCTAACCACTTTATAAATCTTTGCGTGGAGATAAAATTTACTTATTATGAATTAAAAATGAAAATAAACAAATGTGTCATGCCGCAGAGTTTTAGTATAAATACACTACTTAACTCAAATATTCTACAAAGTGAAACGTTTGTAAAAAAAAGGGTTAATGTTCATCTACAGTAATTTGTCATGAGACCCTAACCCTCATGTTAATAAGATCGAAAAATTCCTACTTAGAAATTTGAATATTATATCCTCAGAATTTCCAATAGTTTTGCGTGTTGTTTTTTTAGCTTCAAATAGTTTAAAAGTGATATATCTTCAGTTACACGGTGCCTACGAAAACGCAACCAACGATTTTTCCACATACACTATTGATAAAAGCATACTGCTAAACAATCTTAATAATCTTGATAAAACCAACGTGTATAATCATTTTATATGGTAGAACCAAACCTTGTGGACGCCAGGGTATCTAACCAATGGTTAAGTTAAGATGAACCTTTCGTCGTTACAATTTATTTAACCAAAGGGAAATAATTTATGAAGGAAACGAATTGCTTTTCTATTACAAATATAAATTTTGTCTGTGTAAACTTTTAAGTACTTCATAAATCTTAGCATTGCGATAAAATTTGCTTAAGTGCAAATAATCAAAGGTGACATGCCGTTGTGTATTAATATATTTACATTTCTTGGAACAAAATCGACCAAACAAGTAAGGATTTTGATGAAATAATTTTTGATAATTTTGTTATCACCTACGTTTTATGAGGGGAAATATTTTACAAACTGAAATGTTAATTTAAAGTGAATTCATAATTAAATATTACCTGTGTATATATCCAATTGAAGTTTTAAAGATGTGTAAACATATACATATTGTTGGGTGGGGGGGGAGGTCTTAGAATATATTGACTGCATAGTGGAAACTTCCACAAACGAGAATTATGGAAAAGACTTTATTCTAATAGTTTTCACTTCATCATTTTCTTGTTTCTAACGAAATGTTCTTGTTTCTCTTAGAATTTCTAGTTTACATCTATAACATTTCGTGCTATGTCGACAGCATCGAAATAGTCATCCCCCGACCCCTGAATTCCAATTGTAGTTCTTTTCCCCATGAACTACAACTTTTTGGAACAGCTATTGTTTTGGTGCTTCCCTGAAAACCTCAATCCTGAGCCATTCAAGTCAAGAGTTTAATAGACGAATCATATTAGTCTCAAGCTAAATAATGAAAACCAGCATTTGAAATACTGGAGCATTGCTCGAAGACCGATCGATGACAAAGCTGAGAAACATGTAACAATGTCAGCTCTATGAAAAGTTGCAGATGTAGTTTTTACCATGTCATTTCAGGGCGTAGGTTTTCATGGTTCATAACTTGCCTTTTCTTTAGTACGAATTCAAAACAACAGAAAAGAAAACCACTTCTCTATCATTCCCAGTGTATGGCAACCCATAGATTTGTTTGTATTTCTGCTTAATCAGTTCACCTTATGAAAAGTGATGATGCCACTAAGACGCTAGGAAACAAGGAATAAACCTCTTCTCCTGTTCAAAAGACCGGAGAAGTATGTAAACTATGAACTTGAATCCCAGTACACGTTCAAAGCAAGGACCATAATTGAGCCTAGAGAAAATAAAAAAGCATTATCAGCGATGATGAAACGTTACGGGCTTGTTTTGTACAGCTAGATCTTTTTTAATCAGTTCGCCCCCACCAAAAAAAAAGGGCAAAAAACAAGACGATAATATCACAAGTGGTTACTGGGATTGAAAGAGAATGAGGAGAACCTGAAACCCAATCCTCAACTGGAAACGATGGATTAACCTCATCTCCTGTTCAACACTCTGGATCTGGTTTGCACTATTTCCCGATATTTTTTAACAGGAGTAGAGGTTTATCCCTGTTTCCTGTTTAGGCTTGGTTTTCCGATTTCTCCTAAAGTATTTTCATTCTCTCTTATTCCCAGTAGCCCCTTGAATCTAAGTAGATTTATCGCCTTTTTTGGGATGAATTGATTATAAACAATGTGAGTTGGCATGGTAGTTTGGAGATAATAGTGAAGTGGTTTCCTTTTTTTTGCATTCATATTACTTATCCTAGACTGGCTGCCACACATGGCCAGATAGCCGAGTCTATTTAACCTTTAACTGGGTCGGGTAGAGGAAATAGATTTATGATTTTCCCAGGGGCATATTGCAAAGTGAATCCAACTGAATAGACCGGAATTTAAACTCGGCTCGCACATGCCACTTTATAAACTATTTTCTTTTACACATTTATGTGTTCTTTGGTTAGAACTTCCTTGATTGGCTCGTATTTAAATGGAGACTATATAAGGATTTTACCCATGAAGTGCTCGTGCTTCTAACCGTCCGCATATTTAAATCCGAAGGCACCATGCTATTTCCCTCAAAAGATTTAACCAGGAACGGGCACGGATTCCACTGCGATTATGGGCGAGTGAATCAGTGCATGTATATTGATGAAGAGGCGTCATCAGTTGCTTGCAAGAGAAGTACGCAGCGTTTAGCAGTGTGAGCAGGTACTCAAAGTAATACATGAAAAAGAGACGCTTCCCTTTCGTGAAGGGACGCCGTGGTTGTCAAGGTAAAAAAAAGTGGGTACTGAGTCCAAGATATGCAAGAGTTAAAAACAAAAAATGTATGGACGGAATTTGCTAAGGAGCCAATAACATGCAAAGGTTAGAGGAAAATAAATAAAACTAAACATCGCAGATGAACTGATAGTTTTAAACGTTTTTAGATAATTTGTTGGATTTTGGATTGTAGCTTCATCCATTTAAAAAAATGTATTGATCTTTAAAGCGAACTAAAGATTTAGATTATTCGTGATTTCAACCTTTAACGTCCAAAGGAAAGTTCGGTATCAATTAAAAAAATTGGAATAAAATATTAAAAAAATTGCGGATTAACTAGAGGTCTCTAAAAATCTGGTATTATATTTTACACTGATGTTCATCCTATACAAGGCCTGAGAGCTACTCGAGGTAGAGAATTAAAGAGTACGAGGCATTGTTTATGCGGATATATTTTTTAATGTTCACCCAATGCAAGGCTAAAGCGACACTCAATGTAGAGTGTTGCTGCGTAGGGTTTTATGAGCATAAGAAAGGACAAGCGTTAGGCGTATAGAGCTGAAGCAGAGTTTCAGTGGGAACCGGAAACCGAATCCTAAACAGGAAACAAGAGATAAACCTCTGCTCCTGTTTAAAAGCCTACACCTATTTGTGGAGGAGTGAAAAACATTAAATAAATAGTGGATAAAGTTTCAGCGTTCAAAGTCAGACTTTAGGAGTAGCACTGTAGGAGGAATCGGAAAGCCAATCCTAAACAGGAAACAAGGGACGAACCTATACTCCTGTTCAAAAGACCGAGGAGGGGTGTAAACCGGACGATAGGCCAACCTGTCTATTATTATTGGTGGGGGAGAGAAAAAATGAAATAAATAATGAATACAATTTCAGAGTTCAAGTGGAGACGTTAGGGGTACAGAGCTGAAGCAGACCCCGTAAGAGGAATCAGAAACACAATCCTTAACAGGAAACAAAGAATAAACCCCTATTCCAATACAAAAGACATGGGGAAAGTGTGAACCAGATGATCGGCATATGTGAGGTTGATAACAATTAACCCAGACGTCAGCAAGCTAAGATTGCAGTGAACGGAAAAAATATCCTCTTGGGGGTCGGTTCCACAGAGCAGTCGTTACAGGAATAAGCTGCTCCAGTGAAAATTATTCTCACAATTCCAATACGGAAAGGATGAAAGTGGTTCACAATAATGTGCCTGTCATGGCGGGTCTTACCTGTGAAAGTTAGGACTGGTGAAACCAAGTAGTGTAGTACGTCTGAGTATTTCCCATTGAATTAGCTATGGAACCAGTAAGATGCTTGCGACGTTTCGTCTCTGAGAGATAGGTTGTAGGGTGGAAATTTATTTGTCACCTACAAGGACGCGGAGACGCTTTCAGACATTAACAAAACTAGAAAGAGAAGACTGTGCAGCACCTGTCAAAATATGACAGTAATAATTAACCCTTTGTAAAATTTTTACGTTAATTATAAATGATTATAAAATTAATTATAACTTTTATAAAAAACATCCGTCATTAATCAAAGGTTTATAAAATCCGATAATAATTATAGGTCGATAAAAAAACAAATATGAATCAGAAGTTTATAAAATTCCGGCATTAATCATAGGGTACCCGGTATTAATTATAGGGTTATAAAAATTCGGTATTAATTATAAAGTTATAAAAAAAAACGGTATTAATTATAGCGTTATAAAAAAAACGGCATTAATTTTGGTCGATAAAAAAATAGTATTAATGAAAATCTGGTATTAATTACAGGATTATAAAAATCCGAGGCTAATTATTGGGTTATAAATATATTATTTATAGGGTTATTAAAATTAGGTATTAATTGTATGGTAATAAAAAAAAACTCAGTATTAATTATTGCGTTATAAAAAAAACTGTATTAATCATAGAGTTATAAAAAAACGTCGTGTTAATTATATGCCGATAAAAACCTTGTATTTATCATATGTTTATAAAAATCTGGTATTAAATTATATGATTATAAAAACACGGGATTACTTATTAGGTTATAAAATCTCAGTATTATTTATAAGTCGATAAAACCCAGTATTAATAATAGGTTTATAAAAACGCAGTATTAATTGCAGGGTTATTAAAAAAAACGGTATTAATTATAGATTTATAAAAAAAAATACAATGTTAAGAATCTGCCTTTTATCCCCCATCTATGGATTAATTAGTAAGACGTGTATCATTAAACCATTATTATCTAAAAAATTCTTGCACTCTAAAAATATTTTCTATGTTTAATAACCTGCAAATGGTTGATAACCTATAAAAAATAAATTAATCATTACAAAACCGTAAACTGCTCGAATGCAGAAAAACGGCAGAGAGGATACAAACAGATACTAAATTTTGATACTCCACTTTTATCCGGTATTTTCTCGAACGCCAGACCACCAACATGGTAACGGGATGTGACACCAGTTTATTTTAATATGAGGATCCCATACACGAAAGTATGGATGAAGGCCCGAAATTGCACAGTCTCCATGACCACTGTCATGCTGGCGTTTATATTTCACCAACCTTGTCTCTTTCGTGCCGTGAGGGAGGTGCTACCACAGGTTTAGAATCCCCGAGTTCAGAAATCCATCAAAGTCTTTTCTGCGAACTGTCCGAGGAAGTGAAGAACAGATAATACATTTGGAATTTACCTGAACTCACCATTAAGGCAGAGTGAGACAAAAGGCCTTTTTATATGTGGTATACCCATATCGCATACATATGGGCCAGTGAGAAAAGAGAACTGGCCAGTCCCCGTGACCGCTGTCACGCTGTCATCGATATACATCAACCTTAGTGCAATAAGGAAGGTACTGCCGCAGAGTTGGAATCCCAGAGACTAGCATATATTGCGCTTTGATCCTTCACATAGACTTACTCAACGCATGCACAAAAAAGCATAGGCATGCACACGATGTTATCCCAAAGTTTGTGAAAAGGAGAACGTAAGAAAATTATTTACGTTGACACATAGTTTCCACTTATTCATTCTAATTGGACTGATTGGAATAGACTGGCTTATAATGTGATTTACTCACAAATAGTCGTAAAATATCTGTAAAAATTTAGGATGTGTACGCTGTTCAGTTTCATAGTATCAGTATGAATCAATAAATTGAACTGCTGAAAAACAGTACTGGCATATGTCTATACATCATTCAGCTGGTACTTACTCTTTGTATGATTCAAAAGTTAAAGGAACCCACACGCACATCTAGAATTCGCCCATCCTTAGAATATTGCTGCAACATATGATCCGGTGTTCCTGCTATCTATCAAAGGCCCCTTTTGATAAAATCAAAAGAAGAATAAGCAATATTATTTGCCCCGATTTGGTGTCTCAGCTTCAGTCACTCTCCCACCGCCCTAATGTTGCCATCCTTTGCTTTTTCTATGAATACTTTCATGGTCATTGTTCGGATAAGTTCTTCGCTGTGGTGCCTAGACTCTTCGAATTAAAGAGCAGTATTGGACCGGTGATGGGGGATCAACAATTTACAGTTGAGTTAGTTAGATGTAAGCGTAAATGCTGTGCTAACAAAATCTGCAACAATTTAAATGTACTGTCAATCGCCATGTGCTGTCCTCCTGAATCGTCTTCCTCTGTTCTCAAACTCACCTAGTAACGCATTATTTGTTGGTGGTTTTACAGCCTTTCCTGGGGTGGACTCAATTAATATATATATATATATATATATATATATATATATATATATATATATATATATATATATATATATATATATATAAGGTATGGTATATTTATATATTAAGATATGGTATATTTAAGGGAAAGAATGCTCAATATAAGAGATAGTGCATAAGTAATGCTTGAGCGCAAAATTCAGGCCAAGATTGCGATAATGCATGAAACCCACGCTCTTCACTCGGTGTTGATATATATATATATATATATATATATATATATATATATATATATATATATATATATATATATATATATATATATATATATATATATATATATATATATATATATATATATATATATATATATATATATATATATATATATATATATATATATATAGTAAATACTAAACCTTTCTACTACCGCGGTTTCCACCAATAAATGGTTTCTTCTGGCAGTGAAAATATCAATTGCTTTACTAGAATAATGTCTAATAAAACAACTAACCTTTTTACTGCCCGAAGAAACAATTTATTGGTGGAACCCGCGGTAACAGAAAGGGCTGGTATGTTTATTATTTAATATATATATATATATATATCTGTGTGTGTGTGTGTGTGCGTATTTGAAATTCGCTCTATTTAGAAGGGATGTGCGTTCGATCTCGGAGATAGAACGATAATAGATATAGACAGTGTGAACAAAGTCTGAAGATTGCAATGACAGTCACTATGCAGAATTGATTCCTATGTCCACAAGATCTCTAAAAATATGTTTGTGTGTGACATATATATATATATATATATATATATATATATATGAACAAACTGTGATAAAAAGATAAATATTCAGAGAGAGAGAGAGAGAGAGAGAGAGAGTGTGTGTGTGTGTGTGTGTGTGTGTGTGTGTGTGTGTGTGTGTGTGTGTGTGTTATGTAAAGTTCGATATACATTGATTGAGAAAATCTAAGTTTTGTTCAGATTCATCCATACAGTCTTACCTTGACAAACACATATCCCCATAAAATATGCGCTCCCATCTCACTTTAAAACGCATTCTTTCTTTTTTTTGTCGCTACTCTCTTCACTGCTTAAAAAATGTTTTATTCTTTTCTCATTTTTTTTCTGCCTTTTTAGCGCATCCTCTCCCAACCACGTACAGCCGGCCCCATTTTAGACGACCCGATTTCCCTTCTCAACAATTTCCGCCTTATTAGACGAGAACGAGGCCGGATCGAATCACACCGAACTACGCTTTCGTTTCACCTGATTAACACCGACACAACTCAGCCATTTTATTTGCCGTTATCCCTAATCAACTTCTAATCTGTTTTTAACAGCTATAATTCAAAATTCAGTCCTCCTACTCTTTAACGTTGCTGCATTAGATATTTTTTTACGGATTTTGCTTTTCGTTTTTCGCCTGTTGTCCTCTGCTCTTCCTCATTCCACCTTTTTTATATTCCTCATCACGGACACTGCAGCCATTGCTTTCGCCTCCAAATTTTATTGGGTTTTTTCAAGAATGTTTTATTTTTTTGTTTTTCTTTAAGAATGTTTATTTCTTTACAATCTTTCTTGTTCTTTTAAATATATTTGCCACATTATTCTTTTTAAAAGTTTATTATTTCAATGACGTGTTCCAGAATTTTAGGATGAAAATTATGGAAAAAGTGAGATTTTGAATAAACGTCACTAGTAATTCCAAATCAATTCAAGCCACCTCCCCAGCGAAATCAGTTGAAATGAATTGTAACAAATAAAACTGTTTCCAAAATGTAAGCCAAAATTATTGAATAAAATATTAGTAAAATGACTGGACGATTAATTTAAACTAAAATAAAAGTTTGAAAAAAAAAAGAAAAAAAGAAGAAAAAAAAGAAGGAATAATTATAATAAAGCGGAAAAAATAAATTGAAATGAAAAACACAACCCGGACGAATTTAAAAATAATGAAATAATAAAATGAGTGAATGAGTCGAGTGAATTCGAAAATCAAAATTAGGCCAAATATAACGAATTTTATAATCCGAATTTCAAATCTTTTACACTTAATGATTTACGTTGTGTAATCTTTTTCAATTTTCGATGGAGTTTATTAGCTCAATAAAAAAGAGACGCCATTAAAGTGAACTGGTTGAAAAAGCGCAAAGAAAAGAAAATAGAATAAACAATTACAAAATTATAAATTATAAAAATTGAAATAAATATATATTAACCCGTAGTTTCGTAGAAAACGCAAAACTAAATATGTAAAGAAAATGAAGAGAAATATATCAATAAAAATGAAAGGAAAAGTGATGAAGAGAGGAAAGCAAGTTGAAAGGAAAGAAACATAAATCATAAAGAAGTAAAAACGAATTTCTTTTAAAGAATTATGATGATGAAGTTTGATGTGATAGAGGCGTAATTGCTGTGCCTACAAAAAAGTGGAATCGGCTAGTCAGGTTCAAATTCCACCTTGCTCAATTTCGAGTTGATAATCTTGGAAAAGAAATACATCCGTTTATTCTACACTCACCATCCATGAGGTAAAATGTTTAGAAGGCTTAGCATTGTAGCCTTGGGTGTAAACCAGTCTAGAACAACAACAATTTTGAATTCAAACTGAGGCGAATATAACGACGAAAATACTCTACAATTTTCCCAAGTAGTTATAGGAATTCATAGTTAATAAAGAAAATGAAGATGTGGAGAGAAATGATCATATATATTCTGAAATATTAAAAAAGAATAAGATCATAATGAGGATATTAAAAATCAAATGCGGATCCAAAAGATAAAAAGTAAATGTGAATCCTTATGATAAAAACTGCCAATGAAATGAAACAAAGAAAAAACAAGACGATGAAAAGAATAAAAGAACGAAAAAGTATGTCAAATAAAGCATTAGAAGGAGGATACTGAGAATACCAGATGGCTTGAGGCAATAGAGATATGGTTCTACAGAAGGATACTGAGAATACCAGATGGCTTGAGGTAATAGAGATATGGTTCTATAGAAGGATACTGAGAATGCCAGAGAGCTTGGGGAAATAGATATGGTTCTACAGAAGGATACTGAGAATGCCGGATAGCTTAGGGAAATAGAGATATGGTTCTACAGAAGGATACTGAGAATGTCGTATAGCTTCTGGAAATAGAGATATGGTTCTACAGAAGGTTACTGAGAATACCAGATGGCTTGAGGCAATAGATATGGTTCTACAGAAGGATACTGAGAATGCCGGATAGCTTCGAAAAATAGAGATATGGTTCTACAGAAGGATACTGAGATATGCCAGATAGCTTGAGGCAATAGAAATATTGTCATACAGAAGGATATTGAGAATACCAGATGGCTTGGGGCAATAGAGATATGGTTCTACGGAAGGATACTGAGAATACAAGGTAGCTTGTAGCAATAAAGATAAGATTCTGCAGGAGTAACCTGACTAGGTAGCTTAAAGCAGTAGAGATATGGTTTTACAGAAGGATACTGAGGATGTCATGAACATGTGGTCACTGAGGTATTATTGAAGAAAATGGAAATAAAAAAGACTAGTTGTTAAAAACAAAAAAGCAACATTTGAAGGCTTGGAGAATTTGATACTCGCAGGACATATTTAAAGGTAGGGGGTCAAAGTGAAACAGCAATTAACCGACCTAAAAAACTTGTGTCAATGGAACAGAAGTTAGGGGTGAATGCAAGGAGAAAAATACCAAAGCTACGAAGGATAGGAAGTTGTGAAAAGCCATTACCTCCCACGTCCTGAAGTGATATTGCAGAGAAAAGATCTATGCAGTATCTAATCAAAAGTATAGGAAAAAAATTATCTTTTAGTTAAAAAAATAAAGTTTAATATTTGATTTCAAGTGTTATTTTTTTTTTTTTACCTTCGTCTAATTTCTGTGTCTTTCGAAAGATATAATCAGGTTGATATTCTACGACCTCTAAATCAGCAGCATGAATCGGAAATAAAGATTTAAATTAAAACTTCCTAACGAGATTTGATCACTGAACTTCTCCGTGAAAACCTACCTCATCAAAAGACAATACTTGTGTTTTCAGTTGGAACTGAAAACTTTCAGTTGCAGGTGAAGTTAATCCCGGAAACATTGGACTGCCTTACAAGATTAAATAACTCAAGCTGTCCCAGTACTTACCCAAAGTGAAATGAACAAAAAACTCTTGGCAAGGTTTTGAACTCGGCTCGCCGATTTCGTCATGCATTTGTTTCATGTCCAGTACTTATGCCTTCCATTTCTACTCTCTATGCGGCCTTATAGGTGATGAATTATCCCCCCGTTACCCCCTTCCCTCTCGCTAATCTATTGATATTTCCATGTCAAATGATCAGACGAACTACATTCCTTAGTTTCTTTACATACGCACATATAGATGCAGACATTGTCCTTGAAAAGTTCTAGATCCGATCCCTTCCTCTAATATGTACATTATACCTACCTACCTATATACATACATACATACATATGGTTTAATGGTAAGCGGCACGAAAGGAGGATTTCGTATCCCTCTCGAGTTCGATACATTCACTGACGTGTCAATATCATTTTGGAAAGTTATCAGTATATTTCTATGGATAAAGTAATCGGGCACAATGGCTCTCAAGCCATGATTGACAACCAGTCTAGGAGAATGTCATCTCTGAAATCAAAACCGTAACCAAAGATTTAAATTGTCAGCAATGGTCATACTCGGCAAACGAGTCGACTGCCGTCATTTATAGATAGGTAGATATGAAGAAGAGATGGAGATTAAAAGACTGATGTATATATATATATATATATATATATATATATATGTATATATATATGTATGTATGTATGTATTAAACTTAACGTCTTTTCCATCAAATCTATCCTTGTTCAGTTCAGAGTTTGTTAGTTCTTTTCAAAAAATACAAAATTGCTAAGACCCTCATTTCCTGTCGGCTGATCCTGAACTGACACTTAATCAACGATTGACTGCTCACTTCCGACTTCATTCAGACTTGCATTCACGCCATAATAACGGGGTCCTCCCCGATCCTGTGTCCAAGAGTACGGAAGCGACGATTCCCGCCTTTTAGAAGCTCCTCATTTTGGTGTTTACCAGCAACTCTTTTGGCTTCGTCTTGCAGCGCCCGCTGATAATCAGTTGTGATTCATAAACGTCATCGCTTGCCCGGTTATTTTGTCCGGATTTTGTTGGTCCAGTTGAAGGGAATGAAATACAAATTCTTTGTGTCCGACAAGGGTCGTTAGCGCGATGCTAGTGAGAGAACTTGATGTGGTGCTTTCGTCTTGTGGAAGAAAAAAATAGACATGTTAAACGAGGTAGCATTCTCTTCGACATCATTAGCGCTCGTAACAGTAGAAATTTAATTCTGTTATTATTATTATTATTATTATTATTATTATTATTATTATTAGTAGTAGTAGTAGTAGTAGTAGTAGTAGTGGTGGTAGTAGAAGTAATATTAATGATAATTTTATTATTATTACTACTAAGCAACAATATTTATTTCTTCTTAAGTTTGTTTACTTCCAAGTATCTACTTTCCGTGTACCAAATAATTTTGATATTCCTACGTACTCTCAAAATATATTCTACTAAATTTATTATGATTCACAAAACACGTTAATAGTTATACTGATATATCAGAAAGAATTCGCCTTTTAAAAGCATTAAAATAAGATTATACAAAGAAAGCTAATGCATGAAGAAAAAATATAAAAGAGGGTATTAACAACCTGATCTCCCTTACTCACTAAAAAATATTGGCGTTTGAATAATTCCTACTATTACCATAAGATCGAAATATCCTATTACGAAGATAAAGGAGTTAGACTGCGCCACTCAACGAGAATACAACATGGCACATATTTGTTAGTATGACTTTTGATCGCTAGGCTGGTAGGCATTAATTTCATTGTATAAATTCAAGGATGATTACTCAGATTTTCCCATTAAATAACAGTAATAAATGATGTAGGATTAAAATAATAATTACCTATACATATATATATGCGTCTAGCATGAAACAGCCTGTCGCCTCTGAGTGTTGACTTCTGTGTTCACTTTTATATCTATATCTATATCTATATCTATCTATCTATCTATCTATCTATCTATCTATCTATCTATCTATCTATATATATATATATATTTATTTCAGATTGTGCAATATATATATATTATATCATAAAGAGTTAATTGCTAATTAATTCTTTGTATAATTACCTCTTTATGAAATTATATATATATATATATATATATATATATATATATATATATATATATATATATATGAAGAGATATAGTTTTATGGTGTGCTATATTTATAGGATAAAGTGCTCAATATCATAGATGGAGCGGATGTAAATATAGATATAAACGTGATCACAGAAGTCAACACTCAGAGGCGACAGGCTGTTTCATGCCAGAAGCAATCGTCAGCGCTGACGATTGCGTCTAGCATAAAACAGCCTGTCGCCTATGAGGGTTGACTTCTGTGTTCACTTTTATATCTATCTATCTATCTATCTATCTATATATATATATATATATATATATATATATATATATATATATATATATATATATATACACATATATATATATATATATATATATATATATATATATATATATATATATACACATATATATATATATATATATATGTAACGTAAATCATTCAAACGAAAAACAAATACTGAAGCTAATTATATGGCGAGAATCACTCTCACAAACAATATTTACTAATAAAATACAATCAACTTCGAATCCGTTAATGAATGGTGTGATCCTTGTTCATAAATTCCGGGTTTATCAGGCCTTATTTTTTCTACGAGCCGGGCTTTCAGTCGTTCCGAACGACCATCTTCAGGTAGACATTTCAGTGTGTTTTTGTTAAATTCCGAGTAGTAATGCGACATCGAAAGATAGTGCGGTCCGAATAACCTGATCCTAAGTGCGAATTTCCTGATAATAACTGTGACATTTACACTTATCATTGAACAATTTAGTTCATGCCTCTTTTCTTCAGTACAAGAACGCACATTTTTCAAATTTAAAAAAATTCAACCTCAGCGTTGCGTCTGCACGCTCCAAAATTATTCTTACATTTAACAATATCTCATTGCTAAAAAAACACTCTGTCGCATTACTACTCGAAATTTAACAAAAACACACTGAAATGTCTACCTGAAGATGGTCGTTCGGAACGACTGAAAGCCCGGCTCGTAGAAAAAATAAGACCTGATAAACCCGGAATTTATGAACAAGGATCACACCATTCATTAACGGATTCGAAGTTGATTGTATTTTATTAGTAAATATTGTTTGTGAGAGTGATTCTCGCCATATAATTAGCTTCAGTATTTGTTTTTCGTTTGAATGATTTACGTTACATAAATTGAATACGCACTACAAAATCGATATATATATATATATATATATATATATATATATATATATATATATATATATATATATATGTATTCGAACACAAAGATTCGGCTATAACACGTTCAGAACTTCTTCGGGACTAGAGGATTAAAATCTTGGTTAATGAACTTGGTGAAACGATAATTGTAAGTTTAATCTGTAGGCCAGGTAGTACGGATCTACTATGACTCAGTGGAAACACGGCTGGCAATAACTTAACTATATAAGAAGTATGCTCCCGAACTGGCCCCTGTTCTCTCTAAACGGTGTAATAAATGCAGCGCTGCCTCTTGCTCTTCTCTCTGTGGGAAATCCCCATTTTTTTTTCTATTTCTTAAGAATTCAGATGAACCGTCCGACCCTACCCACTATTAGCTTTCTACCTCTTTGGGGGAAATTTCTAGAGTCTCTAATTAATACTGAATTGGTTAAACATCTCACATAGTAGGGCCTTTTTGCAAACAAGCAATATGGCTTTCATTTTTCCAGGTGATGCACTGATGATAACTGAGGAAAGAGTCCATCAAGTTCTAATTAGAATGGTGAAGCTCGGGCTGTAGCATTGGATATCTTGAAAGCTTACGATAGAGTTTGACATACAGGTTTTCTTCACAAGTTAAAAAGTTACGGTTTCTCGGGATAAGTTTTGAACTAATCCAGTCTTTCTTATCAAATCGTGAAATGAAAATGATCCTGAACGGCGACTCGCCTAGATCCTTCCGTACTAATGCAGGTGTACCTTGGCCCTACTTTGTTTTTAATTTTCATTAATGGCCTTCCTGATGGATTCAGCTCTCATCTAGGTAACTATGCCGATGACATAACCATTTACTCTGTCTCGATAGTAAGTCTGATCAGTCCGATAATTGGCAGCTGATGTCAAACACGACTTTTGTTAACTGGGACAAAGAATGACTTGTTAATTTTAACGCTTCCAAAACATAACTGTTCTCTATTAATCACCTGAGACACTCCTTTCTACCTCCCATCATCATGGCTGATGCTAACCTCCAGGAGAGTAACTCACTGCCCCTTCTCAGGCTAACTTTCTCGGCCGGCATGAAATAGAAATATATACTGAATCCATTGCCGGGTCAGCTGCTAAGAAAGTTGGTTCGTGCTGGACAACACCACTCTCCAGAATCTCTCTTACATATATTTAACCCTACCATTCATCCATACCCAGAATATTCCTGCTACTTATGTTCCGGTGATCCTGCTACGTATCTAGAGAATCAGTAATATTATTGGTTATGAACTGGAATCTCGGCTTCAGTCAATTTCCCACCACCGTAAGGTTACCTCTCTGTGTCTTCTATAAATACTTTTATGGTAATTGTTTGGATGAGCTCTTTACTGTGGCACCCAAACATAATGAATAGAAGCGCAGTACTAGACTTGCGATGAGGTCTCATCGATATACAGTTAAGATCGCTAGATGTAATCGTAGGTTCTATGCTATAAGTTTATTTTCTGGTATTTTACGCTTGTGGAACTCCCTTCCGGCTCCATGGTTTCCAGCCAGCTTTAATCTTTAAACATTAAAATGCAATGTCAATTGCTATCTAATGTTCCTCTGTTCTCTCTCCTTAGTAAAGGTTATTAATTCTTCCATGACCAGTAACTCCTTGTGTCTTAGTGACATTACTGCTTTGCTGGGGGCGAACTCAATTAAAAAAAAAAGAAGAAATATGCTTAGCGATTGACAGTGGGGTGAAAACAATGTGTCCACGTAAAGTGTTCAATTAGAAATACCCCTGAAGTAGACCGAAGGGTATAATGGCCGAAACGTTGTGATAATAACTATAAATATAAGGATATTATTGCAAGTGTAAATATTACTAACCTCACATAGAAGAAATTCAAATTCACACTATTTACATCGTTCGCACTGTTATCCTCTTTCTTTTGCCTTATTCACGATATTTCGGTCATTGTACGGATCTGCTGTTCTTTAGGTGATATATTTTCAGTGTCTATCGGTAACGATATTGAGTTTCAAATATACGTGGTGATTGAAATAAAAACGGGTGGCTGGAATCTTTGAATATTTAAAAATAATTTTTAGCAATCATACGTTTTGCCCTAAAATGTTCACTGCATAAATTAAGGCTTGAAAGGGTTTTGTTTCAAATATTTAATCAAACCTTTAAATATAAAAAAACAAAAACAAAACAAAACAGAAAAACAAACAAACAAACGAAAAAAAAAGACAAAACAACACTCGTCCCGGACATCTGTTTGAATCCCAAAGGTACATCGAAAGATATACAGCTATATTAAGTAATTTTTTTTAAAATTAGAAAGTGGGGATAATAAAAAGAAAAAAGAAGTCTACCTGTCAAAAATTAACATTTTTCAATTTTTGAAGGATATTATCATCATTACTTTTAGATAATGTAAAAAAAGCAAATCAGAAGAATATCACATCATCCTCAAGTTTGAAAATGTCATCGCTTTCCGACATTCAAAAAGTCCAAATAATACCATTAAATGGAGATAGATACTCAGAACGTGAAATCCAAATCCAAATCTGTTATAGCAGGCATTCTGTTTACAATGCTTTCGCCAAGTACCAAGATGGCGGCTCTTATTCTGAGTGAAAGAAGAATGGTCGTCCTAGAAAAAACCTAGTGATGATTGTATTATGAAATCCATGGTTTCACGGTCTCTGATAAATTCAGGCAAAAACATGCGTGCTATTCTATTTCTCACCAGTACGCATATGAATCGAATGATTGTTTGTGTTGATTCGTCTCCTTATTTCAACTAAGTTCCTACGCAGCAGCGCAAAGACAAAAAGTGAACGTGGAAATGAAAACAAATTGGGAAGAGGAACAGTGGGGAAACGTTATATCATCAGATGAAACCCCAGCGTAATTTGTTGTGCGTTAGCATCATTTCAGAAGGTCAGCTGGAAAGAGATATTACGACAAAGAAGCCATTCATTGTATGAAACACCCTCCCAGCCTGATGTATTTCGAACAGCCGTTTTTTTTTCCAGGACCAACACTGAATGGTCAAAAGTCTCTGGAAATGCAGCAATATAAACCAGAGATTCAAATGAATATATATGTTTGCAGCATATTTGTTGGGAATTATATTTATTGTAATGTTTTATTTAGTGAAATTTATGTATGTATACATTTAGGAAAAATCTAATTATTTTGGACGGACTCATTAGGCCAGGAGATGTTGGTTCACCCCTGTTTTGTTATATAGGCGCTTGGTGGACTAATCAGGAGTCCCAGCAAGTAGTCACTACTGATAGCTGTGGTCCTCTAGTAGAAGCAAATTAACAACTATTCGCGCGGCAGAAACTAAATACATAAAATTGGCGACAAGGATAGCGGATTAACGCGGAAAAGTGATGTACATTTTTATTTTTTTCTCAGTTGCAAAAGGATTCAAAGTGTTATGTACTCTGCTGATAATATGGCGTTGTTTGGAATTATCAAGGTGTGGTCAAGTGAAGAAGAAGAGTGGAAGAAATATGTAGAAAGATTAAGTTTTTACTTCACGTCTAATGATGTTACCAATGAGGATAAGGAACGAGGTTTTTTATTGTTGGTTGTCGGTGCTAAAAATTACGGTGTTTTAAGAGGTCTTGCTAATAACAGACCAAATGAAAAATCGTATGAAAATTTATGTCAGTTAGTGGAAATACATATTCACCCTGTGCCCAATGAAATACATGAAATTTTTTCTTCTATTCAAGGGAGAAGAGTGGCAGTGAAACCATCAGCCAGTACGTCGCTACGGTTAGGAAATTGGCAGAAAAGTATAATTTTAGGGACAATTAATGAACACCTAAGAGATAGACTGGTGGTTGGAGCAAGGGACGAGAAAATTCAACAACAACTACGCAGTGAAAGAGCATTAACCTTGGAGAAAGCACTAGAAATAGCAGTAGCTATCGAGTTTGCTACGAAATTCTCCAAGGAAATGCTAAATGCGCAAGGGAGATAGCCAAGACAATTTCCAACTTCGCTGCATAGTTTACCCAGAAAATGGGAGTGTTACTGCCATGGAAATACCAACCATGTTGCAGGCAAATGTCTTTTCAAGGAGAAAAACTGTTTTAAATGCGGACGAATAAGACATACTCGACGGAAAGTGTATACAGGATGGTAATAAGCAAATTTGGGGGAAAATAGAAGAGGAAAAAAGAACGACAGAAAAAAACGTAGATGGAGTAGAGATGGTCGGGCTAAATTCCACCATGATGTCACGTTCGCCCCCCACCTCGCAGCAGTTAGAAATGTTTTTTAAATAGGAGGGTGATAATGGAGGTTATTGACACCGGGGCCTCGTGTTCAGTAATGAGTTTAAAGATGTTTCAGGAATTGGGGACCCTAGAAAACTTGAAGGAAAGCTCCATAAAATTAAGGACCTATACAGAAGAGGTGGTGAAACCATGTGGGGTAAAAGAGGCTGATGTGATGTACGAATGGACAGAGAGTCCGTTGCCATTATTTATAGTGAAAGATAGCACACTAGATAGCACACTACTGGGACGAAATCGGTTTAAAAAGGTATCACTCCATTGAAGAAAAATATTTCTCTTAGTAGGAAACGACGTTCCTTTGAAATTGAAGAAGTTGTTGGGCGCGAGTCTGTATTTAGAGAAGGATTTTAAAAGTAAAATTACCTGTAAGGAGAACAACAACTCCTCGATTTTGTAAAGCTCGATCAGTGCCTTATACACTGAAGGAAAAAACTAAAAAGGAACTGAACCGGTAGAAATCCAGGGTACACTTAAGTCGAGTATTCGCGTTGTGCGGCACCTATAGTACCAGTACCAAAAGATAATGGTGAAGCTATTCGGATTTGTTGAGACTACAAGTAGATCATAAATATGACCGCTCCTTGTGACGTCTATCCAATACCAACGAATGAAGATTTATTTCTTACATTGCTGGGCGGTGAGAAGTTTAGTAAACTTTTTTTGAGTCATGGTTATCAGTAACTTGAATTGGATGAGGAAACACGAGAGTTGCCCACAATAAACACCCATCGTGGTTTGAACCAGCCGACGCGTTTAAAGTTTGGGGTGCATAGCGCTACTGGAAACTTTCAGAGAGATGGACAAAAGGTTAAAGGATATACCTTTTTGCAAAGTGCGAGTGGATGACATTTTGGTTTCAGGGATTAATGACACCAGTCATCTTGTGAATCTGCAGAAGGTATTGTCTGCGTTGGACAAAGCTGGTCCAAAACTAAAAGGAGTCAAATGTCAGTTCCTTCTTCCGGAGGTGATATATATTGGATTGCGAATTTGTAAAGAAGGTATAGCTCCCCTGTCTGAAAAGGTGACTGCGATTCAGGAGGCCCCTGCCCCAAAGAACGCAAAAGAGTTGAAGGCCTATCTTGGAGACCTACATTATTACAACAAGTTTTAACCAAATTATCTCCCGTACTGGAATCCCTTCATCAATTGTTGAAGAAAGACATAACCGATCAGAAGAGGGCCTTTGAAAAAAACAATGAAAATTCTGCGTTCAGTGCATCTGTTGACACATTTTGACTCCTCAAAGCCGATTCTGGTGTAGATGGGATCAATCCCATTAAAACTGTGACTTCCTTGACAGGTTGGGGGTAGCATATAAAGTTATCCAAAGATCGGCTCTTTTGGGCACTGCTTTTGAGGAAAGTGTCTCAGGCCTCGTAACTTGACATAATTTATCTAGTGTATTCAAAACCTTACATTGTGTCGCAAAACAACAACAACAATAATTATAATTATAACCAAACGATAGGAACTATCACGTGGATGCATTTGATACATGAAGAAACCGATGTTATAGTAAAAAAAACCAAATGTCTTTGATAATGTCTAACCATAGCTGAAAGAACTCAGACATGGGACATTTAAATACAGGGTGTCTCAAAAGAATGTACTCACACTTTGAATGACGAGAAAACCTTTATTTATGAACATAGAGTGAAATGGAATAGCTTCGAATACAGAAGAAAAATGTAATTGAAGAATCATGTTCGCAAATGTTCAAATTGATGACCAAAAAAAAGCATGTTAGAGACAGTTTAAGTGTGAGTACATTTTTCGAGACACCCTGTATATACCGGAAACCAAGAAAAAGATCCGAAATGTAGAGAAAATCCTCAAAAGCAAAATGTCGTTGCTCTTTCATCAATTCTGTATAAACAGAAAATACTGCCCAAATACAACATATATATGTGTGTGTTTGTGTGTGTGTGTGTGTATGTGTGTGTGTGTGTATGTGAGTGTGCATCGATGCGTACTTTTGTCCATTTGTATATGTATGTCCGTGAGAGATAGTGTATTTATATGTATGCGTGCGTGTAATAATATTTGATTGGTAATATTTGTCCTTCATTTTTCTATTTCCTTATTTATACATACATATATTTATTTCCATACACACACAAATACACACACACACACACACACACACACACATACACACACACACACACACACACATATATATATATATATATATATATATATATATATATATGAGTATGTATCTGTGATTTTCCCTCATTTGTTTCTTTTCATCTGCTCTCCTCCAGTGCATGTCGCTTTCCGATGTCAACTAGCCTCTATGGTCAATTTCACGCCACCTTTTTTTTGGTGGTGGTGGGGTCAACCACAAATCCTTCCATCCAATCTTAGTATGTCGAAATCTTTTTTTCTCCTTTCGCTAATAACCCTGTGTCCTATTCCGCCCATCATTTCTTCCATTTTGTCCCTAACAAAGATTGACTTGTTTTCAGATTGACATTTTTCTTATTTCATGTGTGTTTTTTTAATATTATTTTTTCTCCACAGACATTATGCGTAACTAATTCTACGTCATCAGACTACAGTCTCAAAGGTTTGCTACAGTAGAAGGTTAACCATTACTCCCCAGAAAGGAATTCCCCATTTATGACGTCCTAAACAAAGCTTCGTATTTACCAAACAGAGATGGACATTATATGAAGGATTATATACAACTATTTACAATACGTTGCATTCTTTGCCAAAAGGTCGAAGCAAATATATATTGTAAATAAATGAATGGATGCCAAATATTCCAGGCGGGCAGTTCTTTTCGCTACTTGAATGATGGACACAAGACAATATTATATCCTAATTTTATCCCTTATGATGTATTTACAAATTGTAGCATAGTTTGGAAAAGAAACCCACAAGTAATTGGTACCACTGAGTGAGGAACACTAACTACGCCATGTTGAGAAACGTCGTACAGTGATAAACAAAGCTCAGCAACTGGTTAGTTTAGGTCATTTAATAACATTGTTGGGTTATTTAATATCGGACATAAGATGTGCAGGAGAACATTCACAAAAAAAAAGTAATAAAAATGTTGATACCCGTCCGGATTGCACTTGAGTAAAAAAGCGAAAACAACCCAAGAAATTTATCTCAATCCAGTTTGCGCAAGAATAAAAAAGGTAGACATAGGTCCGATTTGCGCGAGTGACAAAAGATAGACATAGGTCCGATTTGCACGAGTGACAAAAAGGTAAACATAGGTCCGATTTGCACGAGTGACAAAAAGGTAGACATAGGTCCGATTTGCATGAGTGACAAAAAGATAGACATAGGTCCGATTTGCGCGAGTGAAAATAGGTAGACATGGGTTCGATTTGCGCGAGTGAAAATAGGTAGACATGGGTTCGATTTGCGCGAGTGACAAAAAGGTAGACATAGGTCTGATTTGCACAGGTGACTAAAAGGTATACATAGGTTCCATTTGCAGGAGAGTTGAGCAAGTAGACGTAGAATTATACGAGTTTGCAAGCAACCAGCCATAAATTATCCCTTTACGGTGGGAACTTTTATGCCTCTGGAGGAGATGCATATATATTCGACATATTTTAGGCTTAGGGCAATACATATCTAAAGAAAGAATATATTGTCATGTGTTCCTGGATTGGTTAACATATACATCACGCCCTGAAATGACTATATAAATAATGGACTATACCGTTTTGATCGCGGGGAAAGACGGAAAAGACATATCACTGACGCTGTGAGGTTTTAGTGACAAAATGAAAGAAAGAAAGAAGAGGAACATAGAGTAGGCGGTAACATTCATATGTTCTTCAGTGAAAAACTTGTCAATTGTAAATCTTTTCATATGTTCCTTTTGATTCTTTGACTAATGGTCTATATCCCTGTCCATGGGTATTTTAACCAGCAAGGTTCTTATTCAGTAATTCACGATCAAAAGACCCCTAACTCATAAGGGCTGTAGGGGTACCATATGTACTACAGCTGCAGTAGCAGTGGTGTTTCCAGAAAAAGATAACGTGACGGAATACAAGTTTCAAGCTGGTTTTAAATAAAAAAAGTTTTTCCTTTCCCAGGACCGGTTTCTACCTAAGGCTACAGACCAAGTTTACCCTGTCTATATAGCTGGAGAGTGTGAAGAAGAGTTAGATTAATACCTTTCCCAAGGCTATTAGCACGTAAGTGAATGTAATAAACACGACTGGAAATCGAACTCGGCTCGCCGATTCCTCAATCCGAGCCACTATCCATTACTCCACTGCGCCTTAAATTAATAATTCAGATTCATAAAAAATGGAAATTTACACGGCTGTTTGTAATTATTATTAATTTTTCATTTTAAAATTGCGTTAATCGGCTTACTTACGTATATATACAGGGTGGGGTGGTTTGTTTTTGATTTTCCCGATTGCACAGTATAGTAGGGTTAGTTGGGAACCGTCTGTGAGCGAAGGAGTATCATGACGCAATTTAAAACGCCAGAAATTTGGAAACGGCATCCTGCACTGCTTGGCTTTCGCAATACGAACATTTCAGAATGTTTGGGTGTCAATCTGAGGACAGGGCAGAGGATTCGGAAAGAGTTGGATGAGTCTAACGGTGATTACGAAGTAGCTTGGTGTGATCACTATTGATGGCGACGTTATACTTCCATTCATCTTCCCACAGGGACTCAGATTCAACAGAGGCCTACAATAAGTGCCTTGGGGAGGTGGTGCTACCCTAGGTCAGGAGGGTGGCTGCGGGAAGAAACTATTGGCAACAAGACTCTGCACCATGCCATACAAGCAGGATAACCCAGTCATGGCTGTCAGACAGTTTCTGCAACCACATTACCCCTTATATCTGGGGACCAAACTTCCCAGACTTTAACCCCCTTGATTATCAAGTGTAGTGTGCAGTTAAACGAGAGCCCAACAAAACTCCTTGCAACAACAAATATGAACTGGGGGAAAGGATTATGGCAGCATTCACGAATTTAAACAAGGAGACCGTCCAGAAGAGTTTCAGGAGTTTCGGAAGTCTCCACGGAGGCATGGCTAAAGCCATTGGTGATTTTATTGAATAAATTTACTCTTTAGTATTTCAAGATATTTTTGTGTAATTTTGGTAAATATATGTGTTAAAATGAGATGTTAGTATTATTATCATTTTTTCGTAATTTAGACGACAATTTATCCATTGCGCCCTAAAAATACCGTTTGAAGTAATAAAAAAATGTAGAATTAAAAATAAATGTATGAATTCTTTAGAAAACAACTTCGCTGGCAAAATGCTACGTTGTACCGAAAAAGATGAGAAGACTAAATCAGAGAGGATATTGGAATGCCACTTCCGACACTTGACAGAATTGACTTGAACTGGAAAAATGGCAGAAATGGCAAATTTGTGGGCCGATGCACCTGTTTAGAATTATGCAACTAATGAATAATGAAAGAAATATTTCGTAAATACTTTCCCGGTACTGTCGGGAAAGCCATTTTGCACATGAAGCCACTTATTCTATATGAAGATGTTTGAATTCTAGCTTTCCAAAAAATGCCAGCATGTAACCAAACTGACAACATCCATTTGGTGATAATGAAATATTCGAAAATGTTTGAACAAAAACAGAACGAAACATGAACGATAGACAGCTTATCCCTAATTTTATTCCCAATGGACCACATCTAATCCAAATGCTGGAAGAAGTATATCAAAATATACTGATAGTTCTTATCGGTTGAATTAAATAAAAAAGTTCAAATGATTTTTGCTGCCTAAATAGGATTTGAAATAAGATTATGTTTACATGTATATATAATACGCCTATCTAACAAGTAAGGTATATATTTAATATAAAATCCTGGTTTTTTAATGCCTATTTTTAAAGCAAGCATTTCCTTTTTTTGCCAGTTAGAAGATCAGAGAATCTTTAAATCGTCTTTTCCCACTGTTAGTTGTTGTTATATTCCCTTAGCGTTGACATGTAACGTCTGAGGCACCGCAGTACGAACCAAACGATTCGGGACAATTCACTCTACATTGAGTTACTGTCTTATGCCCTACTAAACCAAGTTTTGTCAATATCAAACATATATTGTATTATATACATATATATATATAGGCACAGACATACATATATGAGTTAACGATATATATTTTTATATATCAAGAACAATTTGGGGAAAAATGTATAATAATGTTGAAAAAAGATTCTTGTGACGCGTTTCGTCCTTTAGGACTTCATCGGATTAAATTTGTTATGTTGGGGCCACTACACATGCGCATGAACGAGTAATGGGGGGATTTTAAATTCACTACAATGAAGAGGTCTACAGAGTGCTTTGATCACAAGGTCATCGTCAGTAAATTTGTGCCCTGGCTCTTACAACATTTTACCATTCCTGGCAGAACTTCTATTATCACAGTGTGAGATATATACTAAGAAAAGTGATGGAAATTAAAAGAAAAAAAAAGGACAAAACACGTAACAAGACAACTTATCCCACTTTGTTATCCATATATATATATATATATATATATATATATATATATATATATATGTCATCTATATATATATATATATATATATATGTCATCTATATATATATATATATATATGTCATCTATATATATATATATATATATATATATATATATGTCATCTATATATATATATATATATATGTCATCTATATATATATATATATATATATATATATATATGTCATCTATATATATATATATATATATGTCATCTATATATATATATATATATATATATATATATGTCATCTATATATATATATATGTATGTATTATAAATAAGAGAAAGAACAGATGGAGTAAGGACCAACAGTTCTTAGCATTTAATTTTTTTTTAAATTGCTCAATACAAAGTAGGCCAAAGTATTATTATAATATTTTTATTTTAATAAATTACAATAAAAACATTTTAAATCGCTACACAAATACTTTCATATTTTGGAACTATAATAGTGGGTATCCCTAAAGTCAGAATTAAAAAAAAATATATATACTTGTGAGCTTGTCTGGATTAACCAATTAAAAGTCAGATCTAAACTAAAATAGAAAAATGAAAAATAAGGTGAGAGAGTGTAGGTAGGTGGGTTATTAATTCATGTCATGATAAATTGACCCTCTAGACACGCCAGCGGCAAACGGTAGCCAAATATTGAATTCAGATTTGTTGAAGAAGACATAATACAACCTTGATCAAAAAATGTTTTTAAGAATTTTCAAAATTTTTATATTCGGTAAATTTCTTAAAGGGGCAGATAGGAATTGGAACATTTATAGACGATGCTAATATATTGAATAAACGTTTACTGTCCATTCACGTAATATTAAAGTTGAAAATTCAAATGAATATTGTGTAGACCATAATATACTAATAAAAATAAAATAATGTAATTGTAATGCGTAAATTAGTTATGAAAGATTCTTTTAATTATATTTTAAGGTAAAAGATACAATGCCGGCACAACACCGTTAGTATATTTTTGGGGGGTTGAGCAGAACCTAACTGTTAGGAAACTTTATATAAAAAACGAGAATCTGTAAATTTTTATGACCCATGTCCCCTGTGTTTACAAGAAAAGCTGTATATTACAAAGTTTCCTAACAATAAGGTTCTGCAAATTACCAAAATCTTCAATTCAGAACAAATATAGTTTGGATATCAGTTAAAACGTTTTTGTGTCTGCTTTTCTTTTACACCGAAATAAAATAGATATTAATTTATTTACAGCCAAAAGAGACAATCTTTGTTTAAATTCCCGGGATGTAGAATTATAATTATTACTGAATAATTAATAATTATCATTACTGATGAATATTCATGAGCACACCTATACCGAAAATTTTGAAAAAGCAATACCAATTTTACTATTGTATATAATACTTGTTACAAAATGAAATCTTTACAGTTGCCTTGATAAAGTCCATCAGAAGACGAAACGCGTCGACTAAGATAAGTTTTTCTGTTATCTTTTTTCATATTGTCATTTTACAGATATTCTCTGTCTGAAATTTTCACACACACACACACACACACACACACACACACACACACACACACACACACACATATATATATATATATATATATATATATATATTTACAACACTCATGTCCTTATTCACTGTTTAGAGAAATATTGTGCTCCATCAAGAAAAAAATAAGCAAAACTTCTAGAATCCCTTTATACAAGACAGGTGCGGCAAAAAGTCAACTACGAGTGTTATACAATAAAGGAATTAAATGTTTGTAGCAGCAAAGTGTTATACAAAAATATTAAATTAAAATACTATAATTATAAAAAAAAAATAAATCTAGAAAAATTTTCAAAAAAATCTTTAAAAAAAATCCCATAAGTTACCTCCCTTTCATAGAAGTTAAAAATTCTTTGAATTTATGCTGTTAACGCATAACATATCCTTTGTACTGCAACCCCTTAAGATGGTCGCAGATGAGATTGAAAGTATTGGGAAAATAAAAATTAATTGAAACAAAATTTTGGAATTTTTCTACAGCCATGAAGAAATTTGGATTTCTTAAGAGTTATCGCTTGAAAGCCGAACACAACATTCGACCATCTGTAGCAGTCTTTTAATCAGGAATGCCAACACCGAAAATGGTACTCCATGCACTGAAGTTCTTGCTTTATGTTTGGTATAATAGAAAACTGTCGTCCATTACAACTAGAGGAACATTGGAAGGACAGTCGTTGTTGGGACGCATTCATTGCCAGATGCTCAATGGCGTAAACGAAGCATTAGATTTAAAATGTTCTTGTTTGGTAAAAACAGAAAATGTGTTATTTTCTACCAGGATAATGAAAAAGTAAAAAAAATGTTTGTTTTGTACAATATGCAAAAGGAGTAAAACTAAAATAAACAGGCATGATACGTCTAAATTATTTAACCAGACCTTCTTGAATGAAAATAAGCTGCCTATATATATATATATATATATATATATATATATATATATATGATTTGGTATCACATATCATATATCATAACTATATCATATATGATATACATAATGGTTTGATATCCTTTATGGCAAAACGTAATTACTTTGCGAACACGTCACTATATGTCGAGATGCATACATATTGATAACCCCACCATCTCCCTCTCCCTACTCATCTATATGTGTGAGTGTGTGAACGCATGCGTGTGTGTTTTTTAAAGTAGCGTACGCTTGTTCTTATCTCTATGTAATGAGTTGGTATCAACGCCTTATTAAACTTTCTTAGCTTATAATATAAATTTACCTATTTTTTCCCTCTTTCCGTCAATCTTTTAACCATAGTCCGGTTTTCTTTGTTCAACTCATTTCTTTATTTAGTAGAGCAAAAATTATTGTTTTCACGACACCTAGATTCATAAGAGTCTTTGCGATCCCATCAATATACGTTATTTGTTGTTATTTCACTGTTTCTGTCTGGTAATTTTATCTTTACTTACTCAAATTTTTTGTCGTGTTTTCATTGTCTTGCCTGTTTTCTTTTTTTACATGTTTTATTCGTTGCTTTTCAGTTTCTTATTAAAAACAAGCGAGAATTGATAACTTTGATACGTATCATCTAATAGCCTTTTGGTGGGCGGCATTTGGACACATTATGTTAAAGATGGCCACCGAGAACCCCGCGGCGTCCAAAACTCGTTATTAAAACTGTCGCTACAATATCGCGACAAAGATTTATGGCAATAAAAAAACTGTTGGCAGTAGTCATTATCTTCTCTTTCTTTGCAATTTCTGTTTATTTTCTTTAAATAATTTTTTTCTTTTCTTATTTTTCTTCGTGCACTATTTGTCCTTTTATTTTGATCGTTTTCTTTCTTGCATTCCTTGTGCATTATTTTGTTATTTCATTGTTAATTTTTCTTTGGAAATTAAATATAGTTTTTTTTTTCTTTTTTCGTCCAATCAGCTTCTCGTTTTGTCTTTTTTCAGATTTTTGTCATGCGTTTGATTTCTTTCTCTCAAACTTTGTCTCTTTTTTACTTGATATATTTTTCTTCCTTCTGCAGCGTCAGCTGCTTGTAATTTTCAATTCTAATATACTTCCGAGTTACAAACCTTCTTTCTGTCTTCTTTGTCTTTATTTTTATATTGATATTGATGATATTGTAAATAATTTACTCTTTAATATTCTTAGCGCTCTCTTTAAGGTATGTTTTATTCCTATTTTGGATTGATGTACTTACAGCTTTTCTTTTTTTATGATATTTTCTCCTTCCTTCCTTCCTTCCTTCTCAATTAACCTCCCTATCTTCATTCTTTTCCATTTTATTCACTTTCCTTCCTATTCTTCTAACTATTGCAGCATTCATTTCTGCTTAGTCAACATACCTTTTTGTTCAAATTACTGCTATTCCTAAAACACTCATATTTCTTCTTTTCGTCCAGCCTTCCTTCTTTCACTTCTTCCATTCATCCTTTCTTATTTACTTTCCTTAATCAACCTCCTTATCTTCTTTCCTCCCCTAAGCATATTTTCGTTCTTTTCTTACATCCTTCAAGTTTTCCTTCCTCACTAACCTAATTCTCTGTCCTTCTTTTTAATTACATCTTTTCATCTTAATTTTCCTATAGGCTTTCCTTTCCTTCTTCATTTTTCATTCCTTTATAATCAATGGTCTTTCTTTCCTTCCTTGTAATTACTCTTCTTTTCACTTGAACCTTTCTTTCTTCATTTCTAATCAGTCTATTTACCTTATTTATTTGTAATTGCTTTACTTCCGATCAAATGGACATACTTAACTTCTTTGAATCAATTTTACTTCTATTTTAAAACAGTTCACCTCGACAAGCAAGGCAATAATGCCATGAAAACTCAATGGACTACTGAGCGTTAAAGAGAATGGAAAAATAAAACTTTGAAGGAACCGGAAACCCAGACATAAACAGGAAACAAGGCATAAACCTCTACTCCTGATCGAAAGACCAGGGAGGAGTTTGAACCGGACGATAGGCAAACGTATCTACTCCTATTGATAAAAGAGAAATAAAGTAAATACAATTTCAGAGTCATAGGCGGAGACGTTGGAAGTATAGAGTTGAAGTAGACTTTAGAAGAAACAAGATAAAAACCTCTACTGTTCAAAATATCTGGGAGGAGTGTGAACCGGACGATAGTAGAACAAATATATTCATACTTACATTCGTTTCTTTCTAATTTAATCAGGCCCTCGACTCTGTTTGTTTTGTACAATATGCAATATTTCTTTCTTCTTCTTTCAATTCATTCCATGTTATTTATTATCCTCTGATTTTTCGTTAATTTTAATTACTTTCCTTTCCTTACATTCATTCTCTCGTTTCTTCCTTCCTAATTTTCATGCCTATATTCCTTCTTTCTATTCTACATAACTTCCTCCCTTAACCTTCTTACTATCCTTCATTCCTATCTTTTCTTCCTTCTTATTCAACTTACCCTTCAACTTTCTTTTTATGTTTTGCGTTTTATTTGCATTCTTTCCTTTTAGGTCTTTCCTTATCAACGCATCTCCGTTCCTATTCTCTTTTAAAATAACTCTCTTCTTATAAACTTTGACCTTTTTAATAAATTTCTTTCTAATTTTATAGGTTTTTCTTTCTATATTTATCCTATCCTCTCTGTCAATCAACAGGATTCTCTACTTTTTTTGTCTTCTCTCTCTCTCTCTGTCTACTTGTTTCCGTTCCTTCCTCATCAACTCAACTCCCATCTTCCTATCATTTTTACTTACTTTCTGTTCGGATCTTAATTCTTCGCAAAAGTACTTCCGTTATTTTTTTAATCGACCTAAATAGATTCTTCCTTTCCTTTCCTTGATTTTTCTTCTTTTTTCCTAACCTTCCTTCCTTCCTTCATTCATTCATTCATTCCCCCTTCCTTTCTTCATCCACTACGTCCTTCCTTCCTTCATTCATTCATTCCTTACATTCATCATCCACTACTTCCTTCGTTCCTTCGTTCCTTCACTTCTTTCTGTTTCCCTTCTTCCTTCACTCCTTCATTACTTCTTTCCTTCCATCCTTCCTTTCCATCCTAATCAACTTACGCATTATTTTTCCTTTCTTTACTTATTTGTTTCCCACCTTCCATCAAGACAATATTACATTGAAACACCATTTCTCGTTTTGATTACCGAAGTTAAGCAACGTCAAGCCAGGTCAGTACCTAGTAGTGGGTAACTACTTGTGAATACCAGTTGCTGTAACCTTAACCTGTAACCTGAGTGGCGTAATGGAAAACGAACCGGAGTGAGAGTCGAAATCAAATTCCAGTCGAGTTCGTTATATTCACTTATCCACAAATACCATTTGGAAAGGTGGGAATGCAGATCGTCTCTCTTCAGCTATGGGTTAAATAGCAGGATTTATATCAGAAAATCATTATTATCTCCAAATAATTATAAGATCTAACTATTTTCTGGATTTAAAATATCCTGCAACAGGTTAATGGGCTGTAAAAAACAAATCAGTCCTTCATATCTTCTTTTTTATTTGTTTTCTTGCTTTCTTTTTTTTGTCTTCCTTTCATCCCAATCACCCTAATTTCTTTCTTTCTTTCTTTCTTTCTTTCTTTCTTTCTTTCTTTCTTTCTTTCTTTTATATTTGTTTTATTGTTTCTTTCTATTTTTCTCCCTTTCGTTTTTCTTTCTTCTCTTATGCGTTCAAGTTTTACGTTGTTTCGTTTACTTTTTATTTTAACTGTTCTGATTTCCTTTTGTTTATGTCCCATTTTTTCTTCGCTCCCCCCCCACCTCTCAGTTTTTTCTGCCTTTCTTTCTAACTTCTTCTTTCATATGTTTTTTTATCTTTTACAATTTCACAAAATTGATAAAGAAACGGAAAAATGCTCATGTTGTACACAACGATGTTTTGCTTATTCCCTTCGCCCATTGCTTGTTCACAAAGGAAACATGATGGCTCGATGGCATCGGCATTTCCCTTGTCATCTGATTCTCATTCTTTTATTTTGCTTTCAGTTTAAATATTAATATTTCTCTTCAGGTCTACATCCCTCAAGTGGTTTGAAGGAGGAGTAGAGTGGAAAGGACGAATTACAAAGTAGCAGGCACAGACGCGCACTATTGCCGAATACATTCGCAACGACGAAACATGCAAATAAACAGAGCGAGAGACACACACACAATATTAAAGTAATACAATTGCTATTCAAATAAAGTGCGATTAAATTATTTCCTTCAGATGCCCACCCCGGTGCTCATTTTATACAATAGGCTTATTTCTTGTTATCAAATAATGTTCTCTGCAGTTCGATTAAAAATAGTCTTGTGTAAAAAATACAAAAGCCGGTACGAATAAATTTTTCGATACAATTTCCTATACGGTACGGTGCTTATTTACTAAGACACGCTTATATGTTTAAAAAATATATCAAAACATTATCTATCTATCTATCTATCTATCTATCTATCTATCTATCTATCTATCTATCTATCTCTTTATACGTCTATTATATATATATATATATATATATATATATATATATATATATATATATACACGTTTAAAATATCTATCTATACATTTTTACCTCTATTATATATATATATATATATATATATATATATATATATATATATATATATATATATATATATATATATATATATACGTTTAAAATATCTATCTATCTATCTATCTAACTAACTATCTGTATCTTTATATGTTTATTAAATATCTGTTCATCTACCTGCTTCTTTTTTAATTATTTCACCCCAAGTAAGGCGGGAATGCGACTAGTATGCAGGTGGTTACATAGAGTGAAAGTGAGAGAAAAGACTGGGTATGGAGGGAATTGAGGAAAGGATAAAAGATGAACGGGATTCAAGAAGACATAAAATGGCAATTGACATTGCATGTACATTTTTGAAGACTGTATTTTTCAGTGAAGCAAGTAAACAGATAGGATTTCCAAAGGTGGGAAGTGAGAGAAAAGAAACTGTTAGAGTAGAAATGGTGGTTACATTGAACAGTTGTGAAAGTGTGGGATCTAAATTCCAATCTAGTAGCCCTCTTAAATTCATGTAGTTGCGACACCAGGGAAATAAACTCGTCAAAGCAGTTGCCACGATAATATTTGTAGAAAAGACATCATGGGGGGGGGGGGGGGCACATCATGTCTGTGAGAAAGTGACTGAAGTCGTGATGCCTAGTCAGGATCGATTACATTGCAGTTCCTTCTCTAGATTTAGTCAATAACCTCGAGAAGTATAGCAGAAGCACCAGACCAAATATGGCAACAGCATTCAATGAACGGACGAATGACAGATTTTAAATGTTCAAGATGGACTCTAACGAGAAAAAAAAAACTTCTGGCACGACACAGTGACCCAACTTTCCTTGCAGTAGAGGCAGCTATTGATTCAATGTTGTCGTTCGACTTCAAGTCAGTTGAACACGTGAGACCAAGTTGGCATGTGTGCCGCTAAATTGGAGTCGAGCATTAGCCATGTTGATGGCGAGCAGTGACTTTTCTCTATGGTCGATAAAAGAGAGCAGTTTCGTTAACTGGCGTCCTCTGGCGTCCTCTTCGATAATAATGGCCGAGTTAAGATGGATCTTCTATTGAGACTCGTGGCTCATTTGCTATTGAGACAGGAGTAAATGGAAGGGTCATCTTCATAAATGGTTACTTGGGAACTGACGACATCAGGAAGATCATTGATGAAGATCAGAAACAGCGTCGAATCTAGGATAGAGCTTAGTGAACACCCGCGTTCGTGTGAAAGTATCTGGAAGAGATCCCGTTCAAAATGATCCTTCATTTCATGATTTGATAGGAACGTTTGGTTTAAATTAAACAATCGTCCTGCAATAACATAGCCCTGGAGCTTACGTAGAAGACCCGTGTGCCAAACCCTGTCAAACGTTTTCGAGATATCTAGATCCACAGCTTCAGCTCGCAGTTATTATCAAGAGTTTGATATACATATTCAGTGATAGTCGTTTTGCACGTCAGCGGCAGACATGGCAAAATGGAAAACTATATTATTCGTCAGTGAGTAGGTTGTGAGAGATAAGTGGCTTAAAAACTTCAGCATTGAATAAAGCCTGGAATATTTTGACAACAAGTGTTACGAGACTAATAGGGCGATAGTTAGAGGGGTCAGAGAGTTCGCCAGATTTCTTAAAAACAGGAACAACAGAGGAGGACATCCAACATGGTGGAAAGCAGGAAGCAGTGATGCAGTAGTTGTAGAGTTTGGAGAGGACGGCAGCAACTATCTTTTGAACAACGACTAGAAACCCGTCACTTCCGCTTGCGTCATAGGAGTCTAATTTAGAAATTATGTCCGAGACCAGTGACGGGGTTATGCGTATATCATTCAATAGAGCCTCGGTTCTATTTGGGGGGGATCAAGTGTGGGTACTCCAGATAAGTTGCGTATTGAATTGGAAGTGAATTTCCGAGCAAAGCATTCAGCCTTATCAGCTTTAGATGTCAGGACTTCGAATTGATTGAATAGAGGATGGATTTAGGATTTGCTGTTGTTCAATACGCCCTTGCAGAGTCGCCAATAATCTGTGGAACTGAACTTGAGTAAACAGTAACTTTGTTTCTTTGTTGACACGCTTGTACTCATTACGAGCAGCGGCAAAGAGACGTCTGCTCTTCTTCTGGCTGTACCAGAGAGACACGTCTGATTGCAGCGGACGTCTCTTTGCCTCTGCTCGTAATGAGTACAAGCGTGTCCTCAAAGAAACAAAGTTACTGTTTACTGATAGAATGAAACACCGTATAACATATATATATATATATATATATATATATATATATATATATATATATATATATATATATATATATAATCATTTAAGACCAACAAGACGATAATGACACTAAGACGTAGGAGGGGAAGAGAGGAAACAGACAATAAAAGAACAGATGTCATGAAGACAGAAGATGCCGATGGACAATTTGAAGATTGTAGGCCTCAGGAAAGCAAAAAATTGAAAGAAGGTTTCACAGGCAAGAATTGTGAGAAATGAAACTATTAGAACAGATTGATAGTTCAACAGTAAAACATTGATTTAATTATTTGTCGCGGTACAGGTTCTTATTCGGTACGAAATGCCGATTATTTTTTAAAACTATTTCGTGAAGCTATCATCCGAACGTTTATTAAAATTAGATCAAAATTCCCGGTGGAATGTATATTTGAATCAGCGCACAGATATCATTTTAAAAATCCCCACCACCATAATTATTCGGGACAGCAATTTTATTTTGTATAAAAGAGCAAATGTTGTATAAAATGTCGAACAAAAGTCAAATGTAGGTGCGACAAATTCGAAAACGTTAGCGCGTATTATACACGATAATTTTTTTTCCATAACTTCATAGCCCAGTTTCAGTGTGGCATATTACGCACGAAAGTTGATTGTACACGAAAGCGTATTATGTATGAATACATTCTGTAATTTGTTTGTGTAGATAGTTGCGTACATGTAGAAAATTTGCACATGATATATAAAATATGAAGTTTCTGAATTCAATATGATTTCAGTTTAATCTGCAGAATCAAAAACAAAATATAAACTTGTGTATAAGTAATATGCAACCTATGTCAGTAACATGCATATTTTTATTAAGTCACTAACATAGTCTGTAATATAAGTAAATTCATATCTATCTATCTTATTTATTTCTTCTTGTGGGATACAGAGAAGCAAGGTTCTTCTTTCCTTTTACTGGAATTATTCATATATTTTTCATACATTTTCCTTCTTTTTTTTCTCGAGCACCGAAGAGCAGAGACTTGAGAATTTCTATTACATCTCATTCGCCAAAATCGTAGTCATTTTTTTACGTCAATTTAAACATTACAATATGAGCCACTCAATGTAGATAGGCACTGAGTGACATTATTGCAAGCTCATACAGTAGGTAAAGAAGCGGGGGTCGTAAAAAGTACATATCATGAGTGTACGTATACCTGTATCGATATGTCAATTTGTCTATCTCTAAAGGGATATCTATCTCTCTATCCATGTACGTTTAATATCTATGTATCATGTAATATCTATCTATCTATCTATCTATCTATCTATCTATCTATCTATCTATCTATCTATCTATCTATCTATCTATCTATCTATCTCACTTACTTAGCCTTAGAGGTGTCGATTCTAATGTCATTTCATCAAAGTATTCCATATATAGATTTGCCATTGCTGGTGATAAGGCGAGCCCATTGCTAAGCCCTCATCCAGTCGATATATGTTTGATCCCATTCCGAAGTATGTTTTTTTTGCGTACAGGAAGTCAGCATCTCCCTCAGGTTATCTATTGGTATACTGGTCCGTTCTCCTAGTGAGAAGTCCGAGGCCAGTCCGTCCCTGACAACTAGGAGTGCCTCCTCTGTGGGCACCTTGGTGAACAAACTCTAGGCTCACCATCCGGTTGGATTGGATGGTAGCATCTTTGATTATTTCCATGAAGTGGGCGGACTTCCGGACATATGATAGTGACTTTCTGGTTAATGGGTCCATTATATCTACTAGGAAGCGACTCAGAGGATGGCACACAGAGCCTTGGCAGCTAACAATCGGCTTGAGCAGAATACCATTTTTGTGAATCTTTGGGAGACTGTATATGTGAGGTAGCTTGTTCTAACACTGTGACAACTGCCTTTATGTCGTAGGTGCGAAGTGGTCCTTGTTCTTGATTAGGATTGGAATTTGGAAGTAAGAAGTTAATTTTATGAGGATATGTCAAATCGATATCGATTGACCGGAGATTTGAAGAGTCCAATATTAGAGTCGTTGGGGAACCATCCTCTCAGGTTTCTGTTACAGTTCTGCGGAAGAAGCTATACGAGAGGAAATTGTTTCTCGCCAAAGGAAATGGGGATGATTTGGCATCATCAACATGCCATGGTAGGTGCTAACTCTGAAGATGCCATAATTCTCTTGACTTAGAAGACAGAGAGTTAAACTTGGCCACGATTCTCTAGCGTTTCGTGTTTTCATTATTTTATGCCCGGCAGTTACACATGAAAATGAACTTTAGTTTGTTACTAGGAAATAGCTTGTTATTATAATGCCTCCAAAACAAAACTGCTATCTTTTATATCCCCATAGAGAATCATTTTTGTTATCATTCAGCATGGCTAATACGAACGTCCAGCAGAGCTAGTCATTGCGTATTCCTAGTCTTAGGGTTTCCACTGACACGATGCAGAGCATCGCCTCTGATTTCGCCGAATGATAAGTTCCATAAGGGACTCGGATTCTTTATTATTAAAACAAACAATAATATAATATACTTCTCGCAATGACTGTCATTTATCTTTTTGCAGGTGTTTCCTAAAAGCTCTCGTCAAAGAGTTTCCAAAATCTCTCATCTAAGCGCAATCCCTTTGGGTCCAAGGTTAAAAATGATATATTATTTTCTCTTTCTGGCCTCGGCCACACACACGCACACACATTTATATATTCATATATATATATATATATATATATATATATATATATATATATGTGTGTGTGTGTGTACTATTATTTACATTGATCGGACTATCATCCTCATTTTTGTGTTTATATATATATATATATATATATATATATATATATATATATATATAGTAGTGTATATAGAAGTGTGAAAAAGAAAAACGAAAAAGAGCTCTTGAATTCTTTGAAAAAAAGAATGGAATCAATTATCAAACTCATACTTTGCGAAACTTTTGCAGCGAATGCCAATAATTTGTTCTGCATTAATCAAGGATAAAGGAGAATATTTTGACGAGAGCAAAATTTAATCATAAAATGATTTTTTGTTTATGTTATAATAAAATTTACAATACAAAATATTCTAATGAAATTGTCTAATTTTTTTTATACATGTAAAATATGTTTCCCTTATTTAAAGTACAAAATAAATATTTTTCGGGCCATTTTTAAAAAAATACCAGGTCTGTCCTCAAACGTTTGAACTGTAGTGTATATGGTATAAAGTAATCCAATTTTTCGTTCTATGTAAACAATTTATGTTAATTCTGGAATCTAAGCGATACTTTACAAGATGAGCTATTTTCTTAATTTCGCCATTTCAAACCTTCACAACTAAGACCTGCGAAGCCATATACACATGGTAAACTACGGTAATTCCAGTCATATTGCAGTTTTAAGAAGGAAGTTCCATTCGGACAGTTTCTTCTTAAGAGCCGCCATTTTGGGGAAGAGACACCCGATGGGTCGTTTCTCCGACCATGTAACAACTTCATGTCTAGGGTCAAACGTTATCTTTCCTACATATCCTCACATTTCTTACGTCCATAAACAATCTCATTCACTAACGCTCTATCTTGCGCGCTTCTTAGGCCTTGTATTTGCTAGAAAATAGTGAAACAAAAATATTATATACTATCAGTATCTTTTATGTTGTGGAGTAGCTGACCACCCCTATAAGATGGACTTGTCTAAAACTATTTAAACAGCACTGTCTCTAAGCGAGGAGAGGAGTGAACGATTACAGTTAACTTTGCTTGTCGACTCTCTGTCTCTGGGCGGAGAGCAACCCAGACGAGGCTATGCCGAAATGCAAAGTCTCGTCTGGAGAGGTAGTCATTTACCCGATCCTGTGAATATGAAGTCTACGGGCAATTATGCACTAACACACGGGCTTGGAACCTCTCACTTAAAAAAACCGGCCTTGTACTACACCTGCCTTGTGTTACATCCCCCCTTGTGCCACATCCTGCCTTGTGCCACATCCCGCCTTGTGGGGAGGTCTCGGTTAATACCGAGGTGCTAACGATTAACTATTTATTATATTAGTTTGTGTTCTCAACCGTGTACCATATTATTCTCCGGAATAAATTACTTCTTATTTTTTATGTTTGTCAACCTTTCCTATTTAAGACACAGCATCTTAAAATAAGTGTATGCATAAACATCATAACTGTTCCGGTAAACCGCAGTGTAAATTTGAAATAAAAATACCAAACAATTGAGGAAATTGTAGAATCTAAAATGGACAGTATTGCCAGTAATTATTTAAGAACAGGGAACGATTTCGAACAATTTATGAAAATGGTGGGGGGGAATGGAAACTAAGCAAATGTTGGAACCATCCAAACACCAGCATTGTTGAAAACAACTCGAATACCGAGGAATGTATTGGAATGTCGAGAGAACTTGTTGTCACTTAATCTCAAATGTAAGCTGCCAATTCCTATTGATGGATATTGGAAATGGATGAATCTTTGTAAATATACGACATTGTTGGGAGATTAAGGAGTCTACTCGTGTGGCTAGGTAGACACCCTTCCAGATCTATTTCTTCTTCTTCATAACTCCCAGATCCAACCTTTGTTTTTATTCCAGGAGGAAACAGATAATCTGGCGTGATCAGTGGTTTAACAAAACCAATACGCCAATACCCTCGGTCCCGATGACTTCCGAAGATTATAGTCTACCTAATTTCACTCTCTATGCTTTCATCAATCCAGGGTATGATTTTCAGTCACTTCCCAACGTTTCCGCATGTCAGGATCATTTTCCTAAGCCGATATTATCAGCTACTTGGCAAATCGCTAAATCTGAAACCAGGTCTCACTGTTGAAGCGCTAACAAACCCGGCACGCACCTGCGTACAATAATAATAATAATAATAATAATAATAATAATAATAATAATAATAATAATAATAATGCCTCCTCATTGATATGGCAGTCCCTGAAGACTGCAATGTTTCTTTGAAAATCTTCAAAAAGCTATCAAAATGCAAGGACCTTGAAATCGAAATATCGAAAATGTGGCACATGGGAACATCAACAATTCCTGTTGTATTTGTAGCCCTTGGATTGTTTGGAAAAGATTCCAGTTGACTACCTGAAGGGATTCCTGGATGCCCATGCCTTAAAGAAATACAAAAAATTGTTCTCACGAATACAGCCCACACCTTACGAAGAGCTTTATCTATGTAAAATATGTTTGTGTTTTTTTTTTCTAATTGGTCAGTGGAAAAATCATGAACCCATTTCTAACCTTCGGTCTCTGAGCAGGACCCGGAAAGAAATATGTACACACCAGAAATCAAAGCAAATAAAAAATATAATAATAATAAAAAGAAGAAGAAGAAGAAGAAGAAGAAGAAGAAGAAGAAGAAGAAGAAGAAGAAGAAGAAGAAGAAGAAGAAGAAGAAGAAGAAGAAGAAGAATTGCAAATTCAAAGTACCAAATGCAAAATCGATGGCAAGACAAACCTCTTCATATTTAATATTCTGCCTGTACCAAACAAGTTGATGTAGACAGATCTTTTATTCATTGTAGTGCAGGTTTAAAAGCTGAAACGGAAGGTTTTCTTCTTGCTGCACAGGACCAGTGCTTGCTATCTAGAAAGTACCAAGCACATATCCTGAAAAAATATGTGCAGAATGTCACATAACATCCGCAAAACCATCTTCCATTTAAAAGATATGCCCCCAAAGTGCATAGATCACTCTCCTACAGGGCCATTTTTACACTGGAGGGGACTTTGTAATTCGACGCTTAGAATTACTCTCTGGCAAGAGGATACCACATTCAAATAATAATAAGGAGGAGGAGAATAAGAAGAATAAGAATAAGAATATTAAACAAAATGATTGACGTAACTCTTCAAATATTTTCCAACAGTTGAAACAAGAACACGATTTAAGAAAAGAAAAAAAAACACAGTGTTTGACAATGTTAAACAATATTTCAACAGAATATCTGTCTTCAATTTATACTTAAATCATGTTTAAAAATTTTTTTCCACTATAAAATTATATAAATCTACAAAAGTCTTTATATAAGTATTTTTTATAAGTCCTTGAACAAGCGTTGCTTGTCTAAGAGTTATTACTGACACAGTAATTGTGGCACAAGGCCAAAAAACGGAGGGAAACTGGTCAAGATTGGTCATCACTAGCTATCTTATACCTGGCTAATCAGATTCACGACCCATTCAATCGTTACAATATACTCATTCACCATATGAATTTATCCGTCACCATTTGCTCCGACATACACCATAATACCCCACACACACTGGCCACCTACTGGGAAATAAACACCCCATGAGTTAAAAATTCCAATATGAAAGCTTAGATAAATGAACAATGTAATTAAAAAAAATATCCAAATGTTAAACAGTTTGTGTCTTTATTTTCACCCGAAATTAAAATATACGAACATTAGAACGGTTCATGATCAGACATAATCGATATTCATTGTCAGTTATATTAAACAATATATGTTTTAATAATGACCTGCTGCCCCAATACACTAAATTGTGCATAATATATATATATATATATATATATATATATATATATATATATATATATATATATATATATAAATATTATCAATGAAACATTCCTATCCGCTATAAAATCGAACCGGAGGAAGGAACAGAATGACAAGAGACTTCCATAAGATTTATACTAAGCTATTTGATTAATTCTTCTTAGTAACTAATCAACTAACAGAAAATTTCAAGATGAATCTGATCACCATATTAGGCACATTTCAAATGCATGCCTTTACACTGACGGCGTTTCATTCGTTTTGACGCGTTCATTACCAGGACAGTCATTTTTTCATTACACGACAAGCAACGTTTGTACAAAGACTGATAATCTTTTGTAGATTTATTTATTTTTATACATGAAAAATTGTTTAAATATAACTTGAAGAAGACAGACATTCTATTGAAATATTGATAAACATTGTGTTTTTTCTTTTCTATATATTTTCTTAAATTGTGCTCTTAACTGGTAATAATAATAATAATAATAGTAATAATAATAATAATAATAATAATAATAATAATAATAATAATAATAACAATAATAATAATAATGTGTCTTTGAAGATATTCGAAAAACTGTCAAAATAAAAGGACCTTGAAATAGAAATCTCAAAAATGTGGCACATGGGAACATCAACAATTCCTGTTGTAGTTGGAGCCCTTGGACTGGTTGGAAAAGATTCCAGTAGGCTGATTGAAGGGATCCCTGGAAGTCCATGCCTCAAAGAGATACAAAAAATTGTTCTGACAAGTACAGCCCACACTTTACGAAGGGCTTTATCTATGTAATTATTTTTTAATTTTTTTTTGCAGTGGAAAGTGTCATGATGCCATTTCTAACCTTAGGTCCCTGGGCGGGACCCGGAAAGAAATGTGTAAACGCCAGATATCAAAGGAAATAATAATAATAATAATAATAATAATAATAATAATAATAATAATAATAATAATAATAATAATGATTACCTGTTGCGATAGGCGTATTGGGTATGATAAAGTAGGGTCCGAAAATCATGTGTGCAACATTCCTGGAAACATTAAATCTTAGAGCTATAAATATTTACTGCACATATCACTCGCAACATACTCTCCATCTAAACGCAACATTCCAAATGTCCAAAGATAACTTTCCTACACTTCCCTTTTTACCCATAGAACCCGGAGGGGACTTGGTAATTAGGCACTTAAAATTACTCTCTGCCAAGATGATACCACGCAGAATAATAATAATTAATCTGATACTCAAAGATTACATGATCAAATATACAAGAGAGAACATAAAAAGCTGAAATGCTGATGAAACTTGCAATGATCAAGACAAAAGACGGGGGTATAAACAGCGATCAAAATTTTAAACGTTGCAGTTGAATTTTCAAAATTCAACCATGAAAGCTAATTCCCTTTCTGCTGATCTCCAGAATGCTAAATGAATTTCACCTGAGTTGAGTGTTTTTCATGGTTCCAGCAGGAGCTGAAAAACAAGAGTCACGCTCCCTTTGATAACGTGAATGACTTCTTTGACTGTCAAATTTAAATTGACGTGAAGTTGGCTTAATGGTTATGAATGAGAAAAAAGGAATCGGTGTGCCGAATTCAATTTCTCATCGCATCCGTTTCGTTAATTTCGCACTAATTTCCTTGGAAAAGATATGAATCTGGCTTGCTCGTGTTATCGGTGAAATCGCAGTACAGGCTGATTCCTCTTGCGTTAGGTGGTATCTAGTCTAGGTGACGAAAACTCTAAATTCAACCATATATATATATATATATATATATGACTCAAGCCTATGTAAATGATTCAACTGTTGTCTGTGTTCTTTAGCTTTTGTAGGGGAACCAGCGTAGAAGGAAAACCCATTAACCGTGCCCTAGATACAACTAGAACAGCCACGCATATCCAGCTGCTGTAAATATACAGCATAACATAATGTATTATATATGACAATGAGTACCGGTTAAGTCTGATGACACATTGCTTTACAATGTTAAGTCTCATGATACATTGCTTTATAAATTTACGTCTGATGATACATCGCATTATAAAGTTGGTTTATGACACATTATTTAATAATGTTAAACCTGATGATACATCAATTTATAAAATTAAGTATCCTGATACATTGCTTTATAAAGTTAAGTCTGATTTTACATCGCTTTGTAAAGTTAAGTCTGATGATAAATCGCTTTATAAAACTAATTCTGATGTAACATTGCTTTATAAAGTTAAGTCATATAATACATTTACTATAGAAAGTCTGATGATATATTGCTTTATAAAGTTAAGTCTCATGATACATTTCTTTATAAATATTCAATCCCTTAATGTTCACTATCTTTTTTTTTTATTAAGGAGCATTTTCAGACGAAGCCGACCGGTTCCCTCATGTTGGATGTGTCATCGGGTACTCTTCTCACGTGGGTCTAAGAAGACCCACTTTGAAAGAACACACTTATCCCGAAGTGGAGCATCTGAAAAGACCTTGGGTCGCAGAAGAGAAAGAATTCTATATATTATGTTTTCGACGGCGTACCTCTGCCTGCTAGAACAACTTTGTTTTGTTGTTTGAATAGAGTCTCTTTAGACAAGTCGCCAACAAGTCCAATCACCAGCCAACGTTGACTAATGAAAATATTACAGGTTTTCAGCCTTGATGTCCTTCTATCGCTTGAACTGATAAAGGGGAACCTATTACTGGGAATGTGATCATTTCCATGTCCATATATTACCGTGTTTGCTAACAATAAAGACCTGACAGAAATTCAGTTTCATATTTGACATGACTCAACAACATCTGGAGTCTTCCTGAACAAGACCTCTCCTGTGAGACCAAGATCGCCATCCACAAATCAATACCTGTTTCGATATTGTTATATAGCAACAGATCCTGAGCCCCGAATAAATAATCAACATTCTCCACGAAGTCTTCCGAGAAATAAGGCCCCAGATAAACCTTCCAGAAACTATGATCTGAAATTGACTTTTGATCTCATGAAAGCAGCGATGGTAACATCTCAGAGTCCATCTTAAAATTCAGGATGCGGAATTAGTTAATACAAAAAACTTTAAACATCTCAGTATATGGAACAGTTATAACAAATTTCGATAAGGTAATTAAACATAGAATAGGCAGCGTTAGAAGTAGTTTCGCCTAATACCGCCAGTTTCTACAAAACCAAGAAATTAACCCAAAAATTCGAGTGAGGTTCTAAAAAAATGTTATCAGATTGAGAATTTCCTATGGATGTCATATCTGGTACTAAACTCGTTCAGACATAGATCAAATATCAACTGTACAAAATAGTTTTTTCAAATAAAGGATTAAAAATGGCTTCAAGCGAATGAATCGTCTATGTCTCAGAGTGGAACATCTTTCTTCAAACATTGTAGACTGGCACTAAAGAACCATAAAGAAATGTACCAAATAACAGAAATCACATCACTTGAGAACCTTTCTCAGCAGCCACAAGTAAAGTTTTAGCTCAAAAACAAAATGATGTCATAATCATGAAGTTGACGTTCCACACTACTTCAAACAAAAGGTTAAGAAGGAAACTCCCATTAGTACCGGAAAGAACAATAACAATTAGTGGACTTAAGAAACCTATTTTCCTGACAAAATGTTTTAACAGAAAAATTTTATAAATTTCAACCAACAATAGCACTGGCTGCTCGGTCATATTTTCTTTTTCGGTGGTTGAGTGACTAGGATGTTAGTGTTATGACCAGGAGATCCGGGTTCGAACCTCATTATGACTACTTTGTCAAGGTGCTGATTTTTTAGTTTATCGGCCGGAGGAGACGATCCCATCGAGTAGAACTGATGGGAAATGCTTGAAAATATATATAACGGATAGACGCAAGCTTTGCGATTAAAACTGCGTAAACGGAACAGATCGCAATAAATCACAAATTGTGAATGAGGGTTTGAATTTGCTGGTCTTGTCCTAAACTGTTGAACACACCAGATTATCCTTTCTCTCTTGGAAACTAAAACTAACGTCTACTCAGCAAACTGTTGGTGTTGAAGAAACATAAATGTAACTGAGTCCGAATTAGCTCGCTACTCTGGGCATAATTAGAAACGTGTGACCAGACATATGATTACTGTATTTTCATGTGTATAACAATACTTGAGTATAATACAATCACGTGTTTCTGAAACTAAACGCAGGGAATAAATTATATCATTGAGTATAATACGACCCAGTATAACAGCAATCCCCATGTAGTTATTTTTAATATGGTATTATTATTAATTAAAATCAATGTCGCACATATAGTGGTTTTCCAAGCGTAGCTTAGATGTAGCAAAAGGCCGAAATTATGATTTTCTAAGCGTAGCTCAAATGTGGTACAATGTTGAAAGTGTGAAGCACTCAGTAAGAATCGAACATACTTCTCAGTCGTAAATGATTTAGCGAGACAAGCTTGCTAAAAATTAGGCCACGTCAAAGTGCCCTCGTCGTACATTTCACGAAAATATTTAATTGTTCACGATATTGAAGAAAAGACTTTGCGTGTTTTTTCTTCTAATTTCAGTTTCAAAACTTATTTTCGAATTTTCGCGGAAACGTGCTTTGTTGTAATATTTATGTTATGAAAGCAGAACAGATCTTGTGTAATCCTTTTATTATTTTTATTCAATTTCGGTTAATTTCTTGCCTTTGAGACAGAAGACTCTCAATTATGCTCTCAAAGAACAACTATGGCTGACATATCAAATACCTTTTGTAAACAATTGTTATCAACACCTGCCTACTTTGTGTTTTATTATCTATTGTGCTGTGTATATTTAAAATCATCTTCTTTCGAACAAGAGTGTTTTTAAGCTAAAACATTATGAAAGCATATACTTGTGTATAATACGACCCTACCTATTTTGCCTATAATTTTCGCTCAAAATTTCACGTATTATGCAAAATAAAATACTGCACTTCCCTTTTTTGAGACTGTTCTATAGAATTCAGTTTTCGAAGACGGTTGATTTCCGGTGCTACAGTTATTACAGCAACATGACGTCAAATTCCAAAGTTCTCTTGATGGCCAGTTTCCAAAATAATTCAATAATAATTATAAATTTCAGTCACGTAATTTTATTGCTTTAAAGAAGTGATATAAAAATCCTTAAAGTCAACCAAAGACGACGGATGTGATTAAATCATGCGTGTTGAAAGGAAAAATCTTATTTTCATAAGCGATGTCGTCAGAATAATGAAAAACTGCCTTTGTTACTTTTCCCGTTTGTTTTTATGTTAAATCGCATTGATAATATATATTCATATATTTTGCAATAACTGTTTCTATTTTTTTAAATTTTAATGAATTTATTAATATTACAAATGAATATTTTTTTCATCAAATACGTGACTACGCAAGAAATGAATAAAAATGGATTTTGGTCATTTTCTGTATTTTTTGAACGTTTTAAAATGGTACTCGGGCATTATTTTACGTGAAGTACACAATGATATTTACACTTTTAATCCCCCAAACAAAATCAAACTTGTTGTTTGAAGATTAATTGATTTTAATGATTTTTCTTAATTGTGAAAATATTTTAAAAAATATTTTTGAATTTACAAGTAAAAAATTAAAAATATTAAACAAAAATATCTCTTAAATATACGAATTAAAAATCTGACTAAATATTCTGTTCATCTGTTATTAAACAAATTTAAACATGGAATGTTTTGTTTATTGCACTCGTAATATTTAGTTTTTTTGAATGGATATTGTTGCTAAAATATTCTTTCGATGGAAGAGATTGCATCGATTTATTTTTACGGCTTGTCAAACTCTTGTCAGTTATATAAAGCCAAGAAATATAAGTAAAATAGAAGATGGAATTATTTTCGAAATATTCTATAAGACTCTCTTCTATGTTTTAGTTATAAGAAAAACAATTATCTATTTTGTATCAAATGAGTTTTTAGACGTTTAAAAAGCTGAATATTAAATGCGAAACGTAATAATTGGATATACCAATTAATAAATCTATAAATGTTCTAAGATCAAATCATTTTAAATATGAAAATGTGATCAGTTAATCCTTGAGAGAGTATTGTAGTGACAGGCAAAAGATAAACATAATTTCATTGAATCTCCCATTGGTCATAGGAAATCGTATATTTGGTTATGGATAGTGTTTTTGTTTACTCTTGTTATGACTAACAATGAAATCCTTTTAATTTTTAAAAATACACTATTATTTTGTTACGGTAATTTGTGTCTGTGAGGATATTCATTGTTGAAATTAAGAAGGTAAAATTTTGAGTTTGGATAGATTTTTTGTAGCTATTCAAATCGATAAAAACGTTAAGAAGGAGAGTGTATTGTTTATACATATCTTGTATGTAAAACAGCGGACAGAATTAATTTCGAAAGTTTTTTTAATTTATTTATTTTAATCATTTCATCCGAAGCAAAGCGATAATGACACTAGAACGCAAGGTGTCACTGGGAGCGAAAAGAATGAGAAAACTTTACTGAGCAAATAAGGACAATAAAAGAAAAGGTTTCAGGAAGACAGAAAATGTCAGTGGGCATTGTATTTAAATTTTTGATGATCGTCGGTGGCAAAGAAGCAAGAAAGCGGAAAAGAGTTCCACAGGCGAGAAGTTCAAGAAAAGAACCTATGAGAAGAGAACCTGAATTGTGGCGTAAAAAAGTCCTTTTGAATTTATAATCCGACATTATTTCATATGACTGTAACCTTTAATTATAGAGAGTATATGTGTTTGAATTGAATCCCATAATTTTTATTTTCTTAAACAGTGAAATTAATAACACGCAGCTTAAAATGAGAAGTCCTACGAAAGAAAAATCCAAAAAAATTAAAATAATAGAATTTATAATAATAATAATAATAATAATAATAATAATAATAATAATAATAATAATAATAAAAAACTGGAAATCGAAATAGAAAAATGTGGAAACTGAAAACAAGAATAGTACCAATCATAGCAGGTGCTCTTGGAATGATAAAAAAGGAGCATAACAACACATTGAAAAAATTCCCGGAAATCTCAGCTGAAGAGAAATACTGCTAATTGTCTTTGTAAGTACGTCCCACAAACTAAGAAGAACTATGTCCATGTAACGCTAGTAATATTATGGGAGTTAGAAAAATAAAGCAAGAAATGTAACCATAAAAACACGAAATCTGCCTTCGGTCATCCTGCAGACTCGGTAGGTAGTGTGACTATAACAGTAATCGAAATATAATGATGATAATATATAATATATGGGTAAGAGACAGAACATATTCAACATATTACTAGATAGAAAAAGGTTCAAAGTTATTAAAATAAATGAAAATCTTTTTCATTCTTGTTTAAATGCATCTTTTTGTTTTTTCCCCGATATTATACAAATTTAAATTATAATTTGTATCAATACTTAAAATGGCCACTCCACAAGGAACGTCATTTTGTGTAGCGGAATTTCCGAAGTATAACCTTAAAATAATAAACTTTTCGTATAAAATAATGTGTTGAATGTGTTTCTATCTCTTAGCAAGTGTTTTTATTAAATTTGCAAAATCTGCTTTTTCTCTATGGTTAACCACACACACACACACACACACACACACATATATATATATATATATACGTATGTATTAAAATAATGAGAAAGGACAGTAATATTTATAATCCAGTGTTCTTATTAATTATTTTTATTTTTAAAAACAGTGCTCAATACAATTCATTAGAGACTAAACAATATAAATTTACTAATTGAAGAATATAGTTCCATCGCTACACTGGAATTACCATATTTCAAAAACAGAAACTAAACTTTAAATTTAATTATAGAATTTAATTTAAAATCTTTATCTTTGATTCATTTTCAGAGGTAAAGTTTTAAGTTTAATTCTATATTAAATGTAAAGTTCAGCTTCTGTTTTTGAAACATGGTAATTCCTGTGTAGCGATCGAACCATATTTTTAAACTAGTAAATTTATAATATATACATATATATATATATGTGTGTGTGTGTGTGTGTGTGTGTGTGTGTGTGTGTGTGTGTGTGTGTGTGTGTGTGTGTGTGTGAAATTTAAAATATAACTAAAAATATATTTGTAAAATGACAGTAAGAATAAGTCTAAAAGTAAACTTATCTTAACCGTGGACTTTATCAAGGTAAGTCATGTATCCATATATATATATATATATATATATATATATATATATATATATATAGTGTGTGTGTGTGCGTGTCCCAAAAATACATTCACTTTTCGACTCTTCGAGAGATGTATATGTTTGTGTTACTATGTATTTTCAATATCACTGTCATTTAAACTCTTACTTTTCGCAAACGCAGCTAAGGAACTTTTTCTAAAACATGTACCATCGCTTACAAAATCTACCCTACAGCCTGACACGGTTTTGCCATCTGCTGAAATGTTCTGATCTTTTCTCCACACAACACATGTATTGGTTCTTTCTACGCATATGGCTAACTGCTGCCACTATCTGATTCATCAAAATCAGTTGAATGAATTTTGTAATATACGCTTGAATCGTTGTTCCGATCAACGGATCAAGGCTTAATTCCGTATCACGTAAGCGCCTGAACTCCTTTTAATTTTATTTCGTCAGTTTAATTTAATCCAGGTGCCCACTCCTACAATTTAAGTAGATTTCCTTCTGGTTCAATTTAAGCGATGTTCCCACTACTACAATTTAAGTAGGTTTCCTGGTGCAATTTAAACCAGGTTCCAAAATGTAAGTAGGTTTCCTTCTGGTTCAATTTAAGCCAAGTTCCCACTACTACAATTCGTGTAGGTTTCCTACTCGTTCAATTTAAGCCAGGTAACAACTCCTACAATATAATTAGGTTTCCTTCTGGTTCAATTTAAACCAGGTTCCAACTACTACAATTTAATAGGTTTCCTTCTGGTTCAATTTAAGCCAAGTTCCCACTACTACAATTTGTGTAGGTTTCCTACTCGTTCAATTTAAGCCAGGTAACAACTCCTACAATATAATTAGGTTTCCTTCTGGTTCAATTTAAACCAGGTTCCAACTACTACAATTTAATAGGTTTCCTTCTCGTTCAATTTAAGCCAATTTCCCACTACTACAATTTAAGAAGTTTCCTTCTGTTTCAATTTAACCCAGGTTCCGACTACTACAATATAATTAGGTTTCCTTCTGGTTCAATTTAAGCGATGTTCGCATTCCTACAATTTAAGTAGGTTTCCTTCTGGTTCGATTTAAGCCATGTTACCACTCCTACAATTTAAGTAGGTTTCCTTCTCGTTCAATTTAAGCCAGGTTACCACTCCTACAATTTATGTAGGTTTCCTTATCGTTCAATTTAAACCAGGTTACCACTCCTACAATTTAAGAAGTTTCCTTCTGGTTCAATTTAACCCAGGTTCCGACTGCTACAATTTAAGTAGATTTCCTTCTGGTTCAATTTAAGCCATGTTCCCACTAATACAAGTTAAGTTGATTTCCTTCTGGTTCAATTTAAACAATGTTCCCACTACTACAAAGTTAAGTATGGTTTCAGTAGTTTAAGTAGGTTTCCTGGTGCAATTTAAACCAGGTCCCAGCTCCAAAATGTAATTAGGTTTCCTTCTGGTTCAATTTAAGCCAAGTTCCCACTACTACAATTTGAGTAGGTTTCTTTCTCGTTCAATTAAAGCCAGGTCACAACTCCTACAATATAATTAGATTTCCTTCTGGTTCAATTTAAGCGATGTTTCCACTCCTACAATTTAATAGGTTTCCTTCTCGTTCAATTAAAGCCAGGTTACCACTCCTACAATAGGAAGTTTCCTTCTGTTTCAATTTAAGCCAGGTTACCACTCCTACAATATAGTTAGGTTTCCTTCTGGTTCAATTTAAGCGATGTTATCACTCCTACAATTTAAGTAGGTTTCCTTCTGGTTCGATTTAAGCCATGTTACCACTCCTACAATGTAAGAAGTTTCCTTTTGGTTCAATTTAACCCCGGTTCCGACTGCTACAATTAAGTAGATTTCTTTCTGGTTCAATCTAAGCCAAGTTCCCACTACTACAATTTAAAAAGTTTCCTTCTGCTTCAATTTAAGCCATGTCCCCACTCCAACAATTACTTCTGCCCCCTGAGTATTAAATTTCCAGGAATTCTTTCCTCATTATTTGTTTGGTAATTACACTTACCTGACTGTAAGTGTACGTTCCTTGTATTTCCTTTACTCTCCTGAAATGTTCCGCGCTGCTCAGATGTTCTTGTTATCATTTCCACTGCATTCGTCGGTAGAAGTCCATTTCTGTTACTTTAGATCTTTTCTTCAGAGAGGAAATTTCCAACCCTCATTGCAATTTGGAAGATTAGATATAACATTTTATGCTCATATGACACATTGATGATAAAGTGGGCCAGTGGAAAGCAAAGTACAACCGACATTGTAAGCTTGAAAGAATGTTTGGCAGAGCAATGTTTGGGAGAGGCAGCAAAAAGAGAAAACTTATTAAAGCTACAAAGGAAGGGAAATTGTAGAGAACTGTGATCACCAACATACTGAAGACGTATAACACATATAATAATAATAATAATAATAATAATAATAATAATAATAATAATAAGAAGAAGAAGAAGAAGAAGAAGAAGAAGAAGAAGAAGATGATGATGAAAAATAGTTTTGCTTGCAGACACAAAAAAGAAAAGTGTACGAAGTTTAACATGAGGTAATAAAGGATGGCGATAAGAAAGGACTAATTGCAAGTAGACAAAAATGTATGGTCGCTAGCATGATGAACAACATAAAACGCGATCTACAAACTGATGACATCAAAATCAAACAAGTATAGAAATTAACAACCTACTAAATGTTTTAAAAGACTACACTTAATATATTTTATATATTATTTAAGTTACCGCTACTTATGAATGGTTTTACATTTGCAGCACTTTTGCTACCGTTTTTATGGTGATTCGTTGCGCTGAACACTCAACAAATTCAATCAACACTCGACCGTCCTTGATTTCTAACGTTGCTGGGAAAATGGTTGGTTCATTGTGGCACTCGATAATCTAATTCGAACCGCTGCTAAATATTTATAAGAGTCAGATCAGACTAAAAATGGACTATTGATACCATATCTGGTCCGGATCTGTCCAGCACAGGTTTGCATGTTCTTGAGAACATCGTATTATATTAGTGTCTTAGATTAATACACGCACACACACGCGTGCGCACACACTCACTCACATGCACACCCACACCCAATAAATACAAACGCACACACACCGAAAAGAGCTCAATGTATTTATTATAACAGAACATATAAAGTACATAATAGAGAAATCCAGAATTGCCTAATGAGAATAACTATTTCAACTACCGTTAATACGTTAGCATTTTTCGACTCAAATGGCGAGCAGATACAAAGTTAAAAGCTTAAAAATTAAGCAAAAAAGAAAAAGAAAAAGAAGACAGCCGTTGAAAATACGTATTGTGTTAAACAAACAAACCCATATAGAAGGAAGGGCAGGTGCATATTTTCTGGTTTCAGTGGTTTTGTAGGTATATACTAATGGGGCGTTCTCGGAAATATGTTGATTGTTTAGATAAAATACTCTGGAAAGGAACAGATGCAAGAAAGAAATCACATGCTAAACCTTACTCAAAGAAAGAAACTCGTCACACAAAAGATTAATTTTCGCAATAATGTTCTGTTATATAAAAATTATGTAGTGTGTAGTCCTGGGTATGGCGATAAGCTATATCCATCAGCATGGATCAGGAGATTGAAGGCTTTGAGAAGCGGAGAACCACCTCTTAGTTGCTGTTGTTCAAATGTTTACTCGGACCAAGGGTTGTAGCTCCCGTTAGGGTTCCAGCTATGGGCAAATAGTGAACCCTCAAACAAAAATCAAAACACTAGGAAACTATAAAAAAACATTTTTATTAAAAAATACCAACAATGCATTGTTGTAGGAAAATTGTATGCAATACATTTTATAGTAAAATGACCAGCAATAGAATTTTACAAAACGATTCCCAAAAATTGATTTTTGTAGCGAAATTACAGTAATATATTTAAATAGATTTCCAACAATCCATTTAATCATCGACAAACATCGACAAACTACTAAAAAGACATACATTTACCCTGAATGTATAAAATTATGTACGAAATATCTGTAGTACGTTAAAAAATACGTTGCTGAAGCGATATATTTGCATAAACAATATTTACATTCGGAATTAAATAACCCACAGAACTGTTGATATGCCGCTAAACGAAACATGCCAAACCAAACTAGGATGAAAAGGGTTGATAAACCGCCAAGAATCAATGAATCAATTCAATATATATATATATATATATATATATATATATATATATATATATATATATATATGCATGTGTGTGTGTGCGTGTGCGTATGTGTGTGCGTGCGTGGGTGTATGTATAATCTTAAAAATAACATCTTGTGTGTTCCGAATTCAGTACAGTATCTCTCTCCCTCGATTTGTCTCTCTGACTCTCTCTCTATCACACACAAACACACACACACACATATATATACACACACACACACACACATATATATATATATATATGCGTGTATATCGATGTGCATTTTTATATACGTATATAAACAAACAAGATACCGTAATGCTTGAACAATTTGATGATGTGGGAAAATATTGATACCCTTTTTCTATCATATCCGTTCAGGTGCTCCCCAAAGACTTCTATCAAGTAATTTCAACGGCAAAATGTAGCATTTTGAAGAGTGCTAAGTTTCAAAATGTATGAGTGTTTGGATTTTCGTATATGCGTGTCTGCACGCGTGAACGATAGAATACGTGTGCATATATATATATATATATATATATATATATATATATATATATATATATATATATATATGAACCAGAATATAAACAGGTAGATTTCTTATTTACCGTAAGATCTCGGACGTATTGCTCAATATGTTGCCTAGTGAGAACGTAAATAGCCCCCAAAAAAACAAAATAGACCACCAGGAATAAAATGGCGCCAGTATAATTACATTTAGGAAATAAATATACATTAATTATCTCTCTCTCTCTCTACATATATATATATATCAATCCCTCACTCTCTCTTTCTCTCTCTCTCGCCATATATATATATATATATATATATATATATATATATATATATATATGTATGTGTGTGTGTGTGTGTGTGTGTGTGCGTGTGTGTGTGTGTGTGTGTTGAATAAAAAAGCGGCCGTGGTTCAGGTATAAAAACAAGCAAAAGAGTAACTTATAATTTAGAAAGAGTAATTATAACTCAAAGGCTTTCTCAATGATTCTTGTGACAAATGGTGTCAAGATGGCTAAACGTCTTATCTGAAAACCTGGAAAAATAAACACAATTAGTTTAGTGTTTTTAGATATTAAACATTTTGTGGGATGGACAATTATTCCATGCTGTTACACGATTTGGTCAATTTTGTTTTACATACTGTACACACACACACACACACACACACACACACACATATATATATATATATATATATATATATATATATATATATATATATATATATATTAAATAAAAACAGACCACTTTAAGGTTCCATATACATTGGACCTTAAAGTGGTCTGTTTTTATTTAAATTATTAGCTCTGATTTACATTGAGCTCTCTGGATTTTATCCTCCTTGCGTCTACCCATACGGATTACCTAGTTTTTCGTAAACTAATATATATATATATATATATATATATATATATATATATATATATATATATATATATATATATATATACAAATTCCATTAAAGACAACTGATATAGTACTGTAGTTAAGTTTCTATTTAATTTTTCTTGTGTTTCTTCTTTTCTGGACATAGATTATATAGAAATTGCCCAAATGTTTTCTGTCCTTTGAGTGGCCAATGTATGTATAGAAGAGTTATTTCTAAGGCCAGCATCAAGCATAATGATCAAGTTAAATTTTATTCCGGATCAACTGCTAATAATTGGAAAAAACGTTTTTATCATCATAAAATGACCCCTAACAAAAAAAAAATACGCAAATGCCACAGCACTCTCTAAGTTTTATTGTGGTACCAAAACAGTTAGTTATACATCCACAGTAAATTGGGAATTGGTCGCTAAAATCAATCCATTCCCAGGCAGTTGGGAAAGGTGCAATCTATGTTTACACGAAAAATTATTCATCCTAAAATATATTAATAATTCAAATCTACTAATTAAAAAACATGAACTTATGTCTATTTGTATGCACAGAAAATTGTTTCTCTTAAAATACTGTAATCCTGGATAACAAAATTTCCGTCTAAATTTAATTTCAAATTTTAATTTTCCGCACACTTTTACTTCGGGTCACACATCGATTAACTGCCTCTAATCAGTCAAACGTATTTTACGAACAGCTTCCAGCGTTCAAATTTTAAACTTTAAGCGTAGTTCAATTTCCCCTTTTTTCATTCTTTTTTTCTCTTATTGACTCATTCCTACACTTTATTTGCTGCACTTAAACCCAGGTATTTCTTCAGTACTATTTTTGTGCTATTTTAATTTTGAACTATGAAGCAGCGTCCATCCCATGGGCATCTGGATACTTTTGTTTAAAATAATCAATAAGCGCTATCTCGTGCCCGATGAATTTGGTAACCAACGAAACTCGAGTTGCACATCAAACGTAGGTATATATATATATATATATATATATATATATATATATATATATATATATATATAGATACTTATTTATGCAGTACATCTCAATTATAAATTTTACAATTTGTTATTATGCAAAAGCTCATGTATGAGAGATTATTACATTGGAAAATTATTAAAAGCATAATCTTCACAGAATCGAAAACGTATGATAAAAAAATTCCCTTTCCATCCAGCAAAATTAAAACGAAGTTTAAACTATTATAAAAAACGAAAATCGTACACTTTACTCGATTACTAGAAGTAACTTTATCACCTTTGACGAAGTCAATGCACGAAGGAAGATGGCGCCTACGTGTAACCAGAAAACTGACAGTGATTTTTACTTTTAGGCCCCACGAGGTTATTACGCTTCATTTGTCAGGCACAGGAAAGTCTTTCTTTTTCTTCTGCCTGAATCACACTGGAGGATGATAAAAAGTGTTTTAAAAAATAAATAAAATATAAGCTAAAAAATTAACCTTAATTCCTATTAGCGTGAAACTCATTCAGTTTGGGGTCTGGAAACCCCCATGAAAGATTATTTTCTTGTCTCTTGATGTGCACTGTATGATGATTGGTCCTTTCTGAAAGTTTGATTGCCTTTTTCGTTGAGAAAAAATAATAGTTTTCTAGTTGGTCGTTTACTTGCCTCGATGAATTCCTTGGGGGTAGTGTGACGCATGCGTAGAAATCAACATCTCTTACTGATTGATTTAGATGAAAGTTTGTGTAATGCTGCGACTGAAAGATACATTTCAACTAGTGTTTGCTTGTTTATGATTTTTGTTCTCGTTCTCACTGCTTTTTGTATTATTATCATAAATATAATTTGGATATTTAAAAGTCTACCATTCATCCATGCATTGTATATTATTTCACATCTGTTTTAGAGCTTCTACTATGTATTTAAAGATTTTAGGTCAAAAACAAGGAAGAATCTGCATTGTTATTCGTCCTGACCTGGCATCTCGACTTCGGTTTCTTTCTCACTGTCGTAACGTAGCTTTCCTGTCTCTTTTCTAAAATATTTTCATGGTTCTTTTGGTTCCTCGAATTTATGAATTTAAGAGCAGTACTAGAGTGGTGGCAAGTTTCCAGTATTTTACAGTTGAAATTGTTAGATGCAAGTGTAAGTTTTATAGTAACAGTTTCTTTTCTCACACTTTTCGTTTGTGGAAGTTTCTTGCTGCTTGTTGGTCGTCAAAAATTTAAATGCAATGTCCATCGTTATCTTCTGTCTTTTAATTCTTGTTTTTGTATTCTTCTCTCTCCTTAATAATGTTTTCTTTTTCTAATATTCTATACAACTCAGTAATCCCCTCCGTCTTAGTAGCTTTATTATATTGTTTGGGGCGAAATGATTAAACAATTGATATTAAAGACTGTGCAAATCATAAATCGTTTAACTATTTATCGCTGTTTCTTAAAAGATTGGGTCACTACTTGTTATTTACGGTTTGCCAGTAAAGGAAAATTGTATTGTTGTTAAGACACTGATAATTGTGTTCGCCGTGTATGAGATAGGAATTTGCATCTGAGAAGAATTTTAACAGAAGACGAAAAATGTTACGCCAAAATCCGAAGGCGAATTGAAATAGCGAGTAATGCCTGCCAAAGTTTAAGCGAAGTATTAAGGAATTATAAATGAAGAAAAGACACCAATATTACCGATATATATATATATATATATATATATATATATATATATATATATAGATAGATAGATAGATAGATAGATAGATAGATATATGAATATAAAAGTGAACATAGAAGTCAACACTTATAGGCTGTTTCATGGTAGATACAATTGTCAGGCAACTAGTGCTGTTATTTTTCTCGGCTATTTATATATACGAGTCAGTGATGCATTGTGGGTAGTCTATTTTGTCGGTTATTTTACCGGAAGTCGTTTATTTGTTTATTTATTTATTTGTGTCAAATTATTTTGCTTGTTTTTATTTAATTTTATTTTTATATTTTATCTTATATATTTATTTATTTATTTTTTATTTATTTATTTATTTTATTTTGATCAGTGTTTTTATTAACGTAGTAAAAATTTGTTTATATAGCTTATTGTGGGTAGTCTATTATGGCAGTTATTTTACCGGAAGTCGTTTATTTGTCTATTTATTTGTGTAAAATTGTTTTGCTTGTTTTTATTTATTTTTATTTTTTATCTTATATATTTATTTATTTATTATTTTTTTTTATTTATTTATTTTTATTTTGATCGGTGTCTTCAAGAAAATTCAACAAATAGCTTTAATTATCTTCCCAAACAAAAACAAAACTATTAAATAAGCTATATAAACAAATTTTTATTACGTTAATAAAAACAGCGATCAAAATAAAAAAATAAAAATAAAAAACAAAAAATAAATAAATAAATATATACGATAAAATATAAAATAAAATTAAATAAAAACAAACGAAATAATCTGAATGCGTATATAGTAAAAACGTATTTTCAGTTTGGGGTGACCTTTTGCAACAAAAAAATCAAATTAATGCCTTTTTCATTACTTTTGAACAAAAATTCATAAATTTATGACACAGGAGCATAAGGTTACAAAAGAGGCATAACGCTGACATACACACACACACGCATATATATATATATATATATATATATATATATATATATATATATATATTCAAATTTATAACATACATAATACAAGATCACTACAAAAGTTGCATTTTTGTTTCAACACCGATGGTGTCTTATCAAGAGATGATGCTGAATCAACATCATCACCAGCAGTGTTGAAACAAATTGTAAATTTTGTAGTGATCATGTATATGTTATAAATTTGAATAAATATTATTCGCTCTACTTGGTATTGAGCACTCTTTGAAGAATAGTGTTTTTAGCTATTGGAATTTTATTCCATGTGTACCAACCTTATAATTGTGTGTGCGTGTGTATATATATATATATATATATATATATATATATATATATATATATATATATATATATATATATATATATATATATTGAAATGCCTTTGCATCTTAACAAAATTTACAGGCAGAATTTGTCGGTTGAATTTAAGAAAACTTGTTTAAATGTATTCTTGCTGCAAAAATCGATCTATCACTCACTCGCTGTTGTACTCATAGGAGAATTTATTTATGTACATATATGCACAAGCTCATTTGTGTGCATATATATATATATATATATATATATATATATATATATATATATATATATATATATATATATATATATATATATTTGTGTGTGTGCGTGTGTGCGTGGTTGTACTTTACCACTTTCCCCATATATATGTTTAACTGTGTATGTGTGTATGTCCCTAAGCGTCTTCTATATTTACGTTCGTATCATTTATGACCCTCGCTGATCCCCGTATATTACTTTCCTTCCAACGGAAATATATTTTACAGCTCACTTAATTCAGCGCAGAATGCCAGTCGTGATAGGCTGACGTGTGTGGGCCCCAGTTTGAAGATAAAAGTTGAAGACAAATATAAGTGTCTCCCTCTGAAAATTAGCCATAGCGATGACACGATGCATGCTATCGTTTTGCAGAAATTACAACTTGCGCCTGCCACCCCGTCTTTTTCAAACGCTCTGACGTATGCCTCGGCAAAATATTTACGTACTAATAGAAATACGGGAACACTTTCGCTGGAACACTCGCTTTTTCGTGTTCTTTCTTACTTTGCCTCGAAGTATGGAGGTTGATAAGCTGTAAAAAAACAGTCGATCAAAGATTTAGATGTATGGAAACGTGTAGTAAAAATTAACTAGAAGCAAAACTTTGTTTCAAACCTACATCTACATACAAGGATGTGAGTCTATTTCATTTATAATCATGGGTGATCAGGGATCTCCACAATTTCCTATCTTTTGTTGCCGTAAATCATTTCTGCCCCTTTACCATCTCTCTTTTTAATACAGACTCGTTAAGTAGGCTACTCTTTATTTCCCTTGTTAAATTCTGCTTTTCTCATTATTTATCCCAGAAATTTGTCTCATTCTGATTGTAAGTATAAGTTTCTTATAAATACCTGCTATCCTTAAGACTTCCACGTCTCTCACATATCCACTTCGACGTTGTATAATTGTTAGCAAAATTGTCCCGCTAGATCAAGTGTGACTGAATAATGAGTTTGGTCCTCACTTTGTGCATCATACTTTAGGCTCGTGCTCCAAGACTCCGCTTCGTCTGTGAGGAAATTGTTCAAGATTCGCCGCCATACTGGGAATTTGATATTACGAAGCTATTTTCTTTTTTAAAGTTAATGTCTTGAATACATATATAATTAAACAGAAACATGAAATTTAATTCAAATTATTTCTTTAAATTTCTAAATTTAAAAAAAATGAAATAACTATATTGATAAAATTGAAGTATTGATTTTAATATAGGTATTTTTTAAATTTAAAAAAAAAGCATCATTTTTTTTCTTGATAAAGCTAAAACATCTGACTATATTTCTGAGATGAGGCATTGTAATTATTTACATTATTTACATTGTTCGGACTGACATGTTCAGGACGTTTTCTATCACCTGAAGAAGGATGCAGCTTACAACGGCCGAAATGTCGTGAACATGACAATAAAGTTAAGGAAAACAATCCGAACAATGTAAGTAAAACTGAAAATTTCAATTAATTTCATTTAATGCAAACCAAATAATCCCCATGAACGCACCAGCCATCACGTTGGGTTCATCACGACATTTCTAAGGACAACGGCAGCTAATGACCGTTGCCCAGCTTCCCTCCAATCATATTACATGACTATTTACATCGTTAAAACTGTTGTCTTCATCTTTATTGTCATATTCACATACGTTTCGGCTGTTTTACGCTGCAAACTTCTTCAGGTGATAAACTTTAGTAATTAAACTCTCCAAATTTTTTCCCTCTGCTATGGCCAGGGATTGAACTCAAAACTCTTTGGGTCAAGTCACTTTTTGGATTACACAACCAATGGATTTATCTACTGGTAATTAACTGAAACTGACATATCCAAAAAAAGGCATGGAATGTGGAACTAGAACAATCTAACCTCGTGGGCTTAGTAAATGGTTCGGTCGAAATTCCAGCGTATATCACCTGAAGAAGGCCGGAGCGTACAATGTTCGTACTGGAGCTTCCGGTGCGAATGGCAAGCAAGACAGCATGCCATTTCCAAACTTCTGACTTAGTGAATTGCGTCATAGTGTTCTTTTTTATCACAGACGTGCCCAACTGACCCTACTATACAATGCAGTCGACAAAATCACTTTTCCACACATCACAAAAATCTAAGTGATCTATATATAGAATCAGTGTCAGTAGTTGTGATATGTGGTCTGATATTCATCATGCAGTA
>OZ038496.1:37619897-37629897 GCA_964036315.1 Acanthosepion esculentum | reverse complement strand
AAATTGAAAAGAGCGTTACTTATTGCCGCACCCTATATAACCAATTTTAGCAACAATAATGAAATTTAGATATATTGATAGAAAGAGGAATAAACCTTACTTTACACATTCAAATACCTGACAAGCACGTCTCAACGATATAGGGCATTTCTTGGAAGAAACAAATCTGTTCAAACTCGGCACATATTTATGTTTGTGAGTCCAGTTTGGATCTCTTAAACCAAGAATAATCACTAACATCCGTCTTTTCTGCGGAGACCCGTAGAGGGCAACACTCCAGAATAGCTGCCAAAGAACGAAGTCCAAAATCCCACATCAGAACAGGTGTGGACAATTTCTGGCGCAAGCAGGAGACACATTTGACGCAATGATAAGCCTGAAAGAAATATCGGATTAGTTTTCTCCAAGACAATACGAACGCTGAGCATCGTCCTTTGTTCGCTGCTGAATAGTTAGAACGTTGGCTTGGATCCGAAACGGATGATGTCCTTGGAGATTTAGAGACACAAGTTGTACTGCTGGGGTCCGCACGGACGGCTGACATCAAAGGTCTGTGAGGACTGTCTTGGTTAATCAGGATGGCGGTAACGCAGTCAGCTGGAAATTCATGAGCGTCATTTGGGAAGGGGTAGAATGCCATGCATACACAGGGGCACATGAACATATCTCTCGCTCTTTCTCTCTCTCTCTCACAATACATATATACATACATACATACATTCAAACATACACACACACACATATATATATATATGTACGTGTGTGTGCGTGCGTGTCGGGGTGTATATATATATATATATCTGTTTATTTGTATATGTGGATGTGAAATTGCAAGAGTATACGTCTTTAACTACGGAGTACATATTGAGCGGGTGCGTGCGCACGGACACACACACACACAAACACGCAAACACACACATACACTACACACACAAACACACACACTACACACACACACACATATATATATATAGGCATATTTCGGCAATATATCTTCATTCAAGCATGTTTCATTAAATAATATACGCATAACGTCAAATTATTTTCATAATAATCCGTTCCAGTTCTCTAATTATCTCCTTGATGTTAAGTTGAAATTCATCAAGGAAGGCAGTGTAGATCTTCTTAAACCCAGGAATTTCGATCTCCTTCGAGATCAACGTCAGGGGTGAATTGAGAAGTCAAACTTAATTTAATTGTAATCGTTGTGATGGCGATTTTTGTAAACGCGCTCTGTTATAATTATTTTAAAATGAATCGATTTGCTGACAATGTCTTTAAACAAGAGTTCACAATGCAAGGGAGGTAACCAGAGATGGTAAATTGCAACACGGTGTAAAATATTAGTCAACTCAAATGCATTTTAAAACATTGCTACTACACTCGTAATAAATCTTGTTCAGTGTTGGAACCTTATCAAGACGTGTTACACTCCATTCGTCGGGTACAAGTTCTATCGCACAACATTTAAAGACATTATTCTTGTCCAACTTCACAATACAGGAAAATACTTGTTGGCAGCACCAATATACTACACCATAAATATAATAGAATTAGTTTCTATATGAAAACATCTATATCAAAAGTAACCAGCCAACACCACTCCCACCTGTCCACCGAATAAGATACGGGATCCAACTCTACTACTACTCAATTTCCATAGATAATGTCAATAGATCATTCCATCTTAAATCAATAATGTTTTGCAGCAATTTTTGACATCACTTGAGAGTTTTCTTTTTAAAAAATGAATAAATAGACGCAAAAAAATAGTTAATTTTATGTAGTGTTTTTAGAGACTTAGCTTGAGCTAAACAAATTCACAGATTTAGTCAGTATTATGCGCTTAGGTATAATGCATAGGTGTTGGTGGCAAGACGATGAGGCAGACAGACATAGTTGGCTTGTTTGTGTTTGGTCCGACGGTTTATGTTACCTGCTCTCGACAACAGCATGCGCTCACGCACAAAACATGTACATATTAGTTGGCAAATACGAGTGGGTACCTCTTCGGAGATAACGCTTCAGACATTCTTCCTCAAAAGCATTGCACCCTTCCCTTATAAAGTACCGCCACTTTGTACAATTTAATTATAAATACAGTGTCAAATAGATCTCTGTTTTCTTTTTATTTACAAATTGGGAAAGAGTAAATCATAGGTAGCACACACTCTTAGCACTTTTATCACTGATCACACTAACATTAAAACTATAAATATTACCAAATTTTAAACTATATATATATATATATATATATATATATATATATATATATATATATATATATAAATTTAAAATACAATATAAAATGTGAGATAGTATATTGTAAAAAGAGGCTGTAGACAGCCGCGTTTAAGAAGGTGCAATGGGCCGAAACCTGGTTAGCGTTGTAGCTTGAATTTTGATTCCTAATTATATATATATATATATATATATATATATATATATATATATATATATATATATATATATATATATATGTATGTATGTATGTATATATATCACCAAAAATGTGTCGACCAAGATATTACTAGAATATAACGATTTTAAGGCAAGCAGTGTATGTAATTAGAGTGCTCAATATCAAGAGATATAGTATTAATAGTAACAACTCAAATTAAATGTTAATATATCTGTCCGTACTCAGTTTGATAGAGATTGCATCTGCTCGTCGGGGTGCTTAATAGTAGAAATCACTCAAACACACACACACACACACACATACAGATCTATGTATGAGTGTATGCCTATAGATATATGTATATAGATAGAAAGGTAGACATCAAAATCACGGATATATATTTTATATTAATACGAATCTATGCGTGTAAAACTTAATATTCATTTGCTTTCACCGAGACGCTCTGCCTGCTTTTAAAATCAGCATTCGATAGGTTTACCATTGCCTGAATTCGAAAACAGACATATACATTTTATGCAGAATTAAATATATACATATAAAATCGTATTTTGATACATCAGTACAGATGAAAAAACGGTGTACACCCATATTTTATAGATTATGCAAAAGCGCCTGACAAAATACGTGACAATTAAATGTTAGAACTGCAAATTAAACTTGATTTATTTTGGATGGATATTAGAATAATCTACATCTTATACTGAGAGCACCCCGTCTGCATAGGGATAGAAAATGAATTTAGTAACTATACAAAAATAGAAAAGGGTGGAAGACAACAGTATGCCTTCAAACCGGATTTACTCAACTTCCACAATGAAGCGATTCTGAGACAATTAAAAGGCCTATAATGTTTTATTATTGGATGCCACAATCTTAACAAGAGAAGGTATGCAAATGACACAGTGTTGATAGCAGACACGGAGAGGAAATTTCAAGAACTCCTAGAGAAGTTGGCGAAGAATAGCGAGAAGAAAAGACTAAAATCAATTGCAAGAAGACAGAATGAATGATTGACAGCAAATTACAATTTGGAGATACCAAAATCAACCAAATACAACAATTTAAAAATGTGGGAAGTGTTTTAATAGAGATGGGAAAGTGCGATACCGAAATCAAAATGCACATTGGGATAGTGAAAAGATGCTTTTCAAAAGCTAAGCAAAATATTAAAAAACAGAAAAATTTCGTTAGAAATAAAGAAAGGAGTACTGAACTGTTATGTAATATCGGTCCTTCTACATGGCAGCCACCTTACAGATGAATGAGAGATTTGAGGTAACCGAAATATGGTCTTACAAAACGATGCTGAGAATGCCACTGACTGAACATAGAAGGAACGACAAAGAGAAAATGGAAACAAAAAGGATACTTATATCTTAGCATCAAGTAGAGACAATTGGAATTTCTGCGGTAGATAAGGAGGAAAGAGAGCTTGGAAAATTTTACATTCACAGGACATATGATGTCAAGTGGAACAGAGGAAAACAGGGCATAACCTATCAAAACAGCTTGTGTAAATGATGAGCGGAAGAAAGTTTATAAAAGATAAAAAAGGCATAATTTACGAAGAGCTACAAAAGAGAGGAAATTGAGGAGAGCCGTGATAGCCAACGTCCTGAATCTACGTAGTATATTAAAGAATATATTTGCAAATACGTTTGTGTAAACATTTTAATACATGTTTATTGGTAAGAGAGTGTTTTAGCGACTCCGCGCGCGCGCGTGTGTGTGTCTCTGTGTGTGTGTGTGTGTGTGTGTGTGTGTGTGTGTGTCATGTGTTATGACAGTAACACTATATGAAACAAGTTAATCATGACTGACTGAGTCAACGGGAGGTCGACTTCAATTCGTGGTAACCGAAGGAATTTGTCAAGTGTCGAATTAGTTGCAGAATAAAGGACAAAATCGTCATCGACAAAAATGACATATGAAGATAGACAGGTTGTCGAAAGACCCAGGAGTAAAGACCTTCCCATCAGGTGACACAAGTCAAGAAGACAAGAGGACTTATCTTAAATCTTGAAGAGACGTCCGGGTATTTACTGCACGGATGTTAAGCTGTCATGCTAGTCTACATAAGATTCAGACATCATTCGGGACTGACTCTAGAATGAGTTTATAGAGAAAAATACTCGGCTAATCGAACTCAGTGAACTTAGAAACTTTGGCTAGGAGAGTCTAGTAAAATAACTAACAATAACAAAAAACAAAGTATGTTTCAGCTTCGTGCCGAAGGTTAAATACTTGCAATATTTATAAATATTTTGTAAAATATATTTTTCTGATAAATTTTATTTTGCTGAAGCCCCAAATTGTCTATTTATTTAGAACAAGGATTATAATTTAACATCAGAAGTATCAGCCAAAATGATTCAATAGGCATTCTGTGTTCTATTGATTAAAACAGATTTAAGTGAATGAATGCAAATATATATATATATATATATATATATATATATATATATATATATATATATATATATATATATATATATTAAATTTAATAAATTATAAACTTTTAAATCTTTAAAAATTCTACCTCACTTTGCAGGGGTTAGGTGATATTGTTATTAAGTAAAAACTACACTAATCATAAATGCAAAAGCTTACTACAATTCTTCGAGCCCCAATATATTAAAAAGTATTTTGAATTTTTTTTGTGTTGGTATAAACGTGTGGATTTTCGTAAACATGGATGTCCATACATGACAGTTTCATAAGATAAGAGCGTAAAATAATATAGTAAATTTAAAGCAAAATTCAATAAAGTTTCGATGAATATTTTCCTATTTTTTAAATATTGCCGGATTGTTGAAAATCATATAAAATTCGCTAACATTATAGTCCTCAGGTAAATTTTACAGATATATCCACCGTAGAAAAAAATTGTTAAACTTCCATCTGTCACTGTCAGTCAATCTGTTAACACCTTAAATTAGCAGCTACACACGTGTTAATAAAATACGTTTCTGCAATATTTTGAACCTAAGTAAGGATTATTGGTTTCTAATAAATTAATTAAATCTTCATTCAGTAAATATTTCTCAAATAATATTTCAGAAAAGTATATTTTAAAGACGTCTACAAATGGCGACAAAATCTGAGATGTGGTCAAAATCAAAATAGAAACTCATTCCAGTCAATTTCAATAAATTTTTACATAAAACCCTATGGCAAAAGTTTTCGGTTGGCTCGTTTCGTCTTTTAGTTCTTTTTCGGTCAAAAGTGATATTTACGTTGACGCGGCTATACATGCGAACGAAGGAGACGGGACGCTGAAAATTTTACATTTTTATTTAATTTATGTTTTAAAATGTATATTTTGGGTATATTGTCTAGCTGATTTCATTTAGTTGATATATATTTTTTTGTTCTTATTTCGATAATTTTTGTTAACTAAAAAAACCCAAATTGTGATAATAGATCAACCATAGATGTGAAATGATGTAAGAACCGTGACGTAAATTTATTGCGTATGTTCTAGCGATTTGAAACACTTTTTATACATTTTCGTATTAGTAAATTGGTTTCTCTTTTAATTGCCGTAACATTTTTAAATCAAAATTATCGTCAGACACACGACAATGCATTAAGTATGCTGTTTTTTATTTCTTGATATATACATAATATATATATATATATATATATATATATATATATATATATATATATATATATATATATATATATATATATATATATATAGACAATATTAGTGGTGAATATGCACATACATATGCAATTATATATACACATACATATATGTATAAAAATAATTCCAAGAGGATATGATCCAGGTAGAACTCGATGTCCAGGACAGAGTAAGGATATAATAAAAAGACTTAAACACTAATATTCCATGGTCATAATTTATTCCATTGGAATCAAAAGAACGATCCAATTCATCAGACCTACAGATTCAAAAAATACACATACACACACACACACACACACACACACACACACACACACACACACACACACACACACATATATATATATATATATATATATATATATATATATATATGTATATATGGGAAAATATATGGACTGACCAAAAAGCATATAGATTTTTTCTTTCAACCTTCTGAAAAAAATGGATAAGTATTTGCCTTAAATTCATTTAAGAAAATGCTATACGAATCTCTGTTTTTCGAGCCATTCTGAAAATAATATCAGAATTCACATTTAATACGGTACAGAACATAAACTAAGAATTATAAAGAAACGATACAGAATAAAGATTAACGGCCCTTTTTCAAATTAACCTTTCGTCACGAGAAACGCCAACTCGACGAAGGAAGTACTAATGAGTGATTATTTAAGCATGCACTCAAATACACAGACACACATTTCATTCATAAAGCTTTTGTATCTGAAAAGTGAAAGGGGTAATCAAATTTAGTTTCAATGTAATGATTTTACATTTGTCAATTATTCAAATACATACATATATATATATATATATATATATATATATATATATAGTCTTAAAGTTTGCTATATTTATGGGATAAATTGCTCAATATCAGAGATAGAGCGCGTGTAAATATAAAAGTGAACGTAGAAATCAACACTTAGAGGCGACAGTCTGTTTCAGGCTAGATGCAATCGTCAGGACACGAGTGCTGTTATTTTTCTCGGCTTTTTAAATATACGGGTCAGTGGTGCATTGTGGGTAGTCTATTTTGGCAGATATTTTACCGGAAGTCGTTTATTTGTTTATATGTGTCAAATTATTTTCTTGTTTTTATTTAATTTATTTTTGTTTTTTATCCTTTATATTTATTTTATTTTTATTTTTTATTTTGATCGGTGTTTTTATTAACGTAGTAAAAAATTGTTTATATAGCTTATTGTGGGTAGTCTATTATGGCGGATATTTTACCGGAAGTCGTTTATTTATATATATATATATATATATATGTCTGTGTGTGTGTATGTGTGTGCGCGTGTGTGTGTTTGTGTGTGTGTGTGTGTGTACATATATATATATATATATATATATATATATATATATATATATATATATATATATAAGTATATATAAAGAAATACAGTTTTAAGTTGTGCTATATTTATAGGATAAAGTGGTCAATAGGATAATGTGCTCAGTATCAGAGATAGTGCATATGTAAATATAAAAGTGAACACTGAAGTCAACACTCGGAGACGACAGGCTGTTTCATGCTAGACGCAATCGTCAGGCGGCCTGACGATTGCATCAAGCATGAAACAGCCTGTCGCATCTGAATGTTGACTTCAATGTTCACTTTTATATATATATATATATATATATATATATATATATATATATATATATATATATATATATATATAACAGAATAATATAGACTTATTTTGTCTTCTTATTTTTATACTGATCCTTTCCAAGTGTCTAATCAGTTTCTTGATGTTAAGAAGAAATTCCTGATGGAGGGCGTTTGCATTCCGTTGTAATAGTGTGTTTCAAAGACACGAGCGAACGCGCTCTGTTACAGTTATTTTAAACTTTAATTTTATCCGTTATAGTTATGGGATTTTTTTGCAATTTTTTCAATATAACGCGGCTAACCGGAAATTGGTAGAAATGTATAATGACATTAAATGTTTTATTCAATTAGTCTTCTTTTATGAATTTCATCTTAACATTAAAAAACTGATTAGACAACTGGAACGGATCCGTATAAAAATAAGTGGACACAGTGTCTATGCTATTCAATGAACACCCTTAAATGAAGATCTGTGAAGAATGTGTGTGTGTGTATGTGTGTGTGAGGATATTACGCCAAAAACATTTCAAATTCGCTACACAATTGCAGTCGTGTTTCGAAGCGTATCAATGATTTGATTGATAAACGTTTTACTCAAAAGTAACCCTCTTAGTAAAATATTTAACAAAAACTCATTAAAACTAAATTATAGCTGCATCAATAATTTTGAGAATAAGCTGTCTACATACGGTGTTGATTTCAATGACTACACTGTCTAGATCTACAAACTATTTTTATTAAACATCCTACACTACTTATATATAAATGTTAAACAATATGTATATATATATATATATATATATATATATATATATGTATATATATGTGTGTGTGTGTGTGTGTGTGTGTGTGTGTGTGTGTGTGTGTGTGTGTGTGTGTATATATGTCCGAAATTCTCGATTCAACCCACTTCCCAAAATTTGATAAAATTAGCTACATCAAACCTAATTCTTTTAGAGAGGTCTTCTTGGTCGAGATGATATTCGTTCAATATCTACTCTTATATACGAATTTAAAAAAATCAGAGAAAAGTTATCTTTTCGAAAAAGAAACTAAAAAAGCGTTCTTTTTACTTCGAATCTTTTCTGATTAAGCTGACCACTTCGATAAAATAGATAAAATATTTCATTCGTAGCAAAAATTTTAAAAAGATTGGGTAAGTTTCTTCAAAAATGACAAACAAGAAAAAACTTTTTATCTCCAAGACAAGCTTTAAGAAAAGGAATAGGATTAACCGTTGTCAAAACACAGATCTGAATATAAAATATATGCTCATTGTTTTTTTACAATGTTTATACCTCAATAATAACACTAGTAATAGTAATAATAATAAACACACCTCTTTCTTTTTTCCTTTCGTTATTTCTCTTCATTTATATATATATATATATATATATATATATATATATATATATATATATATATATATATATATATATATATATATATATATATATATATATATATATATATATACACTCATTCTATTAAAGGTTTCTTTTGTTTCCAAACACGCATGTTTTTACTCCGGTGATTCGTAAACAAAACTTTTTTTAATCCTTCGGTCCACTCATCAGGAGATATCAGCAAATGTCTGTCAATATGTACATACATACATTCGCAAACTAATGTTTTCATGATTTTTTACCTCATAAACACGCATAAAACAGTATATTTTTCCAATTATTAATATATCGATAGAAACGACATGATAATAATAGAAATCTTAACAACAACAATAATAATAATAATTATTATTATTACTATTATTATTCAGGAATTCATAATTATAACGTTTTTCTTGGTTGTACATTATTCCATGCTATGGAAACTAAAGCAAAATGATTTATCATTAGATGCAGGAAGACGTGGCACATTGTTGACAAGGTGGTTAAGTGGTTAGGGTTTCGTTACCCGGTTACATCGCAAGTTTTTATATTATATTTTTCAATCAGATTTTCAGCTGTTTGCTACAGAATATAAACACATATGTTTAAACATATGTGGAAGAATATATATATATATATATATATATATATATATATATATATATATATATATATATATATATATATATATATATATATATATATATATATATATATATATATATATATCTTTATTTCTTGTATATTCAACACTAAATTATAATGGCGGATTGAATAATAAAAATCAAATATAAGCCACAGCGAATAATGTCTCAGCCTGTTCAGATCTCTCTTTTTTTGCTCATATATATAATAAAGAGCGCATAATATGGGGAAACGATGGTTGCATATACAGGAATTTTGCATCGATGATG
>OZ038496.1:37584897-37617397 GCA_964036315.1 Acanthosepion esculentum | reverse complement strand
ACACACACACACACACACACACACACACACACACACACACACACACACACACACACACACACATATATATATATATATATATATATATATATATATATATATATGAAGATTTCAAATATATCATATATAATTTAAGATGCCATCTTCTGTGGTGAATGATACTTACTGCCTAAATACACCATTAATATATATATATATATATATATATATATATATATATATATATATATATATATATATATACCATTAATATGTATATATACACACACACATACACACACATACATATATAAATATAAAAGTGAACATAGAAGTTAACACTTAGAGGCGACAGTCAGTTTCATGCTGGTGCAATCGTCAGGCAACTAGTGCTGTTATTTTTCTCGGCTATTTATATATAAGGGTCAGTGGTGCATTGTGGGTAGTCTATTTTGGCGCTTACTTTTACCGGAAGTCCCTTATTTGTTTATTTATTTATTTATGTCAAATTGTTTTGCTTGTTTATTTAAATTTATTTTTATTTTTTATCTTATATATTTATTTATTTTTATTTTCATCGGTGTTTTTTATTAACGTAGTAAAAATTTGTTTATATAGCTTATTGTTGGTAGTCTATTATGGCGGTCATTTACCGGAAGTCGTTTATTTGCTTATTTATTTGGGTCAAATTATTTTGCTTGTTTTTATTTGTTTTTATTTTTATTTTTTTATCTTATATATTTATTTATTTATTATTTTATTATTTTTATTTTGATCAGTTGTAGGCTGATGATTTTTTCCTTATTTTCCAAGATATTTTTGGTGTAGTGTGCGTTTTGTTTTTTTATTTCCCAGATATACTTATATATGTTTTGCTTGTTTTTATTTATTTTCATTTTTATTTTTTTATCTTATATATTTGTTTATTTATCATTGATTAAAGCTATTTGTTGAATTTTGGGGTGAATGTTGTGGTTTGTTCTGACAATTATTTTGGTGGGAACAGTTTATTTATTTGGGTTGATTATCTTTATTTGTTTTTTCTAAACGGCTAGTTTATCGGTATCGGTTGTTAGTTTATTTATATATTTGGATGTATTTAGACCAATTTATTATACTTGTTATTTATTCGTTACACTGTATATTTTCTCTTTTTGTGTAAAAAAATTATTCCTTCAAAAATATCTTTATTGGGGGTACAATGACTGAAACGTTCTGAATATGGCAACAAACATTAGGAGAACAGTTAGAACAATCTAAATAGTGTAAGTAAATTAATTAATTATATTTTCAGTATATCTTCCGCCTAAATGCAATAAAACTGATTACTCAGATTTTCTGATCCTCAAATTAACTTATTGAGTTCGAAAGTTCTTTTTTAAATTATTTATGGCCTTTAAAATATTTTCATAAATAATTTTGCACAGTTTACATTATGAAAATACCCAAGCAACCCATAAACAAATCGTAATCGTCAAAGCTGTATTAGCAGTGATACTTAGCTGACAGCCTTGCAGGTAATTTTACGTTACACACTCATAACGTAAACTGTGGATTTATCAGTGATAATTTCACACATGCATTTTCTTCGCGTTAATAAAAATATATATTTTTTGTATGAACTTTGTTTGCGAGGAACTTTATAACTTGTTTCTTTCACTTAAAAGAAAAGAAGTTTATTTTTATACCCAAACATAGTATCATTATAATTTGTAGATTATTTCTTTTCTACGCCTTTCGCACTTCCTTCCATCTCTCTACCTGTCTGTCTGTCTGTCTGTCTCTGTCTGACTCTCTTTCTCTCTCTCTCTCTCTCTCTACGCACACACACTCATATATGTGTGTGCGTGTGCGTGTGCGTGTGCGTGTGTGTGTATTACGTAAAACTCAAATATATTGCGTAAAACATGTTATATCTTTATAAGATACAATATCAGCGATAGAACCTTTATAAATATGCATGCACTTTAAACGGAGGAAACATGTGACTGGCTTAACAACTCAATGCGATCGCAAACCAACACACACACACACACACACACACACACACACACATATATGGATATGTTTTTTCTGTGGAATATAGGTATATCTGTATTACATTTATTACCTATTTTTCATATTTCTTCATATCTCGACTTCAACTAAAAACCTTGGGTAACAGAATGCTATTTTCGTATTAAACATAAATATATTTTTAATCATTTCAACACATGCAAGGCGATAAAGCTCCCAAGACACAAGAGCTTACTGAGAGTGAAATAAAATGAGAAAAGAAAGGACAATAAAAGAACAGCTTTCAAAACTACAGAAAATCTTGTTTGATATTACTTTAAAATTTTTGAAGATAGATTTTGTATCTCTGTCGTGGTCTTCTTCTATTTCATCATCTTCTCTTTATTCTTAGTTTTTTCTTCCTTTTCCTTCTTATTTCTTTCATCATTCTTCTCTTTCTGCTTCCTTTTTTCTTCCCGATTCCTATTTTTCTTCTTTTTTGCTTCTTCACGGGATCCTTCTTCTTTTTTATCATCTACTTTTTCTTTATATTTATTATAATTATTTTAGCTCGAGATTTGTTTTCATGTTTTTTTATATCTTTCTGTATTTTTCGTTCTAATTCTTTTTCTTTTCTTCTTATTCTGTTGCAAACTTCTTTCTTTATTCATTTTTTTTACTTCTTCCAACAGTTCTTTAACCTTTCTTAAAGTAGAAATTCTCAAGTAACTCGCATGTGTTGGACAGCCTATCCAACATTTCATCTTCATGCGAACCACAAACATATATATCTCAACAAAAGATAATATATGGATAAGCAACATAGAACAACATAAATAAAACCAGGTAGACGTCAGCGCGTACCTTCATGCACTTATTATCTTTCGAGATTATAACTCCTTCCACTTCTGTAAATTTCCTCCATGTCTTAAAAATTCTCCTTTCTGCTTTCTCCGAAATAATATATTTCAATTAGTTCGTCCTTTCCTAGAAAAACTTTGCACCCATAGTTTAAGCCCTAGGGCGCACTTTTATGCTTTGCACGTGATAAAATGTTCAGGCCTTCGTCTGTTCGATGACAGACGACGTCAGTGACATCGTTAAATCAAAGATCATACAATTTTTGTTCTGGCAATGCCGCGTCATTCAAAACATTGGTTCTAATATTTAAATAAAACAAAATAAATATAGGCCATAAGGCGTGTTCTGAAAGGCAACAGTTTCGCATGAAAGTGCTTCTCTTTAAAATCAACACTTCGGTTAGCAGTAACTCTTGTCAATAAATCTCCAGTCAACTTGAGGTGAATTCGAGGGTACTCTAGTCTAGTCCATAAGCTAGGACAATTGCTATTTATTAGAATGTAACAATCATAAGTCAACATGTAATACCGTCTTATGAATAATTGCCATATACAATACGTACATTATCGGCAAATGTGTGAACACATACACGCGCGTGCGAAAGGGAGGAGAGAGAGAGAGAGAGAGAGAGAGAGATTGTGCGTGTGGGAGTGTTTGTGTGTGGGTGTCTGTATGTGTTAGAAAGTGATGAATAAAGAGAAAGACAAAGATTGCATTTCTCTCTCTCTCTCTCTCTCTCTCTCTCTCTCTATATATATATATATATATATATATATATATATATAGCTCTTTATATAAACACAATATTTATAAATATATACATGTATTCATATTTTCGGTGTGCGCAAATAATGTGTAAAATATTTGTAAAGGACGATGAGAGAGAAAAATATGGAGAAAGAAGAAAAAAACAAAAATGTACTCGCGCATATATATTTTTTTCTTACCGTTAGCACAACTGTGCGTTTAATACACAACGCAGTACCTGATGATTGCGTTGTGCATGAAACTCAGAGTTGTGCAACCAGTGAGGAAAAATGTACATTTATTATTAATATAAATTATAGTGCATTATTATACATCGATCACTACTTTATTAGCACTAGCATTCTTTGTGCAATATGCGTTTGTGTGTGTGTGTGTGTGTGTGTGCGCGCGCGCGCGTGCGTGCGTGCGTGCGTGCGTGCGTGCGTGTGTGTGTGCGTGTGTGTATTTGAATTAGAATGAAATATGGATGAAATATAGATTAGATTGCATCAGGATGATAGAATAAGGAACGAATAGGAAGAGTTAAAAAAATTTAACATGTTTCTCTTTTATTTAAGCTTCATCAGAAAAGTAAATAAAAAGGCGAAAAGAAATTCTATCTTTTTTATTTTTGGGTTATTTGTTTTTCATTGGTTAACCAGACCTCTCGTGTACTTGTTTTGAAACGTAGCGTTTGTCTGTATAACTGTGCCATGTGGTGCAGCTAACAAGAATATCGTGCCGTTTTTCTATAGACATATATATTCACCAGGTATAAAAAAAAGAATATCTCCGGCTCGAAGTCCTCCATTCTAGAAAAACCCAGGTTCGCCGTTTCCTGTATGCAGAATATGAACTCGCTAGCGAAATGAATGCAGCGCCAAATTCCTTTGAGGATTATTATACGTAAGACTTTTTCTTGTTCCTCTTTTCACTCTGCTTGTTGTTGCATGTATGTTATAGTTTCTCTGCGTTGGCCACGTGTAAATATGTATATATAATATTGTGTACGACATAGTGGTATTAAACTCTCTCTGAGAACAAGATGTTCGTTATTTCTTTTCTTTCAGCTATTAATTTAATAAGGTGTTATTATATGATGCATATAATAATGCAGGGGAAATGCAAAATGGACAATAAACCTCTTTTCCATAGCGCACACAATACATGTTCAGATATTTGATATTAGTAATTTTATCACACACACACACGCACGCACACACACGAGCGCGCGCGCACACACACAAATACACGTGCGCACATATATATATATAGATATATGCATTAAGTTACATAATTATGCATTAAGTTACATAGTTGCGTATTAAGTACGTAACTATGTACACACACTCACAGACACACGCAAACACACACAAACACACACACACACACACACACACACACATATATATATATATATATATATATATATATATATATATATGCATTAAGTTACATAGTTACGTCTTAAGAAAATAACTATGCATGCACAATCACACACACCAACGCACACATGCAAACACACACAGAAATATAATATAATATAATATAATATATATATATATATATATATATATATATATATATATATATATATATATATATAAGACGTAACTATGTAACTTAATGCGTAAGACCTGGAAGACGTGTGTAGCGGACGATAGGTGAACCTATCTCCACATACTTTTGAACAAAAATAATAAAAAATAAATATTCAAAATTTCAGTGTCTAGGCGGAGACATTAGAAGTATAGGGATGATGTAAACTTTTTTTTCTTTCACAGTTAAGAATAAAGCGGAAATCCAATCCTAAACTGGAAACAAGAGATACACATCTACTATTATATCATCCTTGTAATGACAAAAATGTATTCGTGTCCGCCTTCCTAGTACTTCCAGCATCGTTGGCCATTACTATACAAAGATAGATATAGATAATCTGGAGTACTTGTATCGTAAACAAAATCTGCCAAATATCATGGACATTTCTGAGGGACCACAGTTATGAATGCGACTTCAACATGAAGTAAGCATTTCGCGGAAATGTTACTTTTTATGCAGAATTCTAAAATTCTATTCTTGTACCCATCAAAAGTCTCTCTTTTCATTCCAAGGTACCATGTCCAAAGATAACGAAGTTGACAATTCCTCAGGGAAAACCATTATAAATATGTCTGGATAAATGAGAAGATCTTGTAGCTACGAACGCATCAATGGGACAATGGGACACATAATTTCACGAGGGGAGTAAGTAAATGAAGTTGTGCATACGTCGGCATGTGGCCACCATTATACCATTGAGACTTAAATACATTGATTATGACGAAGGTCACTGCATACATTAATTCGAAGCATCCTGAACATGACAAGAAGGCATGATTAAACTTAAGAAATAGAGAGAAAAGTTAATCAGATACCACCAGCATAACGTGTGATACAATTCATAGTAGGGGTTTCAGAGAATAACTAAGTAGTTTACGAATTATGAGTCAACAAATCAAAGCAGAATCAATATTGAATGATAGAAAACAGAATCTATAATTAGTTTATCAGTTCTCTTATATTAGGGTACCCGGAAAGTATTTGCATATTTCTATTATCATGACTAATCTAAAATTCAATCTGAATATAGTAAATTATAAAGATAAAATACAGGATGTTCTAAAATTCACTATGAACTTATATTATTTATTGACAGATATGTTTCAATATAGAATACAGGGGAAGAATATGAATGAACAATGAAAACAATACTGAAAGTGCCGCCCGTCAGCATCAATATAATAATGGATCCTTTTTATTTTGTTTCAACACCATTCGCTTGAAGATTTGGGAAGTGTCTTAATATTTGCATAACGGCCTTCTGAGCAGTTCCAAGACCAATATCTTGCTGCTGTGTTAAGTTCCGTAATGATTTTCTTGGACTCTTCTGCAGGATTGCGGGTTCGGATTTGGACCGGAATGTTATTAATTAATTTGCTTACAGAGTCGCCCTGATTCCTTCCAAAATGGTATGATATGTTGTGCTATGGCGCCTAGGATTAAAGTTTAAAAAGTGTGTCACAATGACACAGAAATATTCGCATTATATATATATATATATATATATATATATACATATATATATATATATATATATATACATATATATATATATACATATATATATATATATATATATATACATATATATATATATATATATATATATATATATATATATATATATATATATATATATATATTGCATACTGTCAGAAATATCAAACAATTTCTCCCCCGCTAGCTTTGCTGGACATCCTCAACGTTTGGCATCGTCCAATGATTTTGTTTCAAAATTTTAACAAGGTTAAGAACTGCATTTCGATGTGGAACAGGTGTATCTGAAAATTGATCATTTAAATATCTTATTTTTAAATATAACTTCGTTTTGGAATATGACATTATAATTTGAAGTATAACTTTATATTTTTAAATATAACTTTATATATTTTAAGTTTTTTTGAACCAATTTTTATTCCTCTCGTAGTTTTAATTAATATTTCATTCTACATATAACCCAATTTAATGTTATAATGTTAATACCTGGGTTTACTTTTATAAGACCTCTTTCCTTTAACACCATTACATATTACGGAGTGCGGCGGAAAAAGGGAGTGATGACTAAGGAACAAATGGTTCCCAGAACTTTCATCACTGACATCATCATCCTGGTCCCGTCTAAGGTCGGAGCTGATGAACTACAGCAGCGTTACCATAAGCTCTTCAAATGGGCGAGGAAAATTGCCGGAGCTTATCATTACTCGGAGGCTCTGTCAGGGAGATTCATTTCTGTATTGGAGGTGAAATGATCCCGGCAGTCAAAGAGAAGCCAGTGAATATCATCGAATTTCCACTGGCTGATCAGAACCGAGGTAAAGAGATTCAGAAAGTGGCATTTGATGGACTTGAACTCAGCGAGAGAAGCCATCTCACGGGAAAACCGAAAGCTTAGTGCTACCAACATTGTTTGCTGCTTCAGCTTCTGATATTATTCTGTCTCGCATTCAGCAAACAGATCATAAAGGTACCTGCACAAGAGGCTTGGAGTTCCCCCTGCTTCTCTACGGTGGGACTCTATACCAATGCTGGAATCCTGCAACCTCCCATCTACTCATTAGTTGAGAAGTTCAACGTCGAGAAGTTACGCCTTCTCATGATGATGAGAGACTCGGCTGATGAGTTCGTTACCAAGTTTAAGCCAAATATCAAAACTGGCACCAAATGGTAGGTAGTAGAAGCCTGCCAAGTAGCAGAATCCAGCCTGCAAAACAAGGAGATTATGGTGGTGACCCAAACCAATCTAGCAGGCTTGGGCAGCACAAGGAAACTGATTTTCTCCAAACAGGGTCGGGAAGGATAAACGAGGTATGGTGCTTGAAGAAATCAGGAATTTCGAGGAAGAGCAGAGAACAGTTACAGTCCAATGTTCTTGGACATCATGGAGTGACTTAGATCCAATGAAGCTGTCATAGAATACTCTGATTGCAATGGAGCCATTGGCAATATCATCCCCCCCCCCCGCCCGCCCGCGATCTACCTACGATCTCCTACCAAATGCGACCAACGAGACCACTGACACCGATGTATGAGCATTATGTCAATGTGATCGAGGAACTTTATGACCTGTGGTATCTGCATGGCCACAATCACAGCAGATTTGCACGTGCCGTCATGACAAAGTGCTGGAAGTGATCATGGACTTAGTCAGTACATAATGTGAAGCAGCCAACAAACAGCCTGTATCAGCCAGAGAACCTCAGATACTTCCTCACAAGGAAGGTGAACGTGGATGACCCAAATATCTCCCAATATAACACTACTGAGTGGTGCCCGTGATTGGAGTGTGTTAGTTGATGTTAAAACACCTATGCAATTTCCGGTACACATCATTCAGAGAGACTCACACCCTGACATTGTAGCGCGATCTGATTCAATGAAAAGTGTCTTACTAGTTGAATTAACGGTTCCATGGGCGGAGAACAAGGAGGAAGTGCACGGGCGATAGAAAACCCGTTACGAATCGCTGCGATTCGACTGCGTGGAAAAGGAGTGGACATGTGCTACTTACTAAGGTCGCGTGCCATGGATTCCTTGGACGGTCAATCGCTTCCTTGCATTTAAAGGTGGGTATCACTGGCCGGAACCTGAAGTAGGCTTCACATCGTCTGCAGATCACAGTTCAACAGGAATCAAGTTGGATCTGGTCAAGATCCCAAATAGACAAAGTTAATTAAAACCAGGTCGCAAAACTGCTTCCGACGTGAAATACATCTGTTTATCTTCCATTCTACGTCATTGATAACAGTCGCTACTAACACGTTGTGTAAATCAAACTCTTTTAAACCAGCATTGAAAATCTTATTTGCCGGTATAAAAAGAAATCGCAAGAGACTGTCATGTCTACAAAAACAATAGCCTGTCCGGTACTACTACCCTTGTCCCCTGCTGGTAGCGACAGGGACAAGGGTAGTAGTACCGACTTAGCCACCGAAACTGTGTGAAATCTTCTGGTTGGCGACTAACGAGAGTAAGGTATTGCATGTCCTTTCACACGTTGTATGTAGTATATATATATATATATATATATATATATATATATATATATATATATATATATATATATATATATATGTGTGTGTGTGTGTGTTTGTGTGTGTATTATTATTATTATTTCCTCAAACTTTAATTTTAGTGGTTACACATATTTGAGTAGTCGGTTCGTTGATTTTAAACATGTGCTCTCTGGCGGGATACAAATTTACGTCCTCCTTTGAAGGTGTACACACCGTCTGATCTGGTGTGATGTTAATGCTCAGCTACGAAGAACTTTGCCATCAAGCAATGTTATATATTGCCTTCATAATACAATCATTCGTTCAGAATTAATGGGCTTTATTTTTTTAATCTGACATATTTTTATACTTTATACTTTATTCTTAATGGAAACTCGAATTTAAGTTGACATTCCGTAAATTTTAAACTCTGTTCATTTCGACATTCGACACACGTCAGGAAACACTGCTTCCATCTTCTTTATTTCGTTTTTTCAAGTACGCAGGCCGGTAGACAAAATAAATGCTTTTTAAAAAAAATAAACAGAGGTTTTGCTCATAAAAGGAAGAGATGTGCGCGAGAAGAAACTCGACCTTATAATTACAACCAGCAATCACAAAAGTGAAATTATGAGACCTAACTGGCAATCTATAAGTAAGCTTAAATTCACAAAATCGAAGGACCAAACAGGAAAGATCATCAGAACAATAACCATGGAAATATTTATAGAAAAGTCACAGGGAAGCTATAACACAGCGGTGGGAACGTGACTGATGCCGAAATACCGGGTCAGATTAATATCAAGTGGCTATATCTGGATTATTTATCTAAGATAATATATAATTTCTTTCTCTCCTATTGGTGGACCCAATACATCATACTATTTTCGTTTCTAAAAATTAATTTTAAAAATTATTTGGTCAGTGAATACAAATTACCGCCATTAGCTAATGTTGGAGTACATCGTTAAGTCCAATTGTGAAAATTACGTCTTTATTTTAAAATTTCAAAAAGTAGAATTTAATAAAAAAATTATATATCAAAATTCAAAATTTTAATCTTAATTGGTTACATCGTTGGACAATATTTAAAGTGTGCTAGTAAGGATATTTCGATTTAGCACAGGATTGCGTCAGGAAAAAAAAGGCGGTGGGATTTCAAATGGGTATCAATTAAGACAGACGGAAGTCGGAGAATGGACAAAATTGGAAACTTTGCGGTTAGCGCTTGTCGATTAAAATTCCAGGTCTTTTTTTAAACGCCATTGTTAATGCGACAACTGACTTTGTGTGATACAAGAGAATATTGGATTAGGGCAAGTAAAATAGGAGAGGCAAATGTAAATGGGAAAGGAATTTAGAAATCTGAAGAAAATGCCACATTATAGAAGGCAAGCATGAGTAAAGTTACAAAGATATAACAATAAATGAATATATGGATGCCGTTTAGCAACCCAATATTACGTGTTATGGAGAGTAGAGTGAGATGTATTCGCTATGCAGGATAAGATTCGTGTATGAGAAATGCTAAAAATTTCAGGAGCCACAAGATTGAGAATTTATTTATATATAAGGATCCATTGTCCCTCCCCCGTGACATCCAGACACAAAATAATAAAAAAAAATTATCCTACTCGATAAAGAGTTGACTGCCACTATACATAGTCGCTGTCGACTCACAAAGCGAGTATGACCATCACTGACATGCCCAATACATCAGTCAAGCTCTCCCCACAACACTGCATTCATTTATTGTGTAAACTACAGTGGCTCATAATGCCAGCTATCGATCTGCATTTTTTTTACATATATGGCATGTCAAATCATCTCCGGGTGGTGAAAGTTGACTTTGAACATCATCACTTCCAATGTGTCTTTTTATATATCATGTCAGGCCCGACTTGTTAAAGTCTAGTGCAGGTCGGGCATTCAAAGCATGCCTTTACAAAATCGTCATATGCAGTAGACTGTTGGTGCTGGTGTGATTTCTTGTGACTGAATCGACCTTGTCATGGACAGACATATCCGATTGCATAGCGCACATAGCCAGGTTGGCACCTCATGGCAATTCAGAGACCCCTTTCCGTACTCCTCTCTTCAGTTCTGCATATGTTTGTAATGCCTCATGGAAGATGTTGACGCCATCAGCAATACCAGCTCTCCAAGAAACCCCGTCTTCAGCTAGAGTTTCCCAATTATCCAGACCAGTATTGCACTTGTATAGTGACTCTTTAAGGCAATCTTTGTAACGAACATTTAGCTTGTGCTGCGGTCATTTTCCCATTTCCAATTCTCCATACATTAACTGTTTTGGCATTCTGTCATCTGCCATACGAATAATATGGCCTGTCCATCGCAATTTATATTTGTGTATAATTGCTTTCACAGAAAGTGAATTGGTTCTTTGTAGAACAACATTATTAGGGGTGTGAGACCTCCAGTAGATTTAAAGCACAGACCGAAGGCATCGTTGATGAAGACGTTCCAGTATCTTCAGATGTCTGCGATAGACGACCCATGTCTCACATGAATATAGCAGAGATGACATAACGCAGTCATTATTTATTTTAATTTGTGTCTGCGTTTTTATGCCCTTCTGACTCCAGACAAGGAATTTGAGTGATGCAAATGCATCGGATGCCTTCTTAATCCGTAACGCTATCTCATCACCAAAGTAGCAGTGGCGGTTGAGGGTGCTACCAAGGTATACAAATTTGTCTACTACCCTAAGTCAACTGCCATCAACATAAATATATACTGAATTCCTATACATACATACATACATACATACATACATACATACATACAAGCATATATAAATATAATAATGTTTAATTCGTCAGAAAGATTTCTTTTAAATATTTTTCGTTAAATATGACGGATAAAAAAAAAATTATTAAATTTTTATTTAGTTTTTCCAGCGTTCTTATATTTTTCCGTTTCGTGTACAAAACCAGTCCATATCGTCGATTCTCCCAAGCGCCTTCGGCCATTTCGTTAGCCATTTTCAAGCGGGGTGTTTTCGGTATAGTTACTTTATTTTGATGTATTGAATGTGAGAGATGTATTCTTTGTGAATTAGAGTAAAAACAATTTTCCGATAACATCTTGTACATCAAGCAGCTCTCCCCCACCATCAATTTCACCTTGTTTAACAGTGGTAACGGAGGAAGGAGGACCAGGAGAATCTGATACTCACGGGTCAAATAGAGGGAAAGAGAGACAAGGGAAAGCAGCGCGTGACATACCTGACGTGCTTGAGCAGGTGGATGACAGAACGTGGTCTGGTGGGGGAAGCAGAGGGAAGGAACTTGTTGAGAGCTGCAAGGAATAGAGGGAGGTGGAGATCCATGATCGTCTACGTCCTGCAAGGACATGGCACATAAAAAAGAAAGAACGGAGTGGTGAACGTCTTTTAAAAATAGAAAATCGCCCACTCGAATTCCAGGCGCTGCTACTATAATTCACAAATAATACAAAACATGAATCCAAGCTAATAAAATTATAGTAATAATGAAGAGTGTATAGATCCAAAGTGTTGGAATAAAAAGCACCATTTATAAGAGGGAATAAAATTAGTAATAAAAATAATAGTAATAAAGAATGTATAGAGCCAGAGTGCTGTGATAAAAAGCAACAATAATGAGATGGAATAAAACTAGTAATAAAATGAGAGTGATAAAACTAGGATTTAAATTAAAATAGAGAAAGTGTTTGCTTGTAAAAAATCGAAACAATAAGAAATAATGTTTTCAAGTATGTATATGTATTTATTTATTTTATGTTTTATATATCAAGAGAATCATTCATGAATTTTATCTTTACTATAATAAAGATTTCCGTTTCATATTTCATGAAACTTGTTTTCAAATGTCTTGTTATTTGTAAAATATTTCGTTGTCTCCAAATTTTACAACTTGAAATCATTTTTTCCCTTTTAATTAAAATATATTTTCTAGTTGCGGGTATGTTAATGCTTATATTGTTGAACTATTCCGAAACTGCGTTTTGAAGTAAACATTACAAATATTCAAGTTGTTTTGAGAAACTACATAAATTGTTAAAACATTTTTCAAGGTTGCAAAAATTTCGCTTTGAAATCTGAGATCTTTTTCAAACTTTTCAACAGAGTTTACGGCATTTTCTTGTTAAATATTTTTTACAAGTCCAAATATGGTTATTTCTTTGTCGACGTGAAAATCTATCATTTTTTTCTTTTTTGTCACCTGCCGTTTTCTTGTGCCTAAGAAAAATTAGAAAATAAATACTCTTTCTTCAGTTTTACTAAAAGTTTGAAATTCCGAAACATTTTCTATATTATCATTTTTTTTTTGTTGCTATTGTTACTTTATAATATTTGTCTTGGAAAAAACAACTTGCATCTTTGGTAACTTGTATTGGGGCGAAGGTTTGCAGGTGAAAAAATGATCCTTGACATTTAAAAACATATCAAGAAGTTTTTAGAAGTAATGTTTCACTTGCGTACAGATATATCGACATTGTTACGCCTGGCTGATGTCTTTTATTTCCATTTGTTTACCTTCCACTGTTTCTTAGCTTTACTGTGTAACAGTAGGAAACAGGAAATTCAAAAAAGTTATTAAACACGGAGGAAAGTCAGAGATGTTAAAAGGCTGGCGAGAATGGTTCCTATAAAGGAAGTCAACAGAAATTTTGCCTGGATAAATAAGAAGTAATAATCAGATCTGGAGAAGTGAAAAAAACATGAAAATTTCAGGAGATAGAATCAAGACAATAAAAAAAGAAAAAGAATAGCAAGAATGGTAAAAGGTCAAGAAAAAGAGGTAAAAATGGAGGTAAAAATACATTTAGAAAAAAAGAAATATATATTAAAAGATGATGAGGAATGTCGTAAAGCATCGACTATATAAAAGGATTTACATGTATCGTTAGATATCTAATGCAATAATAATTTTATCAACCATTTTTGATAAATTATTATATATATATATATATATATATATATATATATATATATATATATATGAAAGTGAATATTGACGTCAACACTTAGTGGCAACAGGTTGTTTCATGCTAGACGCAAAGGTGGCCTGACGATTGCGTCTAGCATAAAACTGCCTGTGCCCACTAAGTGTCGACTTCAATGTTCACATTTATATTTACACACGCTCTATCTCTGATACTGAGCACACTTTATCCCATAAATATATCACAACTCAAGAGTATATTTCTGCATATATATATATGTGTGTGTGTGTGTATATACGTATATATATTTATGTATATATATATATAATATATATATATATATATATATATACATAAATATATGCGTGTGTGTGCCATACTATCAAACAATATATTCTGTGCGCATACATACACATGCAGACACACACACACACACACACACACACACACACACACACACACATATATATATATATATATATATATGAATAAATACAAAAGAAAAAAATAATCTTAAGTTTAGGAACGCTCATAAATATTCACCAGGTTCGTTGAATATTCAGGCAAGCTAAGTGACAATTCCATGTCTAATAAACGAAAGTGAGTAAATTATATTCTGCCTGTCGTACAAACACCATATTTGTCTTTGAAAATGACGGAGATAGTCTAAAGTGCTTTAACAAAACAATAACAAAATATGAACTTCGGATAGTTTATCCACGATTTCGAGCACAATATTCCATAGCATATTCCAAAATTTGAAAAATAAAATTAAAAAAAAGCATACAGACCATGTCGGTTCTTTTTAATCAAACTTGATTGTGTAAATACTGGATTCTGAAATATACTTCATTTATATATATATATATATATATATATATATATATATATATACATATATATATATATATATATATATATATATATATATATATATATATATATATATATATATATATGTACATATATATATATATATATATGTACATATATATATATATATGTACATATATATATATGCATATATGTATATATATATATGTATATACATATATATATGTGTGTGTGCGTGTGTGTGTGTGTGTGTGTATAGTACGTTAATTAAAAATCGAAAACTAAAACAAATATAGCAAATACAGACACTATATACAACGCAGATAATGTAACATTCTTTACACAAAATGAATACTTTAAACTAAATAAATAAAATAACCAAACTCAGAAAAAGAACAAATAAACAAAACAATTGAGTAAATAGTAAACAAATTTAAAAACTTCGAATGCATACATAAACAAATGTAAATTCATTAATAATAATCGGCAACAGTTACGTAGTTAATAATGGGGAATAAAACCTTAAAAACAATACTATGAAATAGATACAAACAACCCAATTTCGATCCACAATTATTTCTACTCAATATCCCCTAGAATAATATAACTATAACCACTACCGTCCACCAAATAACCGATAAAATAATAGAATAGAACTTGTTACAGATAATGCATCACAGGCAAGCGTATATAAATAGTCGGACCAAAACACAGCACACATGGCCTGAAGATTGCTTTGCCGTTCGGTGTTGAACTAGGTGTCTACTTTTATATTTACATACTCACTATCCTTGATATTGAGCAATTTAAGCCATAAATATAGCATACATTCAAACAATCATATATATATACACACACATATATATATATATATATATATATATATATATATATATATATATATATATATATATATATATGTGTGTGTGTGTATGTGCGTTTATATGCTCCTGAAAAAATTATTTCGGTTGAGCTCTCTGGGGAGAAAGTGTCGGTTTGTAAACAGTGACTATTACGGCTAATAATGCAAGACTCTTCAGTATATCGAGTCGTGTTCTCTCAGTCACTGTGTGTTTATCTAAAAAATACATACACTTAAATTCGCCTTCATCCCTGCCGTGCGCCAAAGGCTTAGTGGTAGAATCCCCGACTGATGACCTTTCAGTCAGGTTTCGATCCTAGCTAGAGGCAACCAGACGTCTAGTCACACTGATGAGCTGTGATACAGCGAAACAGCCTGTCTGTGGATGACTATATATATATATATATATATATATATATATAAATCGAAAATTTAAGATTCTAGATTTAAAAGTGAGGCAGTAATTTGAGTAATTTTACCCATAAATATAGCATACTTTAAGACTATATATAACTTAAGACCTGCGGCTGATATTCCGCAACCGTTATTGTCGCATAGCGTGGTAATCTTCTATGTCAACGTAACAGAATATTATCTTTGATGGTGAATATCTTTGTTTAAATGTCCGCATAACGAGTCTGAAGATGGCTTATATGAACCGGAAGATTAGATCAAGAACAATTTTTGTTTTTATTTTCACCCGAAATTAAAGCAACCATACGAAGTTTAAAACGGTTCATGATAAGACATAATAGACATTAATTGTCTGTTATATTTAGCAATATATATATATATATATATATATATATATATAGTGTTACTACTGAAATGCATTGTTGAAAAAGTAATCCTACGATTCACACACAAAATATTTAGAAATTTACTTCTCATTTTTCCAACATACGGATGCGATTTCCTAAAAGCATCTGGCCGAAGAAGTAGAAGTGTTGTAAAAAGTAACCACTAAAAAAGTCAGAACTGCTGGAAAGCAACTCCACAAAATGTACTCTGTAACAAAACCGGGAATGGCCCAACTTCAACAAACTATCAACTGAACACGCACGCACGCACGCACACACGCGTGCACACACACGCACACACACGTATATATATTTAATTGGGTATCTGGGTAGTAATACCTCTTTTATACAAGTTTCATTAAGACAACTGAAAAAGTATTGTGTTTAAATCTTTTATTTAATTTTTCCTTTATTCATACCAGTTATTTTTTTTTCCTGAACATAATGTGTGTAAAAATTTACCGAATACTTTGTATGCATAAGCGCTTTCGGCTATGCTCTCATACATTATCAACAATGTTTTTTTTTTTATTTTTAGTTTTAACTGAATGTGTAGATTTTTATGCATGTATCTAGAGTTATGTGAATGCATTTTTTATTTCCAAACACGGTCAGAACGTTGAGGCCTTGTTCAAAGTTGATGTAATAAAAGCCAAGAATCAATAAGGTCAACTATGAACATGTTCCTCTTTTTCCGCGGTAGGCAAGCTACAGATATATCAATGTACATATTACTGTAATATTAGAATATCGAATTGTTATTTTTATTAAAAGATACATAGTGGTTACGAAAAATACAAAAACAAAAAAATAAAAAGCGTATATTTTTGCGTATGCATATATGATATATACACGGAGATTTACCTACAAAATAATACAACTTGGAAAAACATTCAATATTTTTTTATAAACAAATAATCTTTGGCCTTTTGTGAAGAAATTAAAAAGAATGAATGGGTTCGAATGAGTTTGCTTTTGAATTCAATCAAACGCTTTTCCTTGCAATTAAAGGAACCAATCAAATGTCTTCAAATCTGAGAGAAAAAAACGATCAAATGAGCTGCAAAGGAAAGTCAGTAATAAAAGCCACTTTATCGTAAAATTTTAATTAAATCCTTATTTTGAAATTGTGAGATTCATGATTAGAAACGTGGAATTGAAAGCTTTTCATTAAATTTCTCTTTTGGAAAACAATTCACAGGCAGCAAGTTTTAAAAGTTTCAGCTCATTTATTTGATGGTTTAAGAGTCTTTTCATGAAATATCTATCTATCGATCTCAGTCTGTTCGTATGTATGTATGTATGTATGTATGTATCTATCTATCTATCTATCTATCTATCTATCTATCTATCTATCTATCTAACTATCTATCTATAATTCTTTATATATATTTATCCATCTTTCTTCATATCTATCTATATTTTTTCATAGCTATCTATCTGTAATTCTTTATATCTATCTATCTATCTATCTATCTATCTATCTATCTATCTATCTATATATATATATATATATATATATATATATATTTCTTCACAACTATCTAGATTTCTACATATCTATTCTGCTCATCTCTCCCCTCTTTCTCTCTCTCTCTCTCTCTCTCTCTCTCTCTGTATGCGTGCGTGAATACCCACTTATATATAAAATACTAGTAATAAATTATTTCCTAAAGAACGCAAACGATAATTCGCCATCTACTCACCTTTTCCTTAAAGAACTCAATAATGTAATACAGACGGTAGTTATTCAAGATTATCGACAACCAGATTAGACTATTTCTTTCTAAATTAAGTAATGGCAATACTGAACATGCAGAAAAAAACAATAACATTAACATCTTCTATAAAAGCCAAATACATGTTAACTCTAAGCAAGACAATTTTCTCTTAGAATTATCATAAAGAAATACACAACCACTGTCGACCTGAATAAGTAAATTAAATTATCTATCAGTATCTGTCTATATTTCTGAGATGAGGTATTATGTACATTATTTACATTATTCGGACTATTGTCCTCATCTTTGTCGCCATATGTATTACAACTTTTCGGCCGTTGTACGCTCCGGCCTTCTTCAGATGGTTAGAATGTCGAACTGAACCGTTTATTTCGCTCATTGGGGCAGACTGTTCTGGTTCCACGTGCCATGTTTAATGGATGTCAGTTATCAGTTATCTCGTGTTAATTTCCCTCTGAAAGTTCTCCACTGCCTTAATCAGGTATTGAACTCACACTCTTTGGATCCTGTCACTGGATCTAACTAACGCCTTTATCCACTGTGCCATGTGTCCCTGAGGAGATAACTGATAACTGACATCCATTAAACATGGTAGGTGGAACTAATCTAGTCTAAAAATGATTATATATATATATATATATATATATATATATATATATATATATATATATATATATATATATATATATATATATATATATATATATATATATATATATATATATATATATATATATATATATATATATATATATATATATATATATATATATATATATATATATATATATATATATAGTTGGTTGCTTTTGTTTAACGAGACGTCAATCTCTATAGTTTATATAATGCCAAATCTAAATATTTTGAACGCAAGCTTATTGCTTCAACTAAAGATAAAATATATTGTTGGTAATTCTGCTATAAATAGGTATTGTTGTTAAATCTCTTTATTATGCAAAATGTGTTGCTAGTATTTTAATATAAAAATATATTTTTATTATTTCATACTCTTGTTTGTGGTTGTGAGTTCACTATTTGACAATAGCTGAGACCCTAACAGGTACTAGCACCCTGGATCTGGGAACAACAGCAACTGAGAGGAGGCTCCCTGCTTCACAAAACCTCCTGAACAGAGACCTTCCTGTAGGAAGTAGGATGTAGTTTACACTTATATCCAGGACTAATATATATATATATATATATATATATATATATATATATACATTGTTTCTAGAAATAATCATTTTTAAAATTGTTTTCATATAACTCTAGATTCAAATCCAGATAACAAATTCTCCCAAAAATATTTTTTACTAAACGTTATAAAACGTAACTGTTGTGTCTTGTTTACTTTGTACATTCAGTGAAAATTGATCACCCTGCGGAAGCCAAAACAAATATGATCACATCACCTGATTTCTTAGAATCTAAAAATATATATATATATATTTTAATTCATAATCTGGAGTATTGCACACAGACACACGCACACAAACAAACAAACACACACACACACACACACACATATATATATATATATACATATATGTATGTATATATATATATATATATATATATATATATATATATATATATATATATATATTTGAACATTTATTTTTAAAATGTAATGAATGCCTATTATGTCTGATCACGAGCCATTCTAATGTTCGAATGTTTGCTTTAATTTCGGGTGACAATAAAGAGAACATTGTCTAGCATTTGGATAATCTTTTATTAATTTGGTCCTAAGCAAATGGCTCATGTGAGCCATTCTCGGTGTTGTTATACAGACATGAAACAAAGATATCTACCGTCAAACAGAAGATTGCCATGCGACGCGGAATAGCAGAAAGGCTCATTATTAATTTTTCTGATCCTAATTAATATATATATATATATATATATATATATATATATATATATATATATATGTTTATATATAATTTATATATAATAATTATATATATATATATATATATATATATATATATATATATGACGTGGATATAGCGTTTATAGGTATAGCGAGTAGACGTGGGAATCAAAATGTTCATCGTGACTAAATTTTATGTCTCAAGCGAACTACACCACTTTTACACCCTCAGCAATTTTCAAACATGCTCTGAAGATCGTTTGATACATGAAATTGACAGCTAAGATGGATTTTTGATTTCGTTGTCCAAAATCGATATCGCTATAAATGCTCATTATCTTATACTGAACACTCTTCTATAAATATTGGGAATTTTAAACAACACACACACATACACACACACACACACATATATATATATATATATATATATATATGGAGAGAGAGAGAGAGAGAGAGAGATGTAATTTTCCACCTACATCAAGTGTTTTCGCTTTATAAGCGTTTTATGACAGATCAATTTTAACGCTAAAGAATACGACTCGTAATCTCGTCCACTCGAATCAAGTATCGTCCCTTCGTTTACTTAGCTTTCTAAGTTGTTTTCAGATACAAAATAAATGCTACCAACGTCTTGGTTCCATCAAATAAAGAAAGTTTCGGTAAAAACCGAAACACTTTAGAAAATCCGAAAGGTAAACTAGGATCACGGTTTAATCATTTCCAGGTCCCAGAAGGCGATTCCGCAAAGACTAGAATCTTATATTTTAGACAAAATGACGTTATTTTAGGAAAATAACAATTACGCGAGTAAGCAGTAAGAAATGATCTTTTTTTAGAAAACAATAATTGTTGCTTTGGATAAAGGACAAAATGATGACTAGAGAAAGACAGGGAGAAAAGAAATACTGGAAGAAAAGAAAGAAAGAATAAAGGCACTAATATAAAAGATAGGAGGTGAACGAATTAAAAGGCAGGTAAGTGGTTTTGGAGAAAAGAAAAGAATTAAAAGATATCAGCTACGAAGAAAATCTTAGGAGCAAAAAAATAAATAAATAAAATAAAAAATGAATAAATAATATAAGGATTTGATGGTGAAAGAAAACAAATTTGTGAGAAGGAAAAATCTGAAAATAATAAAACAAAATATGTAAAGGAAATAAAAATGATAAAATTTTCTTTTAAAACTAATGGAAAATAAAGTACATTTTTTCAAAATTAGTTACTTTTCAGATTACTATTTCTACACTTCCTTATGATGGCATCGTACAATTCTATGAATCTTTGTCAACTGCGGTTTACGTCAAATTATATAATAATATGTAAAAAAAACTTTCTTCTCAAACAAAATTGTTAAATTTAGATACAAAGTATTAAATTTTGCTTTATTTTGAAATAGTCATTACAAACAAAAGGAAAAAAATATAACATTTGCCACAATTGAATTATTCCAGCGAGTGTAATTATGAGAAACATTTTTTCAAATGTAAATCGATACATGATTTAGAATTCTGTAATCTACGTTTCATATTAGTGATCATTGCTATCATTAGAATAACAGTCCAAAACATATAGTCAGATGTTTAATCTTGTGACAAAATGTAAACATAATCTAAGAAAAGCATTAGATAACCCGAAGCTTACGTACTGTTAGTTATTAGATCGCTTCGGACATTAGATAGCCTGAAGATAACGTTCTATTAGGCATTAGAAAGAGGATGTTACTGTTTCATTTAATAAGATTGTGAAGAGAATTTCTAATTGCGTTTAAAGGTAATATACGTATTTACTTTTTAGTTGCTGAGGAATTTTCAACCATTATTCTTTAATGTTATTAATTTTGGTTAATCATTCGATGAATCAGTCATATTATTAATTTTTTGTTAGTATTTACTTTCAGCTTCATTTCTATTAGTGAAACCATTGACCGCCATTATTATTAATATTTTACTAGTATTTACTTTCATCTTAATTTTTATTTGATGAAGATATTGTCAACCATTATTATTAATTTTTGATTAGTATTTAATTTCATCTTAGTTTTTTGTTTATAGATGAGGACGTTTTAGCCGTTATTTCTTTTGACGAGTATCTAGATTCATTCCGATGTTTAGGAAACTCGGCGTCGGATAATGTCCATGGAGGCTAATCTGACTGAACATTAACAACGATGTCGACATTAAATGCCGAAGCGAAGGGTGACATACCAACCTACTTATCTCGCTTTTCTTGGGTATATCATTATTATTATTTTTTTAGTATTTATTCACATCATCATTTTCTATTAGATGAATTATTGTCAAATATTATAAAAAGAACGTATGTATATTTCATTTAATCCCCACCCTACACCGACACATTTCCAATACACCTGATTTTCCTCTCCTCCTCCTCCTGCTCTGCCTCCTCGTCTTCTTTGGAAGAACTTGAAGGGTGAATACCAGTAGTCATGTCTTCCCTACCACAAGAGTCCCTGCTGAAATCACTTGACGCGATTTCTGGGCAGCTCAAGAAGCTGGTAGCGAAATCTGGTGCTCATATCTAACTTTAAATGCTTTCCTCTCACATTCATTTCTTGTAAAAATTATAGTTAATAAATAAATTATAAATATTTTTAAATGGGGAGTTACTTTTCAATCACCATGTGTATCTATCTCAGTCACGGGGTTAAATCGCCTTCACTTCCACAGTTTCCCAAGAGAATGTTTAATTCAAAATGCTTTTTTCCCCAAGAACTGATTCCGTGTGTGACAGATTGTTAACCGCCTTGACCTCATAATCTTCACTTCCTGCCACCTTCTCTTACTCTCATATCACACAGCTCATTCATCATAACAATTTTATCGAACTGCTTTCCATTTTACAAGGAAACAATATTGTTGTGTTTTAACATAAGACAAACATAAGATTATGCAAAAATCTATTCCAAAAATGTACGATGCACGAAATATCTATCTATCTATCTATCTATCTATCTATCTATCTATCTATCTATCTATCTATCTATCTATCTATCTCTGTTCATATTTATATATCTAGAGATGTAAACGTTTAAAATTGAGGAAATCTTTTTGAGGAAAACAGATGAGTTCGCATAAAGGCAAAACGCTGATTATAAAATAACTCCTTCTAGATGACGCCAATGCACTTCTTCTATATGATATTTGATGACGTCAGTGTATCATCCTGACCAGCTACATGCTAAAACTACAAACTGACTATACGCAAATACTTTTAAAAAATCATTTCACCCCAGGCATGGCAATAAAGCCACTAAAACACAACTGGTTACCGAGTGCGAAATTATAAGAAAAGAAACAATATTAAGGAGCGAGAACAATAGAAGAGGAATCAAGAAGGCCGTCGATAATGATTGACATTACACCAAAATTTTTGAGAATCAAATTTGGCTGAAAACTATGGAGCAGAAAGAGAGTTCCACGAGCGAGAAGTGTGAGAAAATGAACTGTTAGCATGGAATTTATAGTTACCTCTAGCCAATTTAACTGTGAATTTATGTGATCCCGACGCCAGCCTAGTATTTCGCTTAAATTCATAAAGTCTAGGTACCATAGAGGAGAGTTCATCTGAATAATTATCATGGAAGTATTTATAGAAAATGCACAGGGAAACTACATTACGGCGGTGGGAAAGTGACCAAAGTCGAGACGTCAAGTGAGGACCAATAATATTGCAGATCATTCTTTAGATTTTATCAAGTATCTCTAAATATATAGCAGTAGCACCTGACCATATGTGAGAGCAATGTTCATAGGATGGACGAATGGTAGACATACGTATTTAAGATTCTAGAGAGAAAGACTCTCCAGCACGTACTCAGGGAACCAACTTTCGTAGCAGCAGACCTATCAATGGATGCGTTATAGCTTTTCCAATTCATGTCAGTCGAGAATGTTAGCCCGAGAAGAGGCGCAATGAGTCACTCTCCTGGGCTTTAGCGTCAGTCATGCTGATAGGAGGCAGAAAGGAGTATCTCAGATGATTCATTGAGAACACTTTCGTTTTGGAGGCGTTAAAATTAAGATGCTATTATTTGCCTCGGTTGACAAAAGACTGTAGATGATTTTTTAAGATCAACTGCCAATTTGACTTCAGAGAACTTGTCAGATTTATCCAGACATGTGTAAATGTTTGTGTCGTCAGATAACAATTTGAGAACTAATGTCATCAGGAAGGTCATTGATGAAAATTAAGAACAAATTAGGTCCAAGGATAGAGCCCTGGGGGTGCTACCTGTATTAGTACAAAAGTGTCTAGATGATAGGCTGTTCAGGACAAATTTCATTTCGTGATTTGATAAGAAAGACTGAATCTGTTCAAAGTGGAGGTTTATAACTTGTTTCCTATTTAGGAATGGGTTTCCTGTTCCTTCTAAAGTATTCCCATTCTCGTTCACTAGCGGCAACTTCTTGCGTCTTAGTGGCATTATCACCTTACTTGGGGGTGAAAGGATTAAAAAGTAAATGTCAAACGTTTTCGAAACGTCCAAAGCAACTGCCTGAGCTTCCCCATTCTCATATAAAGTTTGACAGACTCATTTAGCAATCAGCAGTTAACCTAAAGAAGCTAAAGCCATATTGCTTTTCTGAAAGAAAGGCCTGTTATGTGATATACGGTGTTTTAATAAAGAATACAGAAATATATCTTTCTATATTAATTCACAAACTAATAATTCGGTCAAATAGAATAGTCATTGTGGAATAAAGTGCAGAGGAGCCAGTTCAGATTGAAAAAACAAACAAATAGGGCGTGTATACATATTTCATTGTTTAATTTTTATATTTATTTTTTATTTTCTGGGATAATATTTCAGTTTATACATAGATATATGCTTTCTGGTGCGCGGATACGATTTAGTGTACATTTGTGTAATAGTGTAAATTATCCGTGCCAAAATCTATCTATCTATCTATCTATCTATCTATCTATCTATCTATCTATCTAACTCTTACATAGATAAATGGATAGATAAAAATATAGATAGTAAGAGATAGATATAAAAATAGATAGATAGATAGATATAAAGGGAGAGAGATTGGTGTCGAGTCGTTAAACAAGACACAGATTATTGCAACGTGGTATATATATATATATATATATATATATATATATATATATATGTGTGTGTGTGTGTGTGTGTGTGTGTGTGTGTGTGTGTGTATTGAAATATATCGAATTTCAGCTGATCAATCCTTGGACACATTAGCGGAAGGCAAAATGGCAGACGACAACATCAGGTGAATTATAAGCCATAATGGCAAACCGAATATCCTTTTTAATTTCATTTTAGGGGTTGTTCTCAACGCTATCAGAATATTGAATGTATCTTAAAGTGCCACTTAATTTTATTGGATACCATAGACTCGTTGCACGCGATCAGGCCATAATACAAAGCTACAAAAGAAACAAATGTTGTCAAATATGATATGATGATATTATCTATTGTTAGGTTACAGGTTATAACTTTTTCGTGTCCTGGTATTTAATAGTTTCAAGGGGAATAACCGCTTCATCTTATTCAACGATTTTCGCATGGAAATGATTTTTACCGACTTCTATGGGAAATGTTCCCCCATCTCATTTCTTATTTACATGATTTATGATATTTTCCATTTCATATATTGTATTACAAATACTGAACGGTAGTTTAGTGCTTTTGAATTGTGCCCTTGATAAATAAGTTAAGACATTGTTATTCGCTTACGAACGAGAAATTTCGAAGTCAAACAGCTTTGTAATCATAGAAAAACATATAAACCAACATTTATGTTTTCTTAACACGCACGCGCGCACGCACACGCGCACGCACACGCGCACACACACGCGCACGCACACGCGCACACGCACGCACACGCGCACGCACGCGCACACCCCCGTATATATATATATATATATATATATATATATGTGTGTATGTGTGTGTGTGTGTATATAGTGGGTATTATGGATAAACTGTCGTCTAAGTTACGCAAAAATGAAAATAGCACTGACATATGATTTTAACAGAAATATGTACCAAAATTACACAAAAATATCTTGATATTGCAAAGAGTAAATCTATTCAATAAAATCGCCATTGGCTTAAACCGCGGCCTCCACAGGACTTCGGAATCATCTGCAACTCTTCTAGACGTTTTCCTTGTATAAGTTGGTGAATGCTTCCATAAATCTTGCCTTCAGTTAATATTTGGTTTTACAAGGCGTTCTTTTGGACTCTTACTCAACTGCAACCCACACATAATCAAGGTATTTGCAGTCTGAGGAATTAGGTGATCAGATGTAAGAGGTGATGTGATCGCAAAAATTGTCTGACAGCCATCACTGGGTTTTCTTGCTTGTGTAACATGGTGCAGAATCATGACAGGGCATCTTTTCCCATCCAGACACTCTTCCCATGTCGGCCTCCGTGTTGAGTCCCCGTGGGAAGATGAATGGAGGCATAACGTCGCCTTCACTAGTGATCACTACAAACACCTTCATAATCATCATTAGACTCATCTAAATCTTTCCAAAACCTCTGCACTCTCCTCGGATTGACATACAAACACTCTAAAATGTTCGTATTGGAGCTCCGGCGCGAATGCCAAGCGGTACTGCATGACGTTTCCTAATTTCTGGGGGATGAATTGCATCATGGTGCTCTTTTTCTCACAGATTGTGCCCAACTGACCCCCTATACTCTGCACTCGACAAAATCAAAAACAAACAACGCGCATGCGCCAAATTAAAAATATATAAAATCGCAACAATATTTATCTATCGCGCCCTATATATATATATATATATATATATATATATATATATATATATAACAGAAACATTAATGATGAACAGAAAGAAAAGAGATAATCAAGTGGATAGTAGATAGCAATTGACATTGTGTTTAAATTTTTGCAGATTAGAGTTGACTGGAAGGATTCAACCGGAATGAAGTTTCATAAGCGTGAAGTGCGAGAAAAGTAACAGCACAGAAATTATGGTTACGTCTAGCCAGTTGAACTGTAAATTGATGAGATATCAACGGCAGCTCTAGTCCTACTAAAATGATAAAATTATTTTCAATCGGACTAATAATGTTTAATTTATATCAGTAGGACTATTGACTAAAATTTTCATTAACGCGAAGCACGAAGCGAAAGATTTTAAAGTCGAAAATTTCGGACAATGAACAATGTAAAATATATAATTTTTTTTATTGGAAACTATTTTTTATTACCCTTGGGTGTAAGATTTTTCTAGTCTATTTATAATTGAGATGTGCACAATATTAACCCAATTCATATCAAGCGACTCTATGAGAAACTTGACACACGTGTTTTTACATACATGCACGTATATGCATATGTACATGAATACATTCCTGTTCACTCCTACTCAGTTATCTATCTATCTCTCTCTCTCTCTCTCTCTCTCTCTCTCTATATATATATATATATATATATATATATATATATATATATATATATATATATATATCGGTAAAAGACTATAGGAAAACTGTATTATTAGCCGACGCGTTTCGTCCAATGTGGACTTTTTCAAAGCAAAAAAAAGAAAAGTGTGGTTTTATGGTTATTAGTAAAAGAACAGCCCAACATGCGAATCATTATTTGGAGAGGCAAAATCAAACAAGTACAACAATTTAAATATCTGGGAAGTGTTTTAAAAGAGGGCGGAATGTGCGACACTGAAATCCGAAGCTACATTGGAATAGCAAATGAGGCAGACGCAAATTATTAAGAATCAGAAATAAATTGTTAGAAACAAAGAAAATAGTACTGAACTGTTATGGAAATGGATGCTGGATAATTTCCTTACAGATGAAGAAGAGATTTGAAGCAAGAGAAATGTGGTTGTTCAAAAAGGATGTTGAGGTTACCATGGAGACCGAACATGTGAACAACGGCGACGTATTAGCGAAAACGAAAACAAAATGGACACTTATACTTAACATCAGGAAGAGACAGTCGAAATTTTTAGGGTATGTAATAAGAAAGCGGGATTGGAAAACTTGACACTCTCAGGACATATTGAAAGCAAGAAGTACAGAGGAAAACACCGCATAAACTAACAAACTTGATATATTTCTTTCTTTCTTTCTCTCTCTCTCTCTCTCTCTCTCTCTCTCTCTCTCTGTGTAATCACAAATTCGGTGTTTCTTTGTCAAAATCGGAGCCGGTTTATGAAAAGAAAAACGCCATTATACAGGGAATGATTTAGTAGAATAATAATAAAAAAAGTAAGTTATTTTATCACTTGCGAAGCCGAGTCATCAAAACAATTAAATAATATTTTGACTCTGATGGAAGTTTTATGAATAAAAAAACCTTTTCTTTATTATTGCTGACTAAGTTAACAAAACAAGCATGACGGATAGACACTACTGTCAATTAAAATTAGGAATTTATTCACTTTCTTCTTATGAACTAGCATTTTTACAAACCGGTTTTACTCCAACCCCGCTAGTCATTTGTTTAGATATACGATAAAATATTAAATATGTCAATAATAAAGTTGTATTTCACATCGCACATGACAGTAATAGGTTTCGCTATTTCTTTATTATTAGAATTCATTAAATGACGTGTGCACTCTACCAAATAAAAGTGAGATGACATACTTTGTACGGTTGAGGTGATTTTAAATGTGTATTATTATATTGACTACTGTACCAAACTAACGTACCCCTTTCTATGTGTCATGCCTTTTCAGAAAATGTGCAATCATGGTTCTCCACAACTTCCAGCATTTTGTAAGTAAATATTTTTACCAACCATTTTTGTCTCGTTCTACCATCCGTTTAATCACACAAAATGAACTCTCCGCAGCAGGTTGGGTTGAAATTATTTTGAGAACATTATTGCAAGTAATAAATGCAATTAATCATCCACTAAAAGAAAACGTTAACGATTTTCCAATCAGTAAAATCAGGTTTGAGCAGCACCATTTTTTGTCTAATCTGGTTCTTGTAAATATAGGCATGACAGGATTTTCCGTGAACGAGTGAATGAGCTGAACATTCTTCAGCATCCTTAAAATTGGATCATATATTTGCGTTCTACTTGAGCTCAACAGTAAATTTAACACCAAATAAACGTTCAAAGAATGGCTCATCGTTAAGAATGAAATCGTTTTCAGTAATACGAAACGATGAAACTATGTCACCAATTCCTAACTCGGTATCTGTGTTGATGACACAACTATTTACTCGTGTCTTAATACTAAGTCCGATCGGTTCAATAAGGTCAAATTTCCAGCTGATCTACATGATAAGGAATGGCATATTAATTTTAACGCTTCCAAAATGAAATCGCTCTCTATTAATCGGCTAAAAAACCTATTCTAATTTCCATTAGCATGGCTAATAAGCCGTAAGAGAATGACCCGTTGCGACTTCTCTGTCTAACATTTTCCGCTGACAAAAGATGGAACGATTAAATTGAATCAATTGCTGTCAGTTGCAAAGAATATTGGTTTTTCGATGGGCAATTTTTCTCGCCTGAATCTATCTTACAAATGTACAAGTCTACCATTCGTTCACGATTAGAATAGCGCTGCCTCTTGTGGTTTCTGGTGCTGTTATATATGTTGAGATTCTTGATAAAATCCAAAGACGAATCTGTAATGTAATTGACCCTGACCTGTCATATCGGCTTCTTGGAGAAGTTTCCACTTGATGCTATCCTCAGTATTGATTCTTGGGAGCTAGTATGACCCTCACACCAGGCCAGTTTGAATCCATGAAATGGTTTCTAACGTTGGGATAAACATTTTTATCAAGTCTTGTATACTTGAGACTGAAACTCCACAACCATTTGGGAGAGAAATATCTCCATTTTGGCCAGTTTTGATGGTTCTATTGATAAGCTGCAATAGCAAAGCAGCAAATCTTCCTGCTTCAAGGTCACATGGTATTCTGTAATGTTTGGCTGGATCTTTGAACATGACTCCTGATGTAAGAATTTTTTAGGCAAGCATTGGTTTCATCGGCTGGGGTTCCTTTTGAAATGACTGGTAATGTTTGCCTAAAATCACCAGAGAGCTGCACTATAATACCTCTCATGATCTGTGAATTCTGTCTAATGTTCTTGAGTGATTTGTTCAAGGCCTCAAATACTCGCTTGTGTGCCATTGTATATTTATCTTAGAAAATGAACCTTGTCTCCTCCAGTAGCTTAGCCAAGTTGGTTCCTCTTTTAATGTTGCAAATTGTAGTTTCATTGTAGTTCAAATCCAATGGAAGTTTGAAGGTGCTGTGTGTTGTACTCCCTCCAGACAAGATGGTAGAAGCAATGCCAGATGATGCTACTACTAAAGCTACTTTTCCTTGGTGTTTCACTGCAGATAAAAGAAGTTTTACTAAGAAGAAAATCACTCCATTGTTGTTGCCGATATCATCAAGGACCTTCTGATACACTTGATGTTAGTCTTGGTTCAACAGTGGCTCATTTTTTCGAACAGGTTTTCTCAGTTCTTCCAGGTTTCTCTCAAACTTTCTCTGTGAGGTTGTCCAGTTTCTCTGTTTGGATTTGGTAAACCAAAATTGATGAGATCTCTGAGCCAAGTTTATCACATTGTTTTCAATTTCACACAGTGCTAATCTTGCAATTTGAGGTTTCAATTCCGATCCTGGATGAACAAGTCTCATTTGAAGAAGATGAGATACTTAAAAGTTAGAGAGTTGTGTCCTTTTACTTGAAAAAGTGTGACACACACAGATTTTCGCATTTATATATAGAAGAAAATAAAGCAATTCAAATTTAGAAAGGTGTGTCCCTTTAATTAAAAAAGTGTGACAGACATTTTCGCATATATTTTATAGAAGATGATAATGGTATCAAAAGTTAGACATTCGTGTCAATTTAATAGAAAAAGTGTTACACATACATACATTTTCGCATTTATTATATAGATGATATTACATAGGTCAGCACTATTTTCTTTGTTTCTAACGAAATGTCCGTGTTTCTTTGGTTTCAATTGTGTTTAGTGGCATATTAATACCTCTATGTGTTATTTAATGCCGTAATCTAAGTATTTTGGACATAGTTCTATGGTTTCAACATCAGATAAAATATATTGTTGCTCATTTTGCTATAATTCTTTTCTTGGTAATTTTCCTTAAAAAATTATCGTTGGTAATTTTTTCATACATATAATAATGTATGCTGGTAAAGGGTGTTCCAATAACTTGGACCGATTTTAAATGTGAATTAAGTTTAATTTAAGTTTTTTCTTTTTCTTTCAGATTATGCGGACATTTGGGCGATATTATTTTTCACTCATAATTGCCATCACTTAAATAACATGATCCAATAGAGAAATAAATTTTCCCCAATAACACTGATTTCTTTATCTTCCACTTTGATCCGTCTTAATGAAACATCCTTATATATAATCCGACTTAATGAAACGCCCTTTATTTCTACTATAAAAATATATTTTTATATTCCATAGTGTTTGAGAGTTCACTATTTGCCCGTAGCGGGGAACCTAACACGTGATACCACCCAGTGTCAGGGTAGACTTGGGTAACAACAGCAATTAAGAGGTGATGGTGATTTCACGCTCTTCAAAACCTCCAATCTACCGATCAAAAACCTTGCTGCCGGATTCGTTTTTCTTAATACTTTGTTTAACTTTTGGAAGGCATATTTTACTATTCTAATGTACCTTCGGATTTCAGTGTCACATTTTCGGTCATCTGTTAAAATACTTCCCAGATAGTTAATCATCTTTTCTCGATGGATTTTAACATCTTCAATTCCTATCTTTCATCATGATCAGTCCCTTTTTCTAAAGAACTTAGTTTTCCCTTTCTATTGGTGCTTTCAATTTTGTGCCTGCTATAGACACTGTCATATGCATATATTATGTTATTAAGATTGTGGCTGCCAATAATAAATCCTGGAAGAATTTCCAATTCTTGTAGAATCTCCTCACTGAATTGATTGAATAAGTCCTGTCCGAAGACACATTTTTGTCTTACACTCATTTCTATTTCTGTATATTTGCCCAAACGAAAAATAAATGTCATAGGCCCATTTTTTTTTAAATAGTCGTCTTTAAATAAACTTTTAAACGTTTTTTTTCGGTAATTTTCTTCAGCCACATTTCAATATCTTGTGGAATGTCCGACGCCAGACTATGTTTTTAACTCTTTTCTAAACACCGTCTTTCCCATTGCATGAAAAAGAATCGACGCTCTGTGTATAAGAATAATCTAATATGGTCGCATG